>JABTXL010008488.1:15772330-15786116 GCA_025134845.1 Neodon shergylaensis
TATCTATCTATCTATCTATCTATCTATCTATCTATCTATCTATCTATTAGCAGTGGATTCACTGAAATGTAATTTTCAAGACAACATAAATCACAGATGTGACTAACAGGTTTTATTTCTGACATGTATTGTAGTAAGCATATTCACCTCTTAAACTACCTGTGTGGGATAACTCAGTAATTAGGATTATTATCTTAACACTTTTTCATAAATTATGTTTTTAGTCATTTTAATTGCTACTCTTCTATATGCTAGAGGTCTTGGTTCTGAATTAGGCAGATTAATTTAGCGTGTTGTGGTTTATCGTCACATGAAATGCCTCTGCTAGTCTACTGTTTTTCTGCACCTAATTACATATAGAGTAAGTACCCCTTTCCTGGCTCTATATCATTCTCTTTCAGCTTCTAACTCGGGAGATACAACCATGAAAAACTTAAAAAATGTATTTCATGTTCACTTACGGCTGCTAGCGGCAGTCCATAAAACATCCAGCGACCACATGTCAGCAGTAGTGTTATGGTTCTTCAAGACGTTTTCTAGTCTTTAGATTATGGGGAAAACTGATGAGGGGGCTTATTTGATGAATGTTACCCACGCTTTCAGCAAAATCACATGTGTATGCTCACCAAAGACAGCTTCCAGTTTTCGGAAAACTGTTCAGGGGTGGGTACAGATCTACACCGTTATCACGTGTGTTGCTCAGCTGTGTCGACCGATCTAGGACACTGAATGTTACCTGCTTTCAAAGCTGCTCTTGCTCCAGCACTTTCTGACCCTGAAGATCATTGTCATTGTGACCCTTACTCAGCCCCGTCAAAGAACTGAATGTGGGCGATTTTCTCTCTGTAGCCTCACAAATTGGGTTTAAAGATTGAGGAAGCAGTGCGATCCTTTGTGACTGTCATTCTCTGAATGTCTGGTTCCATATTGGAGCAGTTGTTCAAAACTTAGTGCTGTCTTAGGTGAACCAGCACTGTCACACTGTTTTAGATGGTGGCCCTGCTGTCAGTGATGCATTAGGAGGGAAGTGCAGGGAAGCAAACCACAGAGGCATTTGTCCTTTAAGCTCTGAGATTGACTCTTAACACATAGTGTATCTTAATTTAAATCCAAATGGGATCAATTGCGGATCACATTTCTTTCCCTTTCCCATTTATTCTACAGAGCTGTTCTTAGAGGGAAAATGATTAGGTCTAGACCGGCACCCTGGCCTATGCTGGTGGTATTTGAAGTTGAAAAGTCACTCTGTGATTATGAATGGAAGGGCTTTTGAGGATTTACACAACTCAGGGATAAAAGTGGTTTATGGAAGTTCCGGTCATGGGCTCTTTCTTTCTTCACCTCAACAGGTAATCATTCATTTTTATCTTTCAGAACATATAATAGCAGAAAATTTAACTTCTACTTGAGGCTTTAGTGTGGTCTCAGTAGAGTACAAAAATTGGGGGATATTTTAATGACTACCGATCATAGAGTAAATATATTTAAAAATTACTGGAAACACCAAAGAAACATTTTCTATTACAAAAAAGTTGAAAATATTGAGGTTAAGAATAATGGAGAGGAATACACCTTCTTAGGCAGCTGGGATAACTACATTGACTATTTAGGTTATGTTGCTTAATTTCTCTAACTAAAGATTTGTCATTATTAATTGAACATACTGAATTTTATTGGTTTTCTCCCAATAATTTATTGGTTATTCATTGACCTTAATTAAACATGGTCCTGGTGACAAACAAGTAAGATGTATCCTCTCTCTTTCTGCTCGTATCTTTGGTGATAGAGGCAAATACTGGACATGACCCAGAACCATTTGGTTTGAAGAAAGTTAATTAAGGATGTTGATGAAGTGAATTTTATGTTGGAAATTTTTGAGAATCGTTTCTTTTGCTGATAAACATTTGTTTTCTCATGATTTTCCACAATGTGCGTCAAATCTCTTAGAACAAATATGTCTAGTTGTTAGTCTGAGCAGTGCTAGGAAACTTTATCCTGTGCAAAAGGCAATGAAACTATTGGCCTAGGAGCTGGTCTCTCAATCTTTCCAGAGCAGGTTACTCCCTCATGAAACAGGGACAATGCTGTCCTGTTTCATAGAGTTATTGGAGAGGTTAGAGGAGATGTTACATAAAGCAACACTAGTGTTATGTTGAATCCTACAAGATGCTAAATAAAGCTGTGCAAATCCTAGCATAGAGGAAAATTTGGTTGTAAAATATAATATTTTACATGAGCACGAGTGTGAGGACTCCAAATCTATTGCTCAAACATGTCTCTTTATTTCTCAAATTTATTTATTTTATGTGCATTGGTGTTTTGCCACGGGTGTTAGGTTCCCTGGAACTGGAATTGCAGACAGTTGTGAGCTGCCATGTGGGTGCTGGGAACTAAACCTGGGTCCTCTGGAAGAGCAGTTAGTATTCTTAACCATGGAGACGTCTCTCCAGACCTGTTCACATGTCTTTTGCTTTGAATCGTTCAATCTTGGTTATGTAGAAGAGTATTTTAATTTATAATTTTATATAGAGGCTATTTGCCACTGTTTGTTAGTACAAATACTCAATGATATAATAAAAAGTAACACTGAGCTGAGAATTAAAATTTTGATATAGAGCTCTCAATCCATGATTATGCTGTTCTGTCTGAGCTTTACATTATTCTTCTGGAAAGGATGCAAATAAGAATCGCTGTACTATTGGATTTTTTCACTAATTGGAAAGAATAACTGACCCCAGCCTGAGATATCACACAGACACAGGTGTTTGTTGTATCTGACATTGTGGTAGCGGATCACAGGCTGAGCTGAGGGAGCTAAAATCATAGTAAATTGAATTTTCTGGAATGTAGAGGCCTTTCATACGATAGAAGCTTTCCGGCATTCCTTTCACATGAGTTCTTTATGTAGGAATAGCAGCCATGATTCTCTGCCTTCTCGAGGGTCCTGGGAGGCAGTAGCCTTTGGAGAAGCATGCAGATATGTCTGCATGTGGGCAGAGCTACTGCCAAGAGTGACTGCTTTGAGCTGAATACTTGGGAATTCTCCAGCTGCAGAGAAGTCCGCTTTTAAAGACTTAAAAAGATGAATTGAATATGAACATGGCATCATAGCATAAACACATGCTTTGGTCAGGTTCAAGCAAATGTTTCCAAGGTTACAAGAATTATGGAATCTACTTGAGAATAGATTCATCTAACAATCTAAGGCTAATAAAAAGCAACAATCATTTCTAGCTAAAGCTATACTCCTTATAAAATGATTGCATTGAGTATATTTAGAAGCATCAGCACCACATTTATATGCTGTGAAATCCGATATGTATTATTTGAGTTATTTTGAGTCATGAGGTACCATTATGATATATTTGATGTACGAAAAGCATTCCATTATACATATTAAATCTTCAAATAATTTATTAGATTTATTCGCTGGTTACTAACTTAGTAAAATGCAATTAAAGAGTAGGTGGTTTGAGAAGGAGCTGTATTAGGTGGCTGACAGAGAAAATAATACTGTGCGAGTTAGCTGGGGGCTGTGCATAGCATGTTCTGATTTTCCTGTCTCCTCTCATGTTTCTTCAACAGCCTAATTTCAATTTCACATGTTCCCACACTGTCATTTGGAACTTATCGAGCATGACAGACTTTGTTGAAGAGAATAATCCCAAAGGACGCCCAGGCATTTCTTTGGCTCCATCAACCTATCAACTGAAATCTAAATTGTTTTCTTTTTATAAGCATGTTATGTAACAAACAGTTCAGCGGTCACATCTTGGTGATACCTTTTTTTTTTTCAGTTGAGAGTCTAGGATGGTTTAAGGAGCATATAGGTTTCTTTGTTTAGTTCTCATACTTTATCAGCATGGGGCAATGGTATGGAAGAGTTGAGGACAGGATCGACAACTCCAAATGCTATGAAGAGTATACAAATCAGTGGTTCTCAACCTGTGGGTCATGACCCCTTTCTGCAGGGATTACATATCAGATATCCTACATATCCGATATTTACATCACAATTCATAATAGTAGCAAAAATCTCAGTTATAAAATAGCAACAAAATAATTTTATTTCGTTGGGGGTCACCACAACAAGAGGGACTATAATAAAGGATCTCAGTATTAGGAAGACTGAGAACCACTGATGTAGATGAAGAAAACACATTTTCCTTCTTAAGGTCTCCTAAAAGACAGGTATGGAATACCAAGAAGTCTAGAACATTGATTTTATTGAGTAAAGGAGAAGCTTTCTGAAGCTTGTGGAAAATATGTTACTGGGAAGAGAAATTTTAAAGTGTTTAGTCTAAATACCAGTACATGTTTTTATGGGGGATAAAGGAAAAAGAAGCATAAAGGTGACAACAGTATTCTTTCAGTTACTGCAGGATTAAAACCTTGTATTGTAAATCTATGTGATTTTAGGCACAGCTAACATCCTGGTACTTGTAACAGCTTCCTACAAGAAATGGACAGACATGGAAAAAGTTTTGAAGTTAGAAGAATGGGTTTAAATGCACACAAGGACTGTGGGTGGTTGGATCCGAGCCAGTGTCTTTGAAATTTTCACCAGATGCTAGGCTCGTAGAGAAACCACAGCTTGCTTATTGACCATTCTTTCCACATTTCATTATTTGCTTACCTTTTTTTAATCTAACAGAGAGTAGGTTTTTCTGTTTTCTTTGGAAAAGTTGGAATGTGAGAAGGATCCATGGTAAAAGAAGATAAATTAGGTTGACATCTCTTTCTTGATAGATGAACTCAGTGTTGGTAACTAACCACTGAGTCATATGTTTTCTTTGGAGCAGTTCTGATAGCTAAGATCCAAGGAGTCCAGTGTCATACAGTTGTCCATTTCCAAAGGTGAGGAAGTGATAGAGTGGGCAAGTACTCGGCAATTTGACCCATCCTGGCTGTCACATTGGATCGTTTGTTGGCTTTATTCCAATCCTCTTAAATTAGTTTGTTCTTTCCCAGAGTACAAAGAAGTTTGAAAACACAGCATGTGATGCTCACAACTCCATGGCAGGATTGACCTCATAGTTTGTAGTTATTTCTTATGAGATGGCCACTTCATTCAGGATGTTTTTCACAACTCTGTTAAGCTAATTTCATTATCCTTTCTTTTGTTGTTTTTTAAATCTCATTTCTCTTTGGTCATCTTGGGCCTTTTTATCTCACCAATTAATTTCCAGTGCTACAGTGACAATGATACATGCAACTTGGGAAAGATGCATCGCTTCGCTGCTACCCACTCCTGGTGCCTTTCAATCAGAGGTAGTGCAAGTCTCTGTCGTTATCGCTGTGCCTTTGATATTGACATCTGGGATTGGTTTACGTTTCTGTAATTGGTTACTATATGACAACTTGTGAGTCTGGTATTTGCTGTGATCTGGGTCTACATTATAACCATTAGATTGAAAGCTCTAAATTGTGCTGCTAAAACACACACTCCCTTTGAATAGCCTATATGTTTTCAGGGAGAAATTTTAGGGGCTTGTCAAGTTTTCTCTATTATTTTGTTGTTTCTCGCTAACAAGTTTGAGGAAATATTTCATATACATTTAGTCTTACAGTTATTAAAACTTCTTGAAGTATTGCACTTTTTACTATGTAATACCAGGTTATGTTGTTGTTAATATTTTTGTTTTTTGTTCATCTCAATCGAAGGTTATTTTGATCAGTATTTGTTCGGGATTATTCATCATCACTTGGTGCTAATGTTTGTATTGTGTTGCATACCTGCCTTTGATAATGTATTAATATTGAAGACAATCCAAAATAAGATTCTACTTGAATAGGTTTAATTCATTTTCTGAGCCTTGAAATTGCTAACATAATGGATTATTATTTTCACCTTTTTCAGTACTTCCTATATTTGTATTGTTTTTCTGGTTCTACCTTTTTCTTTCTCTTTGTTGGTATTGCCTATTTCATGAATGCAACTTTGTGGATTAAGAAGATTCCACTTCGGCCTTCCAAATACAATGGACTATGGACAGGAATGACTGCACCCCATGGGATTTATATATTCTTAAGTGAAAGAAGCCAGGCATGGATAAACCTATGGAGGCAGAACTTTCTCTACTAAGTTTTATTTTTCTGAAATAACCTTAGTAATTTAGCTGTTTCTTTCCCACTTTTGTTTTTTTTTCTTTATGTAATATTTCTTTACCTTAAGAGCAAAGATGAGTTTGTGTTCTATTTTCTTTATTCATGTTAGAGAGCCTTTGGACTCTGGATTCTACAGTTTGTCTTTTAGCCTTGTACATGTAACATCTGAAATGTTGGCGTACATTCTGGCTTGTTTACAGAAAGTTTAGTCTCTATATGTATATAGTATACCAATTCACTTGATCCTATTTACTTAATTGTATATTGGAATATTTATCTCTTTATGTATTTATCCATCTACTATCTTGATAATTATGACATTTATTCATTTACATACAAAATATTTCTCTCTTTCATTTCATTTGCTGGTATAATTTTTAAATCTCCTTTTGTGTTAGTTGAAGACATTTTAATTTTTGTTATTATGGTTAAAGATTTTCTGTCATTTTTTACATGTTTTTTGGAGGAAGGCATAATTTTTGTTTTTGCATTTTATTTAAGGTTTATGTTCTTATTTATGAGAAACAGAGGTAAATATTAAAGTAACTGGTGTTTAGGGTGAGAGTGGAGATACATACAGGCAGAGAAAGACAGACAGACACACATCCATTCCAATAGTTTTAAAAAAACTATAAGTTCTTTTTAAAACTATTATTTAATTAATTAATGTTTGTATGCATACACAAGTGTGTGTACATGGCATAGTACTTGTATGGAGGTCAAAGGGCAACTTGCAGGAATCTGTTCCCTCATTCTACTACCTGGCTCCTAAGATTGAGCTGAGCTCGTTATGATTGATGGCTAATTTCTTCACTCACTGAACCATCTGCAGAGCTCAGGGTGTCCATCCTTTGTTGGAAGTAACATAGTCACACAAAAGGAGAATTCATGGTACAAATATCAACTGAACTTCTCTTGAGTAACAGAACAAGGGCAATGACTTATAACTGCTCAATCTGAGAGGTTCAGTTCTCATATTCCGCTGTACTCCAGCAGTGTAGGTGTGTTGATTTCTGGTGGAGTTTCTATAAACATTGGATTTTCCTGGTTTATATTCCAAACTCATTGTGAACAAGGCCACAGGTTCACTCTAGAACACATAAGAGTCCAGCTACAGGTATTGTGGATAATTTTCTACTGTCAGTTTTCCACTGTCCTTCAAAACCAGTTTCTCCACTGATGTCTCGCTAACTCTCTGGATGTTTGAATAATGTATTTGATCCAACTCCACTATCCCACAGAAGAACTCATCAGCAAATATTTATTGAGTGCTGACTGTATCCTGTATATAATATAGATGCTGAGGAAGGAGCTCAGCCAGATAGCATTCCTATTTTAGGCAGAGTTCTTGATTATATAATAAAAGGTCATCTAATGACATCATTTCTCTTTGATGATAATGACAATAGTGATTGTTAGTTCTTTACAAATACCATGGCAACTAATGCAGATTCTAAAAAGAAAAATACAGGAAAGGGTTAATAGACTTAGTATTCTTCAACAGTCAAATTATACCCAAATATTGATGCTGATTTTGAGACCTGATAATGTTTGTTTATTTATTTATTCATTTATCTACCTATTTATTTATCCTTTATGCATTTGTCATGGGATGGCACCATGTTGCCTAGCTGTCTCGAACTCCTGGTTTCAAGTTATCCTTCTGTTCCACCTCCTAATTCATTGGCGTTACAGTCATGCACCACTGTGCCACTCTGGGCTTTACACTGAAAACATAGATGGGCATTTATTCTGAAATGATCAAGATGTTGGGGCTATTGAAGCCAACTTATGTGAACCAGAAACAAAGGAATTGGAGAAACAGGGTTGCTCATAATAAAGTTCAGTAGACATGTACTCATCAGTTCCTACATATTTTTTTCATGCAATATGATGACCTTCAGGGTGAAATGTTTCTGCTTATTCTCTTCTTTAAATGCAAAGGTAATACTAACTATTCTACTGGAGTACGGTACGTGGATCTTGTACACTGAGATGGTCACAGCCTAAGAGTGGGGATCAAGACCTTCCCCTGTTTATTATTCACCAAATGCCAATGTCAATGGTAGGCTCAAGCTTTGTTTACTTAAAAGGATCCTAAAGCTATCGTCATATCCCTGGAAAGGCCTTCCACATTTGTTTCTGGTCAAACCTAAATGCGAATGGTCTTTAATTTATTTGTTTACCAAGGAATAAATTATAGCTTTTCACACTAAGAATAAACTCTTTCCATCTGTCTCTTTTCAAAACTGGTCTATGCCATGCAAGGGGCCCTTCTGAGCCACAGATAGAGTCACATTTCTTTCTACTAACCAAAAAAAAAAGTCAAAATCTAGCCATCAGAAAGTTAAGTATTTGTTATGGGTTCTACAAATGGAAAATATGGACATGAAATCAGTTTTTCTTTTTCTTGAAAATATGATCCATCTATAAAATAATAAGACAGCAATATAAAAATGATTTCAGTGTATGATAAATTCATAGTCCTCTACATCAATTTTAGGACAGAGGTAAAAAAAAGTTGGAATTCTGGCTTGTTATCAAATTTAAATCATTGCCAGACAAGATCATGCAAAAGCCGAAATGCTGTGGTTTGGAACTAGCTCAATCTACTCCAAATTACCCAATGAGGTGGGGTTAAATTCATTGAGCTTAGATAAGAGTTTAGTCTTTCCCTGGATTATTCCAATTGTTCACAATGAACATACCCCAGAAATGCCACCATCCAGAGAGGGTGTTTCACAGGTGTGCATGGGGCACTGCTGGTGGAAGACTTGCAGAGATTTCTCTCCAGCTCCAGCTCGGAGCCCTGAAAAGAGAATCAGAGATAAAAGGAAAAGAAGACTTCATTATTCATATTCTCTTTCTTTCCTCTCTTTTTCTCCTGTTGCATTTGAACGTGCAGACTATTTTATAGTCAATATTTGAGTTCAAATGTTTCTGTCCACATGTTATTTTATGTCATCTTTGCTCTCCTGCCTCAGTACAGGGCTGTCTTCTTAGACAGTGAGGAAGATGCAAACATTTGAGCCTGTGGCCGAGAAGACAGACAGACAGAGACACTGCTTCACTGCTCCAGTGAAAATTATTTGCAGTCAGAGCACTTAGATCACGCTCCATCGGTGTATTCGTGTATTTTTTTTTTAAAAAAAACCTTTATGAGTGAGTACATCCCATGTTCCTCTTTTTGGGTCTGGCTTACCTCACTCAGGATAGTGTTTTCTATTTCCTTCCATTTGCCTGCAAACTTCAAGAAGTCCTTGTTTTTTACTGCGGAGTAATACTCCAATATGTATATATTCCATACTTTCTTCATCCATTCTTCAATTGAAGGGCATCTAGGTTGTTTCCAGGTTCTGGCTATTACAAACAATGCTGCTATGAACATAGTAGAGCATATACTTTTGTTGTACGATAAGGCCTCTCTTGGGTATATTCCCAAGAGTGGTATTGCTGGGTCCAGGGGTAGGTTGATCCCGAATTTCCTGAGAAACCTCCACACTGCTTTCCAGAGTGGTTGCACAAGTTTGCATTCCCACCAGCAATGGATGAGTGTACCCCTTTCTCCACAACCTCTCCAGCAAAGGCTATCATTGGTGTTTTTGATTTTAGCCATTCTGACAGGTGTAAGATGATATCTTAAAGTTGTCTTGATTTGCATTTCCCTGATCGCCTAGCCATAAATAAAGGACATTGAGCCTATAACTCAGGTTCTAAGAGAAGCTAAATAAGAAGGAGAACCCAAAGAAAAACATATAGGCATCCTCCTGAATAGTAACCTTCATCAGGCGATGAAAGGAGACAGAGTCAGAGACAGAGACCCTCATTGGAGCACCGGACTGAAATCTCAAGGTCCAAATCAGGAGCAGAAGGAGAGAGAGCACGAGCAAGGAACTCAGGACCGCGAGAGGTATACTCACACAATAAGACAATGGGGATGTTCTATTGGGAACTCACCAAGGCCAGCTGGCCTGGGTCTGAAAAAGCCTGGGATAAAACCGGTCTTGCTGAACATAGTGGACAAGGAGGACTACTGAGACCTCAAGAACAATGGCAATGGGTTTTTGTTCCTACTGCACCTATTGGCTTTGTGGGAGCCTAGGCAGTTTGGATGATCACCTTACTAGACCTGGATGGAGGTGGGTGGACCTTGGACTTACCACAGGGCAGGCAACCCTGACTGCTCTTTGGGCTTACGAGGGACGGGACGGGGGACTTGATTGGGGGAGGGGGAGGGAGGGGGGAGGCGGAGGTGGGGAAGAGACAGAAATCTTTAATAAAAAAAAAAAACCTTTAAAAAATAGAATAACCTTTGTCCCTATGCAAATACACTTGCATCACAGAAAAATTAAGACTGTCTTTTCCCCCTTTGAACTGTATATTCTATCTCATATCATATAGAAGTTTATTTTTCAATAAGCCTTTGGAGCACTGCATAGTCTAAACATAACAAGATGAGTATGCCTCCCTGTTCTTTTTTTTCCCCTGAGACTGGATTTCTCTGTGAAGCTTTGGAACTTGTCCTGAAGCTCACTCTGTAGACCAAGCTGGCCTTGAACTCACAGAGATCCACCTGCCTCTACCTCCCAAGTGTTGGGCTTAAAGGCATGTGCCACCACTGCCTAGCTTACTTTGTTGTTTTTATAGCTTTATTTTCGCTTCTTTTCTGTCTCTTACTTCTGTCACTTGGCATCGATGCACAGCAGAAACTCTAAGTAGTCCTCCACCTGTGGGTTTTGACCCCCTTGAGAGTCACATATCGGATATCCTGCGTATCAGATGTTCACATTACAATTAATATCAGAAAAATTACAGTCATGAACAAAGATAATTTTGTGGTTGAGGTCACTACAACATGAGGAACCGTATTAAAATGTTGCAGCTTTAGGAAGGTTGAGAACCGCTGGTTTAAAGGAACACAGAAAACGACTTCCCTGCTGGATGGATGTGAGCACATAGATGCTCAATGCATTAGCCAATGGGCTGTGAGAAAGAGACAGATGCAGTCTTTATCCTTCTGTCTTCATCCTTCCAATTTGCTACTGTCTTTGCCGTATATACGAGACCGTCCCAAGGTGAAGGAACTATGGCATCTGTGTTGCTGCACACGCTAGTGGACAGCAGTGCATATGAGGGATTCCCCCTTGGAGTTCCTTCATGCAAGTGCTGCTGGAAATCCTTCTGTGAGAACCTTGTAGGGCACAGGTACCATGTGGATGACCTTTCCAGCAGAGCTCTCGTATGTGAGCAGTAAGGTCTGGCCAATATGAATTGGATTTTACCATAAACTATGTCTTACACACACTATAACTCAAAAATTTTCTTTCAAGTTATGAGTCAACATGGATATATAAGATAAAAAACAATCGCTACCTGATGTGTCAACAGGTATAATATTAAACTACATTATTATTATATTACTGGAAGGGATCAAATCATTTCCCCTTTAGGAAATCCATATAAAGTGAAAATTCCATAACACATGGCACAGAAACAGAAACCAAACTACGTTGGTGATAGAAAGCAGATGAAGAGACTGGGATAAAGGGGTAGCAGCGGGCTATAATAAGACACAAAGTGGGTGAGACATGGGAAATGGCAGTACAGATGCCAGAGAAGGGGTGCTGGCTAACTGTAATGAGAGTCTGTGGTGCTGGTGCTTTGTACTGTGAAATCACGACACAAGTTGTACTTATGTTTCACGAGGAACTTACGCCTTTTTGCTGTGTCAGTGGAAATCACTGGCACATGTATACATAGAGTTGCAACTTATCTTTTACTATTTTATAATTTTCTCAAACAGCCCTCTAATACTTTTATAGGGAAAAGAAACAGAGTAACTTGAAATAAATCTGTTCTTGGTAGCCAAACTTCAGACCCGTTTTGGATCAGGAAAAATTAATTAGCTTTGAGTTTTCAGAGTTAGTTTCATGTGATTATGGGATGGCCTGATTAATCCCACGAGTAATCCAGGGCCACATTTGACTTTTCTTTTTACTTTTGAGTAGTTCTCCTGTATGCGTACATCAATTTGTGTGGTTTAAACCTATTATTTAGTAACATTTGAATATAGATGTAGTCTCATGTCCTGTGCAACCGCTGTTTTAAAAAGAAAGTCATTTGCTTGCTAAGACAAATAGCATTTTTATATTACGAAGCTTATACATTATGACGTGCTAAAGTATGTGTGTTTAATTTTTCCAAGACTCCATGATAGAGGTGGGCTCATGACACCTTAACATCGTCTCTCCTGGGATTTACTCAACAGAGAATTGAATCTAACTTGGATGATTTCTAATTCTGAAGCCTGGGTATGAATGAAGATTTGAGTTACTTTGCTCATATTAGTATTTTTTATTAAGTCAGCAGAAGAAAAAAGCCTTCCTCAATGTATTTCTAAGATTTATTCTAGAACTTGGTATATAGTTCCGTGATCCATTGAATACTTAACATTTATAAAGCTTACATGCATTTTTTCTTCATTTAGTTAATGTCGAAGCACTGAATTTATTCATTACTTACCAAAAGTTCTTATCTCCCTCATAATGGATCATTGTTATTGGCATGTCTATTTTGGTTGTTGTGATTTGCTTCTCAATAACAGAGGGATGCTCTTCCTTCATCTGACCATCTTGTTTGGATCCTAATCATTTTTTTGGACATCCCTTAGGTATTTCCTTTCTTTAAGTTAACTGCACTGGGTTTTGATCCTAGGTGGAATGAAGTTGGGTAGGCACAGGGTGCTGGTCTGACCTGCAGGGTGCACACTCTGGTTTAAGTCTAGAGTTTGGGGAGGATATATGAAGAGAAAGATTAATTGTACTCAGCTGGTTAGGTGATAGACTAAGAGTTTGAGTCTAGCACAAAAGTCTGGAGGTTGGGGCTGGTGGAGTTCATACTGGTCAGAGCCTAGAGGATGGGGCACATGCAGGCAGGGGTAGCCACACCAGGAGAGAACACTGAATATGGGATCCTGGTTAGATATGAGGGCTTTAGAAAAGTTCATGATGGGGACAGTTGGGATGACTCACTCGCAGACACTGGCAAAGGATTATAAGATGTGGTTAACTAGAGAGAGTGGACTATAATGAAAAAGACCCATCCTACTTCTTAATCAGACCTTCGTGAATAAATCTGTCGCTTAAGCATGCTTAGTTTGAAATCAGAAGTCCTGATTTAGTAGATGCGTAGCCAAACCCTGGAACTCTGCGGACTGCGCAGTTGAAGGCTACGTGGCGCGTGCCCTTACCCTTCAATGTCAGCACATCGACTTGCAGAGTCCAGATCCATACTCTGTCTGAAGCCCTTAGGTTTTCATCAGGCCCCAATGATTCAGATATGTTCAGACGTGAGCCCATATATTGGCATGCAGAGCTCGGGTGATTTCACTCAGAAAAATTCCAGCTGAAGCAGCACTTCTCAGCTGGCGTTCTCCAAACAGGGTTCCTGTAACATCTCACATCACTCTCAGAAAGAAACTGTTGGAGGAACTTACCGTTTAGGAGCTGTAGTTTTGAGTGTATTTGTCCTGACTGAGAGAATGAAGGTTTTTGTTTGGCATCGGTGAGAGGCAAGTCTTTCACCTGGAACTTCACATGGTGATTGGAAAACTCAGATTCTAATAGGAGGCTTCTTCCTTCCTTCCTTCCTTCCTTCCTTCCTTCCTTCCTTCCTTCCT
>JABTXL010008488.1:15786126-15867220 GCA_025134845.1 Neodon shergylaensis
TCCTTCCTTCCTTCCTTCCTTCCTTCCTTCCTTCTTTCTTTCTTTTTCCTTCCTTCTTATCTTCCTCCTTCCTCCCTCCATCTATCTTTCTTTCTTTCTTTCTTTCTTTCTTTCTTTCTTTCTTTCTTTCCTTCTTCCCCTTTTCACCTCGCTCTCTTTTTCTCATCTTTCTCCCCTATTTCTTCTTTTTCTGCCTTTTCTAATATGCACATATTTTTCATGTTTAGTCTTGAAAGACACATTTATATCATGATACTGCATCTGGCTCTATAAATTTTAGTAGGAGGACTTATGAGACATTCTTATGACTAATAATAACTAAACTATGCACAGGCATTTCTGAAAATCCACACTATATATTTCAGTTAATCTAAGCTAAATATTCCTTCAGGTAATTTCCCCTTAACTTGATTTTTAAAAAAAGTATCCTTGGGTTTCTGGAGAGCTAGCCCAGGGGGAATGGGTACTTTCTACATTAGCTTGAGGACTTAGGCTTGGATCTCCTGCATACACATAAAATCCAGGAACGGATATGGGTACCTAACATCCCACCACTGTGGAGGACACAGGCAAGGGAGTGTCTTGAGCTCAGTTTAGCTCTTGTCTCATAGGAATAAGGAGAGTATAGGCCAGGACAGCACATAGCTTCCTTCATTTGGCCTCACACTTGTACATAATATACATATAAGCCACACACATATGTGCCTCTCCTCTACATCCTTGCTTGCTTGAAATAGATGAGTGCTGTTGAGGATTTAGGAAGCAGGGGAAAGTTGTGACAATTAGCAAGGCTGTAAATGAGACTACATGGAGGATTGCAAATAGAATGGCTATATGATACAGCAGAGCCCCTCCTGTGTGTATGTGCATGCGTTTCTCTCTCTCTCTCTCTCTCTCTCTCTCTCTCTCTCTCTCTCTCTCTCTCTTTCTCTGTGTGTGTGCGTGTATGTGTGTTGGTTTGTCTGTCTGTCTATCAACCTGTCTCCTCCCCACCCCATGTGTGTCAGTTTGTCTGTCTATCTTTTTCTCACTCCTCTTTCTTGTGTGTACACATATATAAAGAAGTGAAATCAGTAAGTCAAAGACACCCCTGATATTTCTGACATCAAAGTTAAACCTGAAGATGGTCCCTGACATGAAATGAGCCAGGTCCAGAAGTGTGAGATTCGTGCACTTTTATTCATCTGTGGGATATAGATCTCATAGAAGTTGAGAAGAAAATGCTGGTATCATCAGTGTGGAGATGAAAGAGAAAAAGGAAAGATGGGAAAGACTGATCAATAGTTCAAGTCCTAGTCAGGTAAAGGGGTGTGCCCGTAGGGCGGCTTTCCATAACACTATGTACTGCCCATTTCAAATCAAAAGATTTTGAATGTTTTCAGCACAAAGAAAGGACAAACATTTGATGACCTAGTTATATTTAGTTTTATTTAATAATTACTACACACACACATATATCACAACATCACATGGAACCTTAGTATATGTAACTTTTAAACTTTTATGCACCATTTGAAACTTTAATTTAAACTTTAAAAATACAAAAGAGACAGATTTCTCAATAAAATTCACTACCTATACCTTACTTTAAAATACATTTCTTTTTATTTAAAAATATTTATTTATTTAATGTGCATTGGTGTCTTGCCTGTGTGTATATGCGTGTGTGGACACCAGTCAGATCCCCTGAAACTGGAGTTACGGATAATTATGAACTCCATGTTGTCACTGGGAAATGAACACGGGTCCTTTGGAAGAGCAGTCAGAGCTCCTAACTGCTGACCCATCAAAACTGCATAACTCTTGGGGTCCTAGTAGGGTTTGATGCAAGGAAAAGATGCCACGGTTTCTACAGCTGTGCAACAAAGCAGCATAACTCTGTGGAGTTTTCATTTTAAAAACAAAAGCTTTCACTCTGAGCTTGAAATACTTCAATGTCATTGTTAAATGGAAGTATAGATTCAGACTTATTATTGAGGCCATTTCCAAGTCTAAATTTAACCTTAGTTAAATATAACCTTAATAATTTTCAGATATTTAATTTATGGTCTGATTTATGTATTCAGTTCCGTCTTGCCTCCTTAGGAGCTGAATGCATTCCACATTGCATTACGTACTTGGATTGTTTGTTGGTTGCTAATACATGCAGAAGCCAGTGGCATGTTATGATTCTAAGCAGGTTCCCCAAGGTCAGTGACTTCATTCTGTGCAGTTTATCAAGTATGCCAAAGCAGAGCCCGAAAGTCATTTGTTTTTCTTCATTTCTCTTCTTAACTCTACTGAGTTTGGATTAGCTCGCAGTGGGTAAGCAAAAATGTTGGTAAGTGCCTACATGTAGTATGTATTTCTATTGGTAAACATGAAGTATTTAAAAGGTCACTTTGTCACGTTAGTATACATGGAGTTCAATGTGTTGCATGTTGTAGTGGCATACATGTCCAAAGGCAGTCAAGTGTTCCTTGAGCTTCAATAACGCTGTGTTTAACAGCTAAATTCCAAAAGAACAGCACTATATTCATAGGAGACTTTGCCTCCTTTGTCTATTGAAGTGAGCACTCACCTTCTGAACTATGAAAAATAGGAATAAAACGTATTTTCTTGATCAACCTCTTCACCTCAGTATTTATCGAAAGTCTTACTTGACACGAGTACTTTTACCTTAAAAATTCCCCCTGAGAAGGCTGGTACTATGACCCTCAAATTTCACACATTTTTTAATGCTGGGAAGAAAACATGGTTTCTCTGGGGTTAGTTTATAATAGTTGGTGGTGATATACGATAAGGGTTGGGTGTTTATATTAGCCATGTCAGGATTCCCTTAGGTCTATAATTAGCACACTCACCAAACACTATAGAATTCCCTGACGAATGGACGCAGCCTTTTAACTGACTGACCCAGGGATTTGCCTCTTTGAATTCTCACCCGACTCCTACGATCACTTTCCCAAACATTTTATTTGGCATTTATCACATGCAGTATCCTCCCATTCTTTTCATCCTTCTTGTTTTATTGATGAATAATGAGAATGTTAACACTGCTTATCTTGACTTGGGCAAATGAAGAGTGACTTGCCTAAGAGCCTCTTGTCTGAATCAACTGGACGGTTTCTGTGTGTTTGCTTCCAGTTTTAAGCTATGATTGCTTACACCCAACAGTAGCTATAAAATACACATTAGTGGGAAAGGCCCTAATCTCACAGTCAACGAAAGTAATCTTATTCTGTGATGTGACTATAAATGAAATCCTACCTTACAGTGGCTAGTCTAATGCCCGTGAAGAACCTCAAGAGTTTGCCACACAGAGAAGTAGCAGTGGAGTTAGCTCAGCAGAAATTTTATCTACTCCCACCCCTTTCTCATTTCAGTCATTGCTGAGGTGAATATTTTTATGAGATTTTAGAGTCTTTGAGTTTTATTTTCTATTTACAAAGTCAAGACTCTATTAATCTACTTAGTGACACAGGACTGATGCTTTGTTATCTTCACAGAGATGGAGCTGGAGATGGGCTGATAGCTCAGAGGGTATCGTGCTTGCTGTGTGCACATGGGGACCTGAGTGTGCTCCCCTGGCCCCGCATTAAAGTAGAGCACAGTGGCATACACCTGCAATGCTAGTGCTGGGGAAATAGAAACAGAAACCCTGGACCTTGCTGGCAGAACTGAAAATAAATGTGAGCTTGACACTGTATTGTTAAACTGGAGAAAGTTCATCTTCACCTATGTTATTACTTTTGGTAACCGTGGCCCTGGCCTGTGTCATATTTAGCTATCCCTAACAGTGTGAGCCATCTTTGCAGTATAAATCAAGATTGTTGCCATTTCTTTTTGGTTCAGGGAACAAATTCACCTTGTGTTTAAAACAATGGAGCTATCATTTCACACAGTATTTGTAATTATATTTAAAAACCTCTAGTACCTTAAGTTCTATTTCAACTGATCTTTTGGAAGTTTAAGAACACTTTTTTTTGTTTGAACAATGCATATTAAGATATCACTAATACCATGATCCCCTCAAATTGTTTTTAATAAAAAGGGAAAACATTTCCATATGCATCCATTAGGTCTTTTGTTTAAAGTTTTGATCTTGGTCAGAATATTAGAATATGGCGTAGTGAAAGTATCTGTAATGTGATAGCCTGAGTTGGAGTCTGGCTTAATCGCTACCTAGCTGTTGCATGCAGGGTAGGGGAGTGAGTTTGGCTGTGTCCCTTAGAAAATAAATGCTGTAGTATTTGATTTACATGATGGTTGAGCGAGTGAGATAACACTTATGCTATCTTATGTATGTATCATGAAAATTCATCTCAACCGGATGTAGAATCATTCAGGAGACAAGTCTCTGGACCTGCCGGTGAGGGGTTGTCTAGATGAGGTTAGTTGTAGAGGGAAGATATACCCTGAACATGAGCATCACAATTTCTAGACTAGGATCCAGGACTGAATAAAAAGGCAAAAGCAGGCTGAATGTGAAAGCATCTCTCTCTGCTTCCTGACTACGGACACACAGTGACCAATGGCCTCAAGCTCCCACCATCTTAAATTCCTGGGGGACTGGGCTCACCAACAGTGAACCAAAGTAATCCTCCCCTTCTATGAGTTTTCTTTGTCAGGAATTCTCTTATAGCACCCGACAAATGACTAATACATGTACTGTAGGTACATTATTCATATATGCATTTCCTATGACTTTTATAAAGTTCATATTTAAAACATTATGATTGGCACTGACAATTAGGTGGCAATCCTCATCTGGCTTCACTGTCATATTTAAAAGGAATAGATTCATGTGATCATGGGTAAAGTTATCCCACTCGGTTTAGGAGGAGAACACTTTGAGGAGATATGATCATGCCAGCCAAAGGAACACCTCTGTGTTAGCACTCACTAGTTAGCACTCCTCTTTGCTGAGAAGCCAAGATTAGAGCTGACGTTAAACTCTTACTTTAAGAAGTTGAACTTAAAATGGGGCAGTAATCCATCTCTATGGGAGAGGGCGTTCTTGGTGGAGAAAGCAAAAAAAAAAAAAAAAAAAAGAGAGAGAGAGAGAGAGAGAGATCTGTTTCCATTTTATCAATTCATGTTAATAGTTGTACTAATAGGTCTGTAAAAATTGTTCAAAATGTCTTCAGGAGACCAAGTACAGCTGTTTGGCACACTTTCTGTATTGATAATAAATATGCTTGATAGCCCCTGATGGAAACCAGCAGGCAGGAGCAGAGCTTAAGCAGCCCACCTTTGTATTCCAAAGCTGTAAATCTCCCTGGAGAATCCTGTTATGCAATGCCACGGGAAGCCAACTGGGACCAACACTGAAAAGTACTAATCCGACCAGGGCAAGCAGCTTACTTTTATCCGTGTTCCCATCTCAGCCCTGTGCAAGCATCGAAAACACAGAGACAGTTTGGCAGTCTTTAAAGTCGATTTGTAATTGCAGAACGAATACATAACTTGAAAAACGGTACAGCCTCTTGACTACCTGTGAAATATATTGTGATATATTGTGTACGCACACACTTACACACAATAATAAATGAAGAGAAGAAAGACCGATAGTGCTTGGTCCCATAAATACATGGATGTTGATGAACTATTTCAAGAAATGGACTGGTTAAGCAGAGGGGAAATACATAGACTTATTATGTGAAAATGTTATTAAGGTGAAAATTAAATGAAATAGTGTGTGTGTGTGTGTGCGCGCGCGCATGTGTGTGTGGCTTGCAAGCACGCATGCCATGTCAAACATGTAGAGGTCAGAGGACAGCTCCAGGTGCTGGTAATCAACTTCCACCTGGTTTGATCTGCGTTTCTTGTTCCCTGTTCCATACACTAGGCCAGCTGGCTTGTGAATGTCTAGGGTTTCTCATATTTCTGCTTCCCATCTTGCCACAGGAATGCTGGAATGATAGACCTGTATTACTGCATCTAGCTTTATGTGGGCTCCAGGGTTCCTATCCATGACCCCGTTCTTGCGTGGCAAGTGCTTAATCCACGGAGCCACTTCCTCAGCTCTCACCACATGGATTTAAAGTGTCCTGTTAAGTCTGTGTCAGAGTGACTTAGACCACAGTTTTTGTAGCCTTTTTCTCTTGTGTTTCTGCTTCTCCAAGAAGCTCTCTAGGAGCATAAAGCTCTCTGAGTTCTGTGTCTCACTCCTGTAACAGGGATGTTGCTGTGTTTTCTTTCCACAGATTGCAATGTGCAATCTTTAGAACTTGATGGGCAATCATGTCTTTTCTAGTGAGTAGCATTAATGGTTGGTGGTTATCCAAATATTAAACACCCTATGAAAAATAAGCAAAATTGTTGTACCCCGAACAATTTTACAGTTATTCATTTGCACCAGTAATTGAATTACTAAACAACCTTTCTACACAGATAAATTTCAAACATACAATATGTACAACAAAATCTTCCTATTGATAATTTTTAAGATTTAGACCTGAAGACTTTATCTTGTGTTGCTTTTAGTATTGCATCATATCTCAAGCATAAGTTCCTATGGCTTTTAAAATACTTTTCAAAAGCATTTATGTGGCCTTTGACACTAGATGATCAACTGCATTGAGTATAAAAACATTGCCTAGCTTTATTTTAAGAATGTCTTTTTCCTACAATACTTATTGAATGACAGAATACATACATATTTGGGAAAGTAATTATCATATTTGCTGAGGGAAGCTAGAGAACAAAGTATACCATATCACAGCAATGCAGATGAGGGAGTTAAGTGTGGAAAATGAAACAATTCAATTTCTTTTGTCTATAATGAAAGTTCCCAAAGCACAGTAGTAAGACACACAGCAGGAGATGTTACAAGATTAATAAAATCCCAGAAACGGAAATTGAGACTCAAGCTGAAGGTCAGAAGAGCAAAACAGCCAGTGACTGGCTCTTACCTCTATCTCAGTCTGAAATGGCGAGCCTGTCTCTAGGAATCTCGGAATGAGACTTTGTCTGAGAGCTGTTTCCTCCCATCTTATATGACTCTCTAGTGCTGGGATTAAAGACATGTGCCACTAAGGCCTGGTTTCTATGGCAAACTGGTGTGTGTCACCACTGCCTGGTGTGTAAGGCTGACCAGTGCGGCTGTTTTACTCTCTGAACTTCAGGCAGGCTGTGTTTAATAAAATACAAATGAAATATCACTACAAAGAGAAGTATGTGAAGGCGGCTTTTTGGGTTTTAAACACAACATGAAGCACCTTTCACTTCTGAGCATCAGCAGAGGAACATCTAGATCTCTTCAGTTCATAAAGCGCAGGAAAAGACAGCCTGGCGTGATAAGACTCCAGGTCTGAAAAGCAGAGAGCCTGGATTTCTACTCTCACGCGGTAACATCCCGGCTCTGTGGTCTTGAGGAAGTTATTTCACCTTTCTGTGTCTCCTCCTCTTCATAAATAAAATGTGATGGTGCTATGATATCCCAAATATTTTATAAAATTTTGATAACATCCACAAAATTTACACATTGTAACTCATTCATATTAAATATTAAAATAGACGTATTTAACATTTAATCATAGGCAGAAGACTTATGCATTTTGTCTATAGTTTCAAAAATATACAAAGAAGATACAGATTGAAATAGGGAAATGATTAATCTGGTCAACTATAGTACTTTAGTACCTTATGGTTGTAGGACTTCCTTTCAGTTGGAAATAGTCTATAGAAACTTTGTGACTGGCCTTTTATGGGTAAGTAAGCAGGTTTTCAGACTGTTACCCTCATCTTTCCTACTGCCTGTTCAAGGTGGAACTGTAGGTCTGATGCCTGGGTTGGGAGAGAACAAAGAGATGATATTTGAGTGGGAAGCTTCTCAGACTGGACATACCATCCAGGGATGCTGAACCAAAGATGCCCATGAAAGAATCTAGGGTTTCTGGAGCACAGAGGTGATTTGATGGCCAGAAAGAGGCTGAGAAAACGTGGCCCCTGGAAATAAAGTGGTGGTTACACAGATGGATGCAACAGTGAAAGCTGCCTGTCAACTGTGCCACACACCACAGGTGATCCGAGTCATGCATTTTCACAGTTGCCACACTTGCCTGAGTGTGCATACCTGATTTCCGCATGGAATTGAAGAACATATCTATGATACATTAAGATGTAACTTTTAGGAATCTTCTTAAACTTATTTTGAAGTTTCATTTTGAAGTTTTGCTTTGTGTGTGTGTGTGTATGTGTGTGTGTGTGTGTGTGTGTGTATGCGCAGTGCCTATGAAGGCAGAAGAGGACATCTGATCTCCTGGAGTTGGAGTTGCAGGTGCTTGTGAGCCACCTCACTTGGCTCCTGGGAATTGAACCTGGGTATTCTGGAAGAGCAGCAAGTGCTCTACACTGCTAAGCCATCTTCCCAGCCCTCACGCTCATTTTAAAAAATAAACAAATAAGCAAAATTGCATGAATATGGCAACCTCCTGGGAAAGTATGGATTCACGTAAGCTCCAGAGAAAGTAAAACAGAATGTAATTTGGATGCTGAAAAAAATACTTGTAGATTTTTCTTTGTTTTGCTTTGCTCCCCCAAGAGCTCTCTTTCTGACTATAGATTTTTTCCTATATATAACAGAAAGGACTAAGAGGAAGGAGATGGAGGAAGAAAATTGTCAGAAACCTTAGAATTTTATATCATTTTAAATGACTAGAGACACAGGAAGCAAACTTTTGGTCCTAAAAAACTTCTCAGAAAAGGAAGCCCATTTGTGCAGGTTGGGGCAGTGGCCTTGTCTCCTCTGTCAAAGGCAGTTTTCCCAGTTCATTTTGCTTTGATGTCTTGAGGTCTTTGGTTCTCGTTGTAGTTTTGAAAAGTCAGGATGAGGCGAACATTTCACAGTTCCTGAGGATGTTCTGTCTTATTATGCAGGGAGTTATAGTTTAGGCAACCTCTCCCGTTGTTGGAAGGTTTGATTTAGCCTATAGCTACAACTGGCTGATGAACATCACATTGTCACGTGGGAAGATGTTTCAAAACAGACTGAGGGGCTCCTGAAAAATTAAGAGTAACTAAGGCTTTTCAGTTCCAATGATTGCATCTCCCCAGGCAGAATCACCAAAATTTTGATTGAAACTGTCCTAGTTGCCCTGTAGTTCAGTACCCTGTTAATACAAATGTTTTCCTTTCATTTCTTTCTCCATCTTTTCAAACTGCCAAGATGGAGTTTTGGGAGTCACTGGTACATCTTGAAATAATAACTTCTTCATATTGATTGCCAACTTCTCAGCTGAGTGTTTTAGGTTGCTGTCTCCTCTGCTTCCTAAAATCCTTCAACATAATTACATTTGCTTCCACTTATTAGACATGTGTTAACACCTTAGCATAACTACAAACTATAAGTTTGATATACGGTCCATATTCAAATGTTTAAAATGCCGTGTTTCAGGGGAAACAAAGCCATGCTATTGGTATTAAACTGTGGCAATTCCTAGAATGGCATCTCTATAATTTTCTATAGTGATGTATGGACATCTCAGAAGGAGTATAGTGCACTGGTAAACCTCTATAATCATGTGTATGCCCCTTTCAGTCACCTGTTTCATATTTGCCTCAAGCCATGCAAAGCAGTTACTTTGGAATACTGTTCTCTGGGAGTGAAATGGCCATTGCTCCCTCGAACTCTTAGCATCTGTGATTATCCACAGTAGATCTGCCAAATTTGGCCCATCAACATCTTTTCATGGAGAGCGGAGGAGCTCATTAGGCCCTTCCACTCCCCCAAAACATTCAAGCAGCAAATGATTGTTGGGACACGGGATGGCTTTTCTTCAGCAGTGTAATTACCCTTAGGTTGCCCATATTCTTGTCATTTAAGGCCAATTAAACACAGTGGTTCACCAAGCTGGACTTTGGTCTGTAGTTGGTACCTGATCTGAGGTGACTAGAGAATTTTTCTTATCTCCCAAGGGAAATTTAATGCAATACTTGGCACCAAATACAGGCAGGACAGAGTTAAAGGTGATTCTAAGAGAGGCAGTTTTTGTTTTAGCTGGGCGCATGATACATGCAACTGAAGTTATGTTATCTGAGAATAGAAGATCCTTGAGAGCAATTCCAATAGTGGCATCATTTCCCATGTGGTGTGAACAGGCATGCCTTCTTGCATTTCTCTGTAATGGACAAGAAGACATCTAATGAAATCTGAAATTTTTATGAGTACAGTGTCCACGGGAGAAAACCTTAAGGTGGTCTTCCTTTATGTAATATGAATTGACCTGATTCACTGACAAATAAGATTGTGTCATAAGTATTGAGAATGCATCTAAATAAATGAACTAGAAAGTATATTATAATCCCTGAAAGTAGCATGTATGTGGTAACTTCACAAGCAGGCTCTGGCATCACCTGCATGGCTATAAAGGAAAAGATGTTCAACTGAGGCTGAGCTGTTCATCCAAGATGAACTTGCTGAAGTGAGAGAATTACAAAGGGGCCCATTCTGTTAGCAGAGGTTTCTGTCCCTATGGTCTCTCAGCTGTTCAGTGCCAACGAAGCACACAGAGGACTACATTAATTATTAACTGGTTGGTCTACTAGCTAGGGCTTCATATTAACTAACTCTTCCGTCTTACATTAACCCATACTTTTAGTCTGTGTAAGTCACATGGCTTGAAACCCTTATCTGTGAGGCATTCTCATCTTGCTCCTCTGCATCTGGATGATGAATGCAGACTGAGCCTTTCCTCTTCCCAGACTTCTCCTATTCTGGTTGTCCCACCAATACCTCCTGTCTTGTTCCTATCCAATACAAGTGACAAATCTTTACAGGGTACAAGACCATTGTATACAGTACTTATTTGTTTTTCCCTATTCGAAACAAGAAACCTCAATCTAATCTCCATTGTTTAGCTTTTTTCCTGGAGCATTATCCATAACAACTTGTAACCAACACTCTAAACAAAGACAAATATCCATGCTCCATTTTTGGGAATGTGGGTGTAATTTTCTAGCCTACTTCCTGCTGATTGGGGCTATTGATACTCTTATGGGTACCTAAAGAAAATTTAGGATTATGGTCAAGTCCTGACTAGAGTATTCTGTAAGGCTTGATCATCTCAGCCAACAGTCTTGAGGCTGTTCTTGTTGTAGAATGCAGAGGAAACTCCAGCAGAGGTCCTCTGAAATATTGGATCATCTGGGCCATCTGCTCCTATTGGAGATTTTTCAGGAGGCCTTCCTTGATCAAACCTGATTTTTCTTAACCCAGAATGAATACACAGCCTCTCATGTCCTGTGTAAACAAAAACAAAACCTCTTCTCCAAACTAACATATATTTTGACTTAAATTTTGAAGTCAAGGCATTTTCAAGATATATGTGTTGGATTACTCCAGCAGTATTTATAATCAAATGTCTTTTAGCAGCTGTTGTTCCTTCCTTAGCTGTCAAACCATTCAAAAACCACACAATAACATACAGTTTCCAGATTCTCTGTGTATTTTTTTATCTTTATGTGGCTTTATTTTAAATGCTATTTCTTTTACTTTTACTTAATTATTTGTTTCTTGAGACAGGGTTTATCTGTGTATCTTTGGCTGTTCTGGAGCTCACTCTGTCAACTAGGCTATCCTTGAACTCATAGAGATCCACCTGCCTCTGACTTCCCAGTGCTGAAATTAAAGATGTGTGACACTACACTCAACAGCTCTCTTTAGTTTTTTTTAAAAGACTTTATCCTTTTTCTTTTCTCCCCAAAGACTACATATATTTTTAAACACATGATAAACCATTTAGAGGTTTTTTTCATCTGAAATCTATTTTTTTCTGTATATCTCTCTTTTTCTGACCACATGAGTCTTTAATTTGCTAAGTGATATGGTGAAGATTAAAGCCTTGCTTTTGATGGCTGTATTCTGATGTGGGATTCCCCTCCATATGCCGTGATTACCATTAATAAATAAAGAAACTTCTTTGGACCTATAGCAGGGCAGAACTTAGCTAGACAGGAAGAATTAAACTGAATGCTGGGAGAAGGAAGGCAGAGTTTAGGAGAAGCCATGGAACTGCCACCAGAGACAGACATGCTAAAACTTTGCTGGTAGACCATGACTTTGTGGTGATGCACAGATTAATGGAGATGGGTTAAATTAAGATGTAAGAGTTAGCCAATAAGAAGCTAGAGATAATGGGCCAAGCAGTGATTTAAATAATATAGTTTCTGCATCATTATTTTGGCGCTGAGCAGCTAGGAACCAACAAATGACCTCCTTCAATAGTATCCACTCCATTCCTTAGCTTTCTGAGAGTCTAGCTTCATGACAGAGGTAGTGGCAGGAGCCATGCTTATTGCCAAAACTCTTTGGGGTTTCAAGGTCCCTGCCACCACCAAGAAGCATGCTATCAGCTACTCATAAACTCATAAGTGTTTTGTGGTGGAGCCTCTTAAAAGAGCTGCAAGGTTTTTGCAATTAAAACTGAGTCAGGAAGCCTCTCTTAAATGAGAATCACTTGCATCTAGCAAAAAGAGCCCACCTGAGAAAATGCTGCTACCAAAAAGCTGTGCTTAACTCTATTCTTTTGTGTCTATAATTACTTCCAAGCTCTCTCAGGTTTTATGTGAATATAATTACCCATGTTGGCACCATTTGTTGACAGTGGTTTCTGTCCCACACAGTCACTCAGTCATTCAGTCCTAAAGAAACACACAGAGGTCTACATTAGAGTATTATTATTCATTACATGCCATACTTTAAAAGTATTATGTAGTTTTAGGTCCAAAATTGATGAATTTAGCTCTAGTGTATTTAGACATATTTTTAGGATATGTTGGTACTCTGTTGACTTATCCATGAAAGCCCATGCTCTGATTGCATTAACCACAGAGCTGAACAGTAGTGACTTGTTCGATTTTGGGAAACATCCTCAATTAATGTTGAACTTCACTGCTCTGCATGTCACTGATATAGCTGCAAAATCAGGGATTTGACTGTCTCCCAGAGGCTTGGTTTTATTTAACTGCCCATAGCTCTTACACTCATGGATTATTCTTTTATACTGATTGTTTTATTTAGTTTAGAGAACTTTTTTTTTTAATTCTGATCATTCCATTTCAGAGTGTCTATTTAATGAGGTAAAAGGCATTTTTTGATCTCAGTACTGTAGATAGTTGGGTTTCTGAGAAGCATGTTTTTGTTAACCTTTTGGCAGCGAAATCCTGGAACTGATTAAATCCTCACTCTGAAATGGTTCTGTACAATCTTAAGAGCCAAGTTTGTGAGCTATCTCCCAGTAGGCATTGTTTACACTAATCTGATTTCTGGCTTCTTTTCTCATTATCTTTATGACATTTTCCTTTTGTTCATATGTACACTTAAATATCAAAAACCTAGGAAGACTCTACATCATTTTGGGTCACAGAAAACAATCTTGCTTCTAAGACTTGGAGGAAGGAGGAGAGGAGAGGATAGATGGAAGAAGAAAGGGAAACGAAGAAAATGTAAAAGACTGCATACCCCAGTCAATTATCTCACTGTGTGCTCCACCAAAATCATCTTTGATAATTGCTTCCTTGTGTTCAACAACAGGGGCCAAACTCTACTGCCATGGGCTATGTGACACTTGATAGGAAATGCTGATGGGCGGATAAAAGATGAAATGCTTTATGATTTTTTTGTGTGTAATTTTTATCTTGGGCCTTTTTAAATTTTTTTTAAAATTAAACACGTAGCTGTAGAGGAGACAACTGTTAAGAAAAAACTGAAAGAGGGAAGGATGAAATGTAAGTACCAATTGAGAAGAAAAGGCAACAGTGCTTCTGAAGAAGCATAGAAGTTTGGAAGAGAGAGCAGTAGTGATAGAAATCTTAGGCACCTAAGTGGAAATGTAGATTAGATCCAACAGTGCACAGTGCCCTGTGGCCCTGCAGCTGTGTATTGTGAAACTACAGTAATCCAGAAAGCCTGGCAACTTCTACTAACTATTGAGATTCTCTTAAGACGTCATTGGCTATTTTTGTGACCTTCATTATCTCCTGTAACAAGGCCTGAGGTCTAGTTGATTAATTAAACTGCTTAATTCATTTTTTTTCCCAGGAAGGTCAGCATAGGCAATCTTTCAAGGGCGAAGAGTTCGAATAGCAACAAGTACTCTTCTGTACCCCACCCTGCAACTTTTAGAAAGTCCTTGTGTACACACAGAGAGAAGAATTTGAAAAGAGCAAAGAAGCCCACCCCGACCTCCTGCACCCAAATCAAAGGGGTTTGGCCTTCTCCCTCTAAAAATAAACCGAGTCAATAGATAGATGATTATTGCTGGGGGAGAGGGCTTCATGCTAAAGTCAGGGGGTCAAAACAAGCCAGTTGCCTCTGGTGGTATGATTAGCAGTGAGGGGCCTCTGACAACCTGGCTAGTCAGACTCAGGGGGCCGAAGATAAGGCTGAGTGCTAACAACTTAGCAACAGGGTGGCAGGCATTGTCAATAAATGTTGCAGCGTGAACCTGGGCCAAGCTATAGGACGTGATAATGGCGCTCAATTGAAGCCTCACTTCAGTATCTAATCTGGGGATTAGAGAAGATCTGGGGTTCACACCACCGAAACCGTGTCAGGGTGGAATTTATAGCTCTCCTCCATTAATAGCAATAAAAGGCACCGATTAAGGGAGGCATGCACCATACTGAAAACTGCAATATTTCGGCGATAAAGCCTGGAAACTTGCTCTCCTTCCCGCGGGCGGACACGGGACCCACGTCCCAAATGTGTTGCAGCAGAGAGGAGGCATCTGGTTCTCACTATCACCATGTTTTGTATAAATGTTTCCAAAGATCGAGCTCCTTGATAATGGCTTTTGGTAAATTCATTTAAGAAACACATTTGGCCCCACACTCACATTTTCCCCAACAATGACTTTACATGTGTAGAAGCCGGTTTCCAGTCTGGCTTTCCAGCGTTAGCCTTATGTTGAGGCGATTTGCCTTGAGCGCCATGATCAGCAAAGAGGCCATCTTAGGGGAGCGTGTTACCTGCCTTTCTGCAAACCACTGGCCAAGAAGCCAGGCGGCAGGATGAGAGGTGAGTATAGAAGGGGGTGCCAGGAGAGAGCGGCCTGGGAGAGGGGCTCTGCAAATGAGAAACAGAAGCTCCAAGGGAGGGGGAAAGGCTTTGGGAGAAAGTAATCTTTTAAATTCTGTTTTTAAAGTCATGCCGAGAAACTGTCCAAACTACAGCCAAATAATAAGATTACGTCTGATTCGGGATCCTTGCACTGTCAGGCTCGGTTAGGGTGATGCCCGTGATGCTGCGGTCCTGTGCCACTTCTGTTTGGAGCAACAGCTGGGATCCTTCACGTTAGACATAAACTGTTTATACGTTGGGTTTTTTTTTTCTTCTTCTTCTTCTGTTTCGTGGACATTTCAGAAAGAACATTTTTTTTTTTTTTACTTCACACAGGCACACGCATGCACATGGTCCAACTCAGAGACACAGCTATTTGAAAAGATATGGGAATCACTGTACACAATAATTCTCTCCTCCGAGAGACACAGCATACTTCATATTTTGTATTGATTTTGCATCGGCAAATGAGTAACCTCGCTGATTTTTTTCCCCTAGAAGCACATCACAACACCATATTGATGAAGCTAATAGCAAATACTGCTATTGACAGTTGCTAGAAAAAGATGTTGGCCTAAGGCCTATGACACCAGCTTTAATTTCTGAGATGAAGATTTTGCTAATTCGTTTCGTCCACTGGGAAAATATTCTACTCGTCCTTTTCCCGAGGAGTCTTACAGAACTGGTCCACAAATGGTCCTGCGTATAAGGGGTCACGTGCAGTGCGGTGATACGTCATACCCCTAGTCATTATTAGATAGACAAGTCCACACAGGAGTGGCTATCTCTTTTTATATGCCTTGGCATTTGGGGTGGAAATGAAGTTTACACTATACTTTGAATGCAACTGGGCAAAACAGTATCCATGCTTCTGAGTAGATAGAAGTTTAATGATATTTATCATGGTTCCTATTTTGGCCCCTTTCTTCTCTTTTAAAAATTTTCTTAAAAAATTAGACTCAGAGTTGCCGAGGAGAGGACTCCGTTGGCAAAGTGGACGCGCTGTCAACATGAAGACCTGCATTCAGATCCACTGGACACATGTAAGAGTGGGGTGCAGCAACAGGCACTGTCACCCCAGTGCTGGATAGGAGATAAAGATAAGCCACTCTTAGCACTTCGCTGGGTAGCAGGTCTAGCCAAATTGTGTGAACTCCAGGTTCTGAGCCCCTGTCTCAGAAAGCAAGGCACAGACTGACTGGAGAAGCCTTGGTTGTTAAGCTCTATCCTCCATATGCACATGCATCCTTACGTGAAACAGTACACATCTCTCTGCCACACATGCCAGTCTCCCATAGCTATACTCTGCAAAGCCAGGCATGGTGACTCATGCTTGTATTCCTAGCACTCCGGAGAGTGAGACAGGAGGATTGTCACAAGTGTGAGGCTGCCTTGATTACATAGCAAGTTCCAGGTCAGCATGAGCTATATAGGGTAAGAGCTTGTCTCAAAACAATAAGAATAACAAAACAAAAGACAAAGAAAGAAAGCCTAAATAAATAAATAGATTAGTTAACTAAAATTGCATTCACCTTTCTTATCAGGCAAGGTGTCAATAATAAATTAATTACCTTTACTATTTTACTGTTAAATAGAATACACTTTGATAATAAAACACTGAGAGAAACCAAAAAATCTAAGGATCCAAAACGTGTCTGGATTACTGCATTTGCTAACTGCTCATTTCAGTATAAATTCTAATCATCATCTGGAATGTTCTAGCATGACTTTGTAATGAATTAGCATCAAACATTTCTTCGCTCCTCGGTGGCAAAGACTTTTAGCTTTCTTGCTTTGTAAATCTGCAGTGTTTCTTTTTTTGTCAATAGCACACGGAAAGCCTTAAAAAGACACATTTATTTCATTTATGAAAAATTAAATCCAGATTTAAAGTTCTTGTCTCACCCACTACTGTTGGCTCTCTTCAGAATGGTTCTGTAGTGGTGCTGGGCCCCAGGAAGCATTGTAACATGTGTTGGCAATCTTGCAAACTAAATTTAGAGTCCCTTAGATTCAATATCAGAACATTTATTAGGAACAAAGCTTGCCTAGAGCTCTTTCTGTGGATTGACGTTAGGCCCCTGGCAGCACTCCTCGGGTGAATTTTCCTGTTTATTCTTGTGATATTTAATGCAAAGCTAATGCATTTCCTGGGACATTGCATAGAGAGAGGACAAGTCCTTCTCTCAAGGTCTGGGAGGTTGCACTTTGAGTTTTAACTGGGCTGTGGAATGAGGGCCCATTTTCCTGTTCACTTTCTTTTATATAACTTGGAAACATCATGAGGCAATAAGAGCAGAAGTTTCATTATTTGTGACATCTTCCTATACATTGCTTTAAATGTACAAATTGCTTTATATGAGCTATGAATTTCCCTCAAAACCAGTTCTACTATATAAATATATACATATACATATTCATATATATATATACACACATAGGTACACAAACACACACACACACACGTCATGGAGCCAGTCACAATTCAAACATTACAAAAGCATTCTTTATCGTTTAATAGTCTCTCTCTTTCCCTCTTCCTCGCCCTATCTCATGTGTGTTTGTTTGTGTGTGTGAGAGTGTGTGTGTGTGTGTTTACATGAACATGGTGTATCCTACCCAGGATCTCTACATCCTAATCCTGAGACAGTGACTTCATAGTTTGCCCACCTTTATGAAATGGCTGGCCAACGTGCCTCAGGATTGTCCTCCCCTCTTTCCCCAGCGCTAGGGCTACAGTTGTAGTGTTCCTGGTTTTTAAGTGGGTTCTGGAGATCCGAATCCAGGCCCTCATGCTTGTGTGGCAATCACATTACCCACTGAGCCATCTTTTTAGTCCCATGTTGCTTAACACAGTGCTGTTGATTGTTCAGCTCAAAGACCAGCCGTGTGACATTGTTTTTAACAATGGCTCTTAAAACAAACAAAAAACAGTTACATAATTGGTAGCATTTGCAACTTTACTGACTGTCATTGACTTAGTATGTTCATTTTCAACTTAACAGTTTGATCTCTATTGGTTGTTAATAATCTTATTAATAAAAGACTGTAACTAGTATTGATTGACTCCAAGATACCATCGTAAAAGTATTGTTGAAGGCTGTATGTTGCTTTTTGTTTTTTTCTGAGACAGGTCTCACTATGTAACTCTGGCTGTCTTGGAACTCACTGTGTATACAAGGGTGGCCTTGTCTGGCACAGAGATATGCCTGCCTCTGTCTCCAGGTGCTGAGATTAAAGGTGGCATTTTTATCAAACCACGTGTGTGTGTGTGTGTGTTTTAAAAAAACCAACATGACCTCATATGAAATGCTCTTCACAGTTTGATTCAAGCCCATCTTTCTACATGACTTCTCTCTAGGTCTCTGAGTGAAACTGGTTTCTAGCATCTGGTCCTCTCACAGGAACCATGTATGTGGAAATCTATGCCATTCTTAGGACTGTTCTGTTCATTAAATTCTTCCTTTTCCACTTTAGTGACATCCTACTAACTTTCCTTCAAATTTGTCCTTAGAATTTTGTTTTTAATTTCTCTGCAAAGGATGCCCTTATCTCCTCAACACCTTCCTTTTTTATTTGTGGTTGTCTCTACGTGCTAGCTTCTCAAAACATGGAGAGGTTTGAATCACTTGGGAACCATACACTGGTATACTTTAACTGTCCTCTGTGATACACATAACACCATAGCTATTTATTATATCACAGCAGTTATATTTTAGTGGAGTTTGATGAAAATTCCATTTTCCAGTTAAAGAGATCTTGGAAGGGGTTTTGACTACATCTCAGAAGTGATTCTGGAGAGAAGGGCAGCATTCGAAAAGGTCTTTGATGAGCTGGGTGTGGTGTGGTGGCACATACCTTTAATCCCAGCTCTCTGGAGGCAAAGGCAGATGATCTTTGTGAGTTTGAGGTCATCCTGGTCTACATTGCAAGCTCCAGGACAGCCAGGGCAACCAACAGAGCCTGTCACAACAAAACAACACAAAAGTCTTGGACAAACTGAGTGGCTCTGAAAGGGACTGGACATTTCAGCAAAGGATCCAGGAGAAGAAATATACTGGGATTAGAGTTGGGTTTGCAGCAGGGCTTCATGAACCTTGAGAAAAGAAGGGCAGAGCTGGATAGAAGTCTCTGCTAATCCTCTTGCTAGATATTGCATAGGCCAGTCTTTCTTGGGAATAATTCACCTGCTTAGAACTGTTCTCTTTCCACAGAAGTAATGAAGAATGAACTTTAACAGGAAGAATTCACGTTACATTTTGCCCTTCGAAAGCCTGCTAAACTACAGTCATAACTTTGCAGACACCTGCTCTCTGACCAACCCAGAAATGGCTTTGCTTCTTGTCTGTTGATTTCTCACGGTTTTCAAGTTTCGCTTTGAGCCTTGTTTGGCTGCAAGGATCCAGGAACACTCACCGAAAGCTTATCTTATATTGTAGTGCTGCAATTCAGGGGCAGACTGTCCTGTAAGGTGGGGCATGGTCCACCTAAGACTGCGGGAGCCTTCTGAGAGGATCAGAGAGCTGTTTGTTTGTTTTATTTTGTTTTTGTGTTTTGAGGCAGTGTTTCTTTATGTATCCCTGGCTGTCCTGGAACTCCCTCTGTACACCAGGCTGATCTTGAACTCAGATCTGCCTGCCTCTGCCTTCTAACTGTTGGTTATGGTACTTTTTTAATAGATGAGGAAACAGAAATTAAATGCTTATGTCATGAGAAATAGCTAGCAAACATCTGATTTTTTGACCTCATTACTGCATTATAGAGTCCTGCATTAACTTCTTTTGACAAGATCAGCAATATGATTTTAGAGTAGGTGATTTCTTCCTTTCTTTCTTTTTAAAAGATGAAACATGTCTTAAAAACTTTCAGTAAAGAACTCTGTATCCTACAATTGTGCTGACAAGTGGGGAATGTAATTGAGGCACAAATAATGGCATCCAAGATGTACCTCAGACTGGAATAAAACAGAAAATGCAATTCATTTGGACTTGAGTTTTGTGTATTGTGATAGATATGGGTCTATTTGCATCTTCTACAAGTAGATGTCCAGTTATGCCAGAACCATTTGTTGAATATGATTTCTTTTTTCATTTTATATTTTTAGCTTGTCAAAAATCAGGTGTTCTTAGGTGTGTGGATTGATATTTGGGTCTTCAATTAGATTCCATTGGTCCACCTGTCTGTTTTTATGCTAATACCAGGCTGCTTTTATTACTGTAGCTTTGTAGTAGAGTTTGAAGTCAGGGATGGTGATGCCTCTAATAGTTCCCTTATACCCAAGCACACTGAACCTCATAGAACAGAAAGTGAGAAGTATTCCTTCACACATTGTCACAGGAGACCACTTCCTAAATATAACGCCAGTAGCACAGACACTGAGAGTGACAATTTAAAAATGGGCCCTCCTGAAACTGAGAAGCTTCTGTAAAGCAAAGGACACAGTCAATAAGACAAAATAGTGGCCTACAGAATGAAAAAGATCTTCACCAACCCCATGTTGGACAGAAGGCTGAACTCCAAAATATACAAAAAACTCAAGAACCTTGACATCAAAAGAACAAATAATCCAATTTTAAAAATGGGGTACAGAGCTAAACAGAGAATTCTCAACAGAAGAATCTAAAATGGCTGAAATACACTTAAAGAATTGTTCAACATCCTTAGTCACCATGGGAATGACTCTGAGTTACCATATTACACCTGTCAGAATGGTTAAGATCAAAAACACTGATGACAACTTGTGCTGGAGAGGATGTGGGGTAAGGGGAACACTCCTCCATTGCTGGTTGTAAGGCAAACTTGAATAGCCACTTTGGAAATCAGTATGGTGATCTATCTCGAGACCTAGCAATACTACTTTGGGGTATATATCCAAAGAATGCTCAATAGTAGCACAAGAACATGTGCTCGGCTATGTTCATAGCAGCTTTATCCATAATAGCCAGAACCTGGAAACAACCTAGATGCCCCTCAACCAAGGAATGGGTAAAGAAAATGTGGTAAAAAAAAAAATGACGTCTTGAAATTTGCAGGCAAATGGATGGATCAAGAAGAAATCACAAACCTTCATCAGGCGATGAAAGGAGACAGAGACAGAGACCCACATTGGGGCACCAGACAGAAATCTCAAGGTTCAAATCAGGAGCAGAAGGAGAGAGAGCACGAGCAAGGAACTTAGGACCGCGAGGGGTGCACCCACACACTGAGAGAATGGGGATGTTCTATCGGGAACTCACCAAGGCCAGCTGGCCTGAGTCTGAAAAAGCATGGGATAAAACCGGACTCGCTGAACATAGCAGACAATGAGGACTACTGAGAACTCAAGAACAATGGCAATGGGTTTTTGATCCTACTGCACGTACTGGCTTTGTGGGAGCCTAGGCAGTTTGGATGCTCACCTTACTAGACCTGGATGGAGGTGGGTGGTCCTTGGACTTCCCACAGGGCAAGGACCCTGATTGATTTTTGGGCTGATGAGGGAGGGGGACTTGTTTGGGGGAGGGGGAGGGAAATGGGAGGCAGTGGCGGGGAAGAGAGAGAAATCTTCAATAAATAAATAAATAAATAAATAAATAGTTTTTTTTAAAAAAAGAAGAAATCACATTGAGTGAGATAACCCAGACCCAGAAAGATAAATATGATGCATGCTAAATAAAAGCTCAGGGTCAGAAATTGGAGTTCAACCTGAAGATCCAAAGAGCAAAACAGCCAGACACTGGCTCTTACCTTGACCTCTGTCCAAAATGGTGATCCTGCCTCCTGTAATCTCAGAAGGAGATTGCGAGTCTGAGAGTTTTTCCCTCCTATTTTATAATCCTCTCTAGGGCTGGGATTAACGATGTGCACCACCGTCATTAAAGGAATGCATTGCCCAGTTTCTATGGCAACTAGTGTGGCTACTTGGATTAAATGTGTGTGTCATTATGGCTACTGAGTTAAAGGTGTGTGTCATTATGGCTAATGAGATTAAAGGAGTGTTACTATAATCTGTAAGGCTGACCAGTAAGATTCTCTTACTCTCAGATCTTCAGACATTCTTTATTTATTAAAGGCCGGGCGGTGGTGGCGCACGCCTTTAATTCCAGCACTCGGGAGGCAGAGGCAGGCAGATCTCTGTGAGTTCAAGGCCAGCCTGGTCTACAAGAGCTAGTTCCAGGACAGGAACCAAAAAGCTACGGAGAAACCCTGTCTCGAAAATCCAATATATATATATATATATATATATTTATTAAAATACATTTGAAATTCCACTACACAAATATAATATGTACTCACTCATAAGTGGCGTTTAGACGCTAGCTTACAATTCACAACCCCAGAGAACCTGGGCAACAAAGAGAACCTTAAGAGAGACATACAAGCATCTAAATAGAAAGGAGAGAAAGACAAAATCTCATGAGTAAATTGGGAGCATGGGGGTCATGGGAGAGCTTAGAAGTGGAGAGGCGAGGAAGGAAAGGGAGCAGAGAAAATGTATAGTGCAATAAAAATAATAAAAAAAAATAGAAAATTCTAGGTGCTAATAAAAACATGCTAATATATATAGTCTACGTGTTCTGGACGTGCCAAGGAAAGGCAGCAAGCAATTCCAGTGAAGAATCTTCAGGAAGCTCAGACAGAGAGCAAGGAGCCTTACAGCCCTGCAGTCCCTGCTCCCCTATCTGGTTAGCACCTTTACTGTCGCAGGTGGTTTGTTCACTGCTTGCCTGGATGCCACCAGCTTCTTCATTAAAGCTCCCAAGCTAAAGTGTTGGCTCTTTCTCTCCAATGGGCCTAATGGCAGAGTAACTTTACAATGACCCTTCCTTAAATGGCTATCTCTTGACATTAATTTTTCCCAGGCTGAAACTGCAGCCTGTTAAAAGTAAATGCATTCCTTCCAGGCTCCAGCCCTGGATTCAAACTCAGATGACCCCTTGACATTCTGCAGGCATTGATGAGGTTTCATCTCCTCTCAGGAAATAATCTAAACATTGATCCCAATGAACTGAGCAGAGTCTTAGATAAGTAGGAGTAAATGCATTTATGGACATTTTCGGGTCACTGAAACTGCATTTCTGAAGGTTAAATGCTTTATTTTACTTCAGGAGAGTAGGCAGTTGGGAAAGTAATGCATCTGCTAACACAGTGAAATTTGCATATTTTATCCTCTCATATGAAGCACCCCTTGGACATTCTATTATACTAGTAAATGCAAATGCTGTATGCCTCCTGTTGGGTGCTGATGAAGGGGTTGGGGAGGTTCGAGAGATGGGGGATGAGGACAACACATTACATTATACCAAATAAAACTCTCCTTCCTTGCTTAGGTACTTGGGGAAGTTGTAAAGAAATAAATGTTCATTTACAATGAATCAGCGAACCCAATACACACTAGATTTGCTGGAAAATTCAGTCACTTATACAATAAAGGATTGTAATGACTTCTGCACTTGTACAAGGACTTAATATTTTAGAACTCACACACTGGAATGCATGGCTTAGCATTTTATGTAAACAGAACAGAATGCTGGGAGAATGAAGCTGAGTCAAGGAGTCGCCATGATTTTCCCAACCTAGACAGACTCAGGTTAAGATCTTCCCTGGTAAGCCACCTCGTGGGCTACACAGATTACTAGAAATGGGCTAGTCCAGGTGTAAGAGTTAGCTGAGAAAAGGCTAGATATAATGGGCCAAGCAGTATTTAAAAGAATACAGTTTCCGTGTAATTATTTCGGGGCATAAGCTAGCCATGCAGACGGCCGGGTGCCGGGGACACAGCCCGCAGCTCCCTATTACAACATCTGTCTCTCTCTCTCACCCACATGCAACAAACTGGACAAAGACTGATTTAAATTTGAATTTTGTGTATGAGAAAAACCATGTGGTAATTTTGTTTCTGAGGCTGGATTGTTTCACAGAATAGAATCATCTTTGATTCCATCCATCCATCTTTGGTTCTATCCATTTCCTGCAAATGTCATGATGTCATTTTCTTTTAGAGCTGAATAAAATTCCTTTGTAATGTTATATATGTAACATCTGTTGATGGACATTTAAGCTATTTCCTTTTTCTAACTATTATAAAGAATATAACAAAATACCTGGGTGTTTAAAGTGTGTGTGCGTGTGGTATTGACTTAGAGTTCTCCAGGTGTATATCCCAGAGTAGTAGAGATGTGGTAGTTCTATTTGTGTAGGTTTTGGAGCAAGAGCCACACTGACCATTATAGTGGTCTTACCAGTTTATATTTTCAGTAGCAGGGTATAAGTGTCCCTCTTTCCCTTGCAACAACTTTTTGTCAACTGTCTTTTCTGCTTTAGTCACTCTGACTTGGGTGACAAGGAATCTCAAATAGATTTTAAATTTCATTTCAAGGATGGTTAAGGATGTTGAATTGTTTTTCTCACATTTACTGGCCCTGTTTGTATGTTTTCTCTTGAGAACTGTCTATTCAATTCATTAGTCCAATTATTATAGGCTGATGTGCTTTTTTATTTAATTTTTATCATTCTTTATACATTCTAGGTTTGTCTCTCTGCCTCAGCTGTGCAGAAGTCTTTTTCTTTCATGTAATTTCATTTATTAATTCTTAGGATTGTTTCCTGTCGTCTTGGAGTTCTTTTTCTTCTCTGAATAGTATTCCTTCCACTATCCTCTTCGTTGATGTATTGGATGTTGTGAACTGCTTTAGTTTATGCTTGTCTTGAAACATCATTATTTCTTTGCCAATTTTTATTGATTTTGGAGATGCATAATTATATGCATGGTTGGGATGGCAAATAAAGTTGTGTACTCTTTTTTATCGATGATGCTGTTGTTGAGTCTGTATTGTACAATGGTGTGGCATCTGCTGGGGTTAACTTTACTTCCTTTTGGTCACTGTAGATTGTGTTGGTTACACTTAGCTTTGTAGTATCTGAGCTACGTATGCTCTTTTACCTTCCTGCAACTCTCTGGATTATATATCCAGGTTCCCTGGGAGTATGGAAAGCAACCACAACATTGAAATCTACACAGCTGGAGATTTTGTCTTCATACTTTCCAAAGTCTGTCCCCTCTAATCACCGAACACCTTGCTGGAGGGAAGTATGGGCACTTCATAGATTTTTTTTTTTGTAGACTCATGCAGTGGGTGGTAAACAGGTGACTTACAAAGTCAATCCACCCTCTGACCTTTGGACCGAGGTTTCAGCATTAGTCTCAGCAGGTGAGGCCAGATCCTAGTTACTCAGGCTGGGGTTGCTGTTTCTTTTGCATTGCTGCTTAAGCAGATCCACCTGCTGCCTGTACCTTTTGACTTGTTAGCTTCTGTCCTTCTTATTCTCCACTACTGCTTCCCTGGGCAGTCTCTGACCTAGAGCTATGGCTGGCGAAATTCCGGCTCCTGGCTTGTAATTGTTTGTGTTCAATGTATCTCAGTTTGAAATAGTACCTCCCACAATGGCATCCACCCACCACTCTCTGGATTTTACAGAGTAATGAAAAGGGATTTCTTTCCATTTCTCAAATACCAAAGAACCCCCTTTCCCCAATTCCCAGCTAGATTTGAATCTTCTACAGGCTGTGGTTTGTCCTAAGAGTAGTTTCGCAAATGACTTTTCACCAAGTTGACCTAGCTGACCTTCTGCTTTCTCTACCTCTGTTCTGTGACTGGAGCTGTGTTCAGTCTGGCTAATTTCTTTCTGCTGAATTACCCATCTTTATCTCAGCTGTTCTCTCACTACAATGAGAATACATGGGTCTCTGCCTGTTTCTCTCTTCACAATAGTCTGTCTTTATTATCATGATTCTTCTTGGATGCTCGTTTGAAGAAAGATTCTAGTCTGCCTTTGTACCAAGAAATCCCTCTTGCTTTTTTTTTTTTGAAATACCCACCACAGCTCAATAGATTCAGCTGCATTTATTGCGGAAAGAACCTGATACCAAGGTCAAGTTCACCAAAGTGAAAGGACTCTGTTTTCTATATGGGATCAAGACTTCCAGATATTAAGTAGAAAGAACAGGGTTCAAGCCCTGGGCAAATAGCTAGTTTGGTTACTGCAAAATAACACTTATCTCCTTTGGTGCTGTTCATGTGGATCCCATCGACAGGAAAATGGGCTTTGGTTTTCAGAGTTTGAGATTTGAAATGAATATGCAAAATTTTGTAATCTAAATGGGTTTCATATAATTTAACTGATGCTACTAAAAAGTAGATAATAATCGAGAAAAGTATAACTGAATCCAATGCTTTTTAAATTTTTTTAATCTGTGTGCATGTGCTTCTGTGTGTGTGTATATGTGTGTGTTTGTGTGTGATGTATGTACATGTGTGTGTGGGGGGGGGTAGATGTAAACCATAAAGTAGAATTCAGAGGGCGACCTTGTGGACTTGCTTCTCTCCTTCCACTTGTACATGGGTTCCCAGAGATCAAGCTCAAGTCTCCAGACTTGTACAAATGCTCCTTTATCCTCTGAATCACCTTTTCAGGTCCTTGAATCCATATTTCATGGTTGTAGAATACACTTTAAGCATACTGGAGAATCAGTGGAATGGTCTTTCTGACGTGTGTGTTAAGACATCTCCCAAAGTTGCATATGTAGAAATCAGAAAAACACATTTCATTTCTTTGAAAACAAACTTTGCTGACCCTTAACTAATCCAAATGTCTTTATTAGCATTTCTATTTTTTATTTTCTTTGGTTTTAACCAGCTCCCGCTACCCAGCATTCATTAACATTAGCTAAAGAAGCTTACTATAGGGATGGGAACCTTTGACATCTGTACTCTCCAGGGCAGCAGTACCTCACCACAAGTGACCACTGAGTAACTGAAATACAGTCATTGTAAGTAACGAACTGAATATTTGATGCTGTTTTGTAATGTAAGTACCCACACATGGAAACTGCACAGCTACCGTATTGAACGGAGCAGTACTAGACCCTACATTACCGTATCCCACCATTCTCTACATCCAAACCTATTTGTTTTTATTTAGGAGGCAGGGATCTACTACTGAGATATGCCTCCTCATCTTTCAGCACTAACAGATTTTGTTCTTCTATTTGCTTTAACACTGTCCTTTGGCGAAGGTAGATATCATCAAGGCTCCTGACAAGTGTCAGTCAGATCAATTGGTCTAAAGGAGTGTTAGTAACTTACCTTTCTGGGCATGAGACCACCTCCAGACATCAGCCGATAAAGAGAAATCCAACCAGCCAATCACTCAACAAGTGAGTGTTCAATCCCTATTGGGGTTAAGAAAGAGGATATGGATAACATAGAGATCCACCATGAAAATGGCAAGCACCTACTGGCTTCTTTAATGCACAGAGACACTTACATGACTGAATGTTTTGCTGTGGTGAAATTAGAAATTCATTTTATAAGGCACTCTGTTTGTTTTCCATATCCTACAAAAATTCAACGAACATGTTTCTATTTTGCATGTGTAACTCTCTGCAGTGTGCTCAAAGAGGGTTGTTTGGAAGTCCAGAAATCCCCTGAGTCACTTGAATAAGGGACAAGGCTGGATTAATTTTTCATAAAATTCCCATATGGCCAGAGGAGATTTAGTCAAAAGTCTGGCCATCTCCCAGTTGTCTTGAGTGCTAAGGCAGTTCCTCTCTCCACAGTTGGGTATGCATCAATATTCAGGAATGTTATCTCTGGATGTACAACACGGGAACTAAAATTATCTAGCTCTTGAAGGTCAAGGTCTGAAAAGTATTCAAGAGGAAAGATGGGAACTTGAACTCAGGCCTCCCGGTTGTTGTTGGTCATAAATATTTTACAACAAAATCCATAGTCTCATCTTCATTCTTTGAAAGTCTGTACAGAGCTGGGGAGATAACTCAAAAGGTAAGAGAATTTGCTGCTAAGTCGTGAGGATTTGCATTCAAATCTCCAGCAACCTTACAAAGTCAGGAGCAGCCATGCACATGCCCGCTCCTTACAAAGTCGGGAACAGCCATGAGCATGCCCTCAACCCTATTGCTCTGATTGGTGGAAATATGAGAATTCATAGGGCTTGCTGACGCCAGTCCAGCTTCAGGTCCAAGGGAAGGAAGCGATAGAGCAGGGCACTAAATGCCTTCCTCTGGTACCCACACATGAGCATACATATTCCGCTCCCCACCCCCATCTCTCTGTCTCTCTTTCTCTCTCTGTCTCTTTCTCTCTCACACACACAATATAGTGACTAATTACAAAAATGATCCTGTGTTCTTAAGAATCATGTGAATATCATTAATTTTCTCTAATAGCCCACGTCTTTGTATTTCAACTAAAGATGTATGTCCAAAGTTAGAATTGTGAAATACTACATTTTAATTGAAATGAAGTTTAAAATAACTGAAATAAAGAAAAGCCACATTTTCCGCTGAGTATCTCATGGGAAGGTTTTGGAAGCTGGCTGTTTTGATTTTCCTAATCACTTTCCAGGGGAAGGGAAGAGCAGTCCTGTTCTGTATGATTTGTCAACAGTGGCTTACAGGACGATGCGGTCTAATTCCAGGGATGAATGCCTGGCAGTTCACACCTGATGCCACGAGATCCCAAGGCTTTTTCAGGTTTTTGTTCTGGGGATTTTACAGAAGAGATGTCACTTAAACCCTTAAGTGCTATCAGTCTGTTCGGGAACGCCTGTCTGGAGGAATCTTTCTGTCTCACATTCTTGTCTGTGTCTGTCGTCAGTTCTACAGCCTTAGGTTCACCCCTACAAATTTATATTAGCACAGAGCAGAAGTCAGGGGAAAGACACCCATGTGCTAGAGATGGTGTCTGCTCCAGAGATGTCTGTACCCAGAGACCTTCTATGCCTAGACTATTCAAGTTTCCCACAGTTGCAGGTACATTTTAAGGGGCAAAAAAATATCTTTAAGGAGACAGAGAGTTTAGGGAGATGGGACTGGATATCTAAGGGTGGATTAATTAACCTTTCTGTGCCCCCCTCAGTTTTCATTGAGTCTATGAAAATAAAAATGCTGTTAGTAACCAGATGACAAAATATGATGGAAATATTGTTTGTTATTAAAGGTCAGGCTGCATTCTAGCAAATTTGAACACATCTCTCTCTGGAAGCTTACTTGGTGAAAATCAAAATATATGGTTTCCAAATATTTTAAAATTAAAACAGCAACAGCAAAAATAAAATAAGCAAGCAAATAAACAAAAAAGAAAACCTGAACTTTACTGATAGAATTGAGGTTACAAAATAGTCTCATAAGGGAGAAGGAGCCATCAAGAGCTATGAACAGGCGCAATTCCTAGAAATTATGTTACACATATGTAACTTTTCAAGAAAGATCATTGTGGGAAACATTATACATTCCAAGAGCGCTTATTCTAAATTGCCATCATTAGTTGTTCTAAGTAAAATTTCTGAGGGTCAGGGTGAAATATAAAAATTAGAAAAGCAACATGACATATTTATAACACTAATACCAAACACGGAGTCCAAATGTGCATTTTATGTTTGCAATAAAACAAGTATTTAAATGAACCAATTTGTAGGCGAGCAGGCAAGCTTTCATTCCCGTTTTTCCTTGTTTATGAGCGCTGGTGAGTATTCCCATTTTACCACACTGGAGAGTTGCTCTTCTACCACTGTTAACTTTATGAACATGATTAGTTTTCCCAGAACCTCAGTTCTAAACAAGAGAAGAAAGCCTTCAGTAATATCAAATGAAATGGCGCTCATGTGTAAGTTGTCTTGTCATACCATTGCTGGTTTCATCGTTATGTTTAATGATAATCACGCTTGGGGAAATTCTGCCTTCTGTGGTTTCTAAACTCCTTGTGACTTGGTGACAATGGCTTTCTTTTAGTGATTGCAGATTTAAAGGATTACTGAACCCTTCAAATTGGACTTTTAAAACAACAGAACATCTACCAGGATTTTGTTTCATCTCCTGCTGACTTCGTAAATCATGAATGAAGACGATGTTGGGAAGATGAGCCAGAATGTTCTAAGGCTGCACCAGAGCCAGCCAGAATGTGAATTACAGAAGTGGAAACAAATTGCCCCCGTGTACAGAAAAGGATGGGTTAAATACAAATGTGTTTGCAAAGAAAATGCACCGAAGGAGGGAGAGTGGATGGGAGGTATGCTTTGAGTGAGGAGGTAGATCCACCTTCCAAGGATCTAAGGGGTTAACACGTACATTCTTCCCTCTTTGGGATTCCTTGACGTGTATAGTAAACACAAATTCTTGGCTCAGCTATTCTAAGCGCTGTGCTAACATCATTTGGGGTTCTTTTGTCTGCTTGTTCTTTCAACTAAAACAATGCCAAGCCTTGAATGCCGCCGGCTTGCTCCAGAAGTTAATCTCTGTGATGCGGACTGTCTGCATTTGAAACAGACCTTCAGGATTGCTCAGATGGCCAGCTTATCTCTAGGTAACTGAGTTCTGTCTCCCAAGTGATAACTCTTTATCAATTTTTTATCCCTTCTAACCTGTGCCCTAACTTACTTTCCTGCTTTTAATATGACCATATCTCATTCTTTGCTATGAAATAAGCAAACTTGTTTAATCCACTCTCTCCTACCCCAGTCCCAAGGCAGTTAAAAAGCCATGAGTGTTCTCCTCTGTGGAACTCCCAGGCACCTCGACCTTTACCCAGTTCTCCTTTGATGATGTCAGATGAAGGTTTCTCGCGCTCTTTTTCCCTATTCCCTCCCTACTTCCTGCCCTGTGAAGGCCCATTTCATTTCTGTCAGATCTTGCTCTATAATTTTAAACTAGGACATTTTAAAACACATCCTTCTTTCTTTAGCTTTCTTCCTCCTATATATAGAGATGTCTGTCCTTACCAAGTCCTCATGGGACTCCAGTATTCCTTTTCACTGCCCACTCCCTCGGGAAGGACTGATATTCCCACACGTGCCATCCACCCCCCTCACTAGTCTTTAACTTTTGGTCTTTCAGACAGTCAGATAAGTGGCCTCGTCCTGCCAGTCATCCTGACCAAATCTGTCTTCTTGGCATGGGAGACTGTGTGCGTCCTTGCAATCCTCTTTCCAGCGTTCTGGGAGGTGCTTCTTTGCTTGGTCTTGTCTCTTGATTTCTCTGTCTGAAGACCCTGTGCCCTGCAGTGGTTCCTGTCCTCCTCTGTCCCTTACGAGAAGAAGAATTTCCAAAGTTTTATCTTCCTATGAGAAGACATTCTCCTCCCATAAGAAAATCTTATCCTTTTCATTATTCATTTGATTTGACTGTTCGTATGTTTTCAGGTAGGAGAAATGTATCTACTCCATTTTACCTTATAGAATATGCATTTGTATGAGACAAATTATGGATATGTAATGAGGGTACTACTTTGAACTCCATTGGTTGATGACCTGTCAGCTACTCATCTGTCACTAACTCTGGTCTGTCTCCTCTCCTTGGAGTGACAGCACGTGTTTCTAAAAATGTAAAGGCAGCAAGACCTGAACATCTTTAAGGCCTGTCTTTTCTTGACCTTACAATCACTACCCACTTGCCTGCCAACTTCTCCCAAAAATGGCAATGTAAGGAAGTTTTACATCTTTTTGGCCTATTTCCATTCATACTCCCATTTTTAATTGATAATTTTTTCTTTTTCACTGTTTTCTTTTTAAATACTTAGTTAAAATATAATTACACAATTTTTGCCACTCCCCACCAACACTTCTATCCCCTCTCATTCTTTCTTTGAAACTCAGGGCCCCTTACTATGTAGTTACTATTGTTACATATATATGCATAATAAATTTATAAAGAAGAAATGTAAAGGCATAAAAGCTAATGGATCCCTTTTCTGTTGCTTGTATGTATGGATTTAGGCTTTGTGTGTATGTTTTAGGGTTTATATGTATGTTTTTAGGGCTGACCACTTAGGATTTGATAACCATTTAGGTTATTCATCTCTGGGAAAGAGCAATTCTCCCCCTCTTAGTAGTTTCAATTGCCTGTAGCACTTCATCCAGGGGTGGAACTCCATACAATTGCCCCTGTCCACATTGGCATGCCAGCGAGTGCTGTCATTGTTCAAGACTTTTTTAAAACAGCCATATCATTGAGATTGTATGAGTGTAGATTTCCTATCATGTTTAGAAGACTCAATCTTACAGCAGACTCTGGTCCTTTGGCTCTTATGATCTTCCTGCCCCATCTTCCAAGATGTTTCCTAAGCCTGAGGTATAGAGTTAGTTGTAAATGTATTGATCGGGGTGTTCCCCACCATTGGGCTGTTCCCCACCGTAGTCCTTTGTTCCCTGCCTGTTGCATTGTTGTAGGTTTTGGAAGTTTCTTTGATGAGCTACACTTATCTGGGGGTATAAGGATAAGTGTTTAGAAAGTATTTAGGGATTATGCTGGTTCAGGGAAAGGGTGTGGTAGTTTTTCCTCTGAAATATATGACCTCCTTACTCACAGGTTGTTGTCTAGGTTTTCAGTACCAAGCATGTCTTCCCTCCTGTTCAGTAAGCCTTATGTCCAAGTCAAGAACTGTTAGTTACCACCAGGCTGCGCCACTATTGCACTTTTAAGGCTATCTTACTGTGGTGTTTGTTGTTGTAGTAGGTGGGCTGTTAAACGCTTTCCTCCCTTGGCAGTTTCACTGAACCTCCTGGTGTACAATTCTGCTAAATTCTGAAGTGCATGGTACTTTCAGCCATTGGATACCTTCAGCTCCTAGGAGGCAACCAAGGGCAACAGCAATAACGCATTGCTTTTGAAGTCTCTTGAACATGCCTGACAGTTACCTGTCAACAATATTTATAATAGCTAAGAAATGAAAACCACCTAAATGCTAAACTATTGAATGGAGGCTGGAGTCGGGGCCCCACCTGCACCTAGAGGAGAACCTTTATCCAGTAACTGATGGAAGCATATGCAGAGATCCGCAGCTAAGCACTCTGCTGTGCTCCAGGAGTCCAGTCAAACAGGGGGAGGAGAGATAATATGAGCCAAAGGGGTCAGGATCAAGATGGGAAAACCCACAGCTGCCCAGAACTCATTGGAGCTCAAGGACTCTAGACCCACAGCATGGGGCCTGCATGGCCTCTGCATATGGGCACCAGTTGTGTAGCTTTATTGATTTGAGGGGCCCCTGGCAGTGGGACCAGGATCTGGACCTGGTGCATGAGCTGGATTTTTGGAGCCCATTTCCTGTGGTGTGTTGCCTTGCTCAACCTTGATGCTTGGTCCTGCCTTAAGTTAATGTACCAGGCTCTGTTGATTCCCCATGGGAAGTCTTTCCTTTTCTTAGGAGTAGATGGGGGTTGGGTTGGTAGGGGAGAGAGAGTTGGGAGGAGAGGAGAGAGAAGGAAACTGTGGTTGGTATGTACAATGGATAAAAAAAAATACCCGATGAATGGATAATGCAAATGTATATAGACACAATGAAAAATACTATTCAATGATAAAGGAAAATGAAATCATGAAATTTTCAGATAAACTGATGAAGATTGATGGAGCTAGAAAACAGTATATTGAGTGAGGTAACTCGGAGCCATAAAGAAAAGCATTGCATGAATTTCTTACAATATGTTTTGATTATATTCACCCCACTCCCCCAATTTCTCTTAGAAAATTTCCTACCTCCCTACCTACCCAATTTTAAGCCCCACCCAAGTCCAGTTTGTTTGGCTTGTTGGCTGACTACTTTTGTGCCGGGGACTTGCCTGGAGTGTGGCTGGTACACAAAGAGTCACACTGTTAAAGAAAACCAACTCTCCCTGTCTTAGCAGCAGCCAATTGCTAATGTCTCCCCAGGTATGGGTGGGTCTTCATGCCCTCTTCCTTTCTCTTGTTATAATTTTTTCTGGCTTGAGGTTGCACAGGCCTTGCCCATGCTGTCACAGCCACTGTAAGTTCATATGTTCATCTGGCCTGTTGTGAGTGAAAATACTGTTTAAATGAAATCATCGAGTAGCCCTAACTCTTAAACCTTCTCTGTCCCTTATTCTGCATAGATCTCAGACCCTCTAGGAGGTGTGTGATACAGAAGCCTCATTTAGAGCCGGGCACTTTAGAGTTTCTTCCCTTTCTATTTTGTATGATCTAATTTTGTCAAATGGGAGTTCATTCCTCTTATTTATCCCCCATCAGATTTAATAACCTCTCTATTCCCTAAAGCTAGTTTTTCTTCTCTAAGAACATGAGTCAAAATTAGAAGAACTGAAGTTTAAGTCTTCTCCCCAGGGGTTCAAACACTGAGCTTGACCCTTTTGTGATATTTAATGAAGGTGATTCTTTTTTTTTCTTTTCATTATTTATTTTCTAGAATCCAGCACAGAGTTTATAGTAAATTCTCAGTAGTTTTTGTGTTGTTAAATTGAAGAAGAACTCATTGGAGAGCTGACTCAGAACTCTTCCTAGGGAGAGCTTCAGGATGTGAGGAGGTAGGGCACTCACCTGGCAGTATTAGCAGTGCTTATAGCTAGGCTGGTCTCACTCTTCATAACAACTTGGTATTGTTCGCTGCATTTAGAGTATTTATTGAGCACTGCCAAGCATAGAGCCAAGTACTTTATATAATTCCATGTACTCCATCTCTAAATTATCCCCATGAACAGGGGCTAGGCATCACATTCTAGACCTTGAAAAGCAAGCTATGACACTGGAATACAAACCAAGCATGTGACTTGATTTAAGTCCTTAATCAGTGTCAATTGCTTTAATCTACTTTACTATTCTGGCCTCAGGTCAATCAGCTTCTTTACATCAACCAATTAATGATAAAAAGTTCTTAAGGGATGTGATGTTTGTGTAATTGAATAGCAGTAGACACACAGGTACAGAATGTAGAAATTCAAACACTGAAATATATGGCTGATGATAGGACTTGAAAAAGACAGACTAATAAAATGACAAAAATGGGATAGCATGTCGAGAAACAAAGAGAAACTTTTAACAACACATATAAAGCCTACTCAGTCAGTCCAATGGGCAGTTTTCTCATTTATCTTATCAGAAAGTCAAAATTCATTGGAGTCAAACACTACTATGGTGTATCCATATAACTAGGTTCTTGCCTCTTGCAGAGACAACCATACTTATGGAATCTAATTTACAAGTGTATACTCTGTATACTATATGATGGAATTGCCTCCTTTATTTATGTAAATTGTGGTTAAATTAAATTCTACACTTAAGTGGTAAAATATTTTTCTTGCCATCACAAAAATACACACTTATAATTTCCAAAATATACAAATTCATAAGAAGACAGTTGAGCATAATATAGAAAAGTTCAAACACTTCTTTGCCAAGTCCCAAGAAAGTGAGATTTCAGAAATAAGAATTTTCTTCATTCCCAATCAAGATTTTATGTGCTCTTGTGAAGAAGAGAGTATGCACCACAAAGAGTTTCCATTCATTAGTTCTTGATTGCTGTGTAACTTTCCCCTGAATGAGATGTTGAGCTTTGTCTGCCAATAGAGTAGGTCATTCCTGCCTAAACCATCTCCAGATAGCAAAAAGGAATGCTTATTTAAGCACAGAAAGTGCACCTCCTGGAGAATGGTAGCCTTGGGAGACATTAGGAAGGCTTTCACATGTTTGCAGGAAGAAACTAGAGGACAAAGCTCAGCTCAAAATTTCAGAAAACCAACTGGGAAGATGCTACTACCTCAAAAGCTTTTAAACATAGGGTATTTTCGTCTCTTGGATTAGAGTGAAAACTCCATTTGGATTTAAGCATTGGTAGCTCCTCAGAAACTGTAGTGCACTTTTCTTAAATAGCATTTGCTAACTGCTCTTTGTAACTCTGAGATGATGCATGCAACTTCTTGTCATAAATACATCTTCACTCACTTCTTACATGGGATTTTCTCACTAATAAAGACACTAAGATATTTGTCCTGTGTTTTTAGAGGCATGCCAAGCAGACTTTCCTTTCAGGAGGAAACTAGTATAGATATGAACGTTTTCATTTTTTTTTTTTAGAACTGCATGCAGGTACTACTCAAACCAGAGGCAGGTAGCTTTATCCAGTCACTTCACAGATTGAGAATGGCTTCCAGATCATATCAGGTAAATTAAGGAGAAAATGACCACTATGTCTGTGTCAATTGACTTACATTATTTTCTTGATCATAAAACATGTGTTTATAAGGTGATTGAAGGGATACCTTTGTTTTTTTGTAAGCTAGAGAGAAGCGTGGCTAGTGTTTTATTTGGTAAGCCGAGGGTCTGTGCCGCCCATGAGATAAGGACAGCTGAGGACCAGTGTTTGTGGACACACGTCCGCTGTGACACCAAGATTAAAAAACATTGTGTGTTCTGACCGCAAGGAAACGCCAAGTGTCCATGGGATTTAATGTCTCTATTTAAAATCCTATTTTGAGAAAAAAAAAAAAACTACAGGTTTCTTCCATGAATTATTTTCTAGGGAGAAGGGAGATGCCTACACTGAGGACAGGCCACTGGAGTTGAGGCCTCTGAGAAGACAAGCATGTGATTTGCCCTGCAGGTACAGGTTCTGGACCATGGTGGAAAACAAGGCCATTTTCCCTGATTAGAAAGCACAAGTTAAACACTTAAAAAAACATGTTTTCACCATCTTCCCCTTAAGCAGACCTGAATGATGAATCTTCGACGATAACTTTTGTGTGTGCGTGAAAACTAACCAATAGAAAGCATCTGACCGTATGTTATCCGGCTTAGCACTTGTTTACAGAACTCTGGGAATGTGCTTCATGCACGGACAGTTTCCAGATGACTCAGGCTCACCCTTGTGGGTGCCAAACCATTTCATGTATTTATTTTTATTACCCTGGATTAAACTTTCATAAAATATAGTATGCATGTTTGTGCCATCTAACATTCAGGCTACAACGCTTTAATTAGTCTTTTCCTTGATGATACACATTCTTTGCTTGGAATGAATATAGTCACGTATCTTGGTACATGCCTTTAGTAGCTGGAGAGTGGTTTAGTCCTAAAGAGTTCTTACTGTCCGCACAGGGACCCAGTTCTCCGAACCCAGGGGGGCTCACAACTACCTCTAACTCCACTTCCATAGTGTTTCATTCTCTGGCTTCTACAGGTATTTACACCCATGTAGTGCATATAAACTCATGCAGGCACACACACATAAACCAGAAAGTAAGATCTTAATTTGCACCCTTTTCCTCTAGCGATATGTTAGTCTGTAATGGGAGGCTGCTTGTTTACTTCCTGGCCACCCAGACTCCAAAATAATGCCTGGCCCATTAGCTTTAGTTTCTTATTGACTAACTCTTACACATTAATTTAACCCATCTCCATTAATCTGTGCATCACCATGAGTTGTGGCCTACCAGCAAAGTTTCAGCATGTCTGTCTGTGATGGAGGCTCTATGGCTTCTCCTCACTCTGTCCTTCTTTCTCCCAGCATTCAATTTAACCCATTTCTATTAATCTGTGCATCACCACGTGGCTGTGGCTTACCTGGTAAAGTTCCAACGTCTATCTCCAGCGGGGCTACATGGCTTTTCTCTAACTCTGCCTTCTTCTTCTTCGCAGCATTCAGCTTAGTTTTTCCCACCTAGCTAAGTTCTGCCCTGCTATAGGTCCAAAGCAGTTTCTTTATTCATTAATGGTAATCACAGCATACAGAGGGGAATCCCACATCATTAGTCTGTCCTATGTCACTTCATTGCTGCTTGAGTAACTGATTTTAAATGTCTATTCCTCCTCCCAAATATGCAGTCTAGCCTATATTACCCTTTGAAAGGTGAAAAGTCATTTCATAAAGCCTGAATATTTTTCCAATTATCCATAATGCATCTTCATAATGGGAATGATGGTGGTAGACACAGATATAGAAAGCATTTGAAGTTGCTGCCTTCTATATGGATGCTGGAAATCGAAGCTAGAATTGCACACATGAAAGTTAAGTATTCTTCTACCAATCTGCTTCCAGCCTGATCTTGTGTTGGGAATGTACTTTTTTGGCCATACATATATAATTTGGTATAAAATGGCTCGATTATGCATGCATGGTAGCACAAGTCTGCAACCTCCTTACTAGGGAATAGAAGGAGTCTAAGTTCCTGGGCTACAAAGTAAAATTGGCCTAAAAAAAATGTAACCAAGTAAACAAATAAAGAACTTGGTTCGAAACCAAATCTTTGAATAAAGATTGAAAGAATTGGTTCTGGAAATCTGTAACTTTGATGCTGGAGAGGTTCCTAGCCATTATGTTTAGACCTAGAACTGAACACATGCTGAGTGCTCTACAAAGTGACTTTTCCCTTAGCTGTAAGTGATATTAACATTTTAATTTTGAAAGGGTAAAAGAGTGAATAAATTTTGCACTGCACAAAAGATGTGCAACAATCTTACATTTGTTAGAAATAAACTACCAAAATTTCATAAGAACACACTCATTTAAGGACAATAATAACATGACATTTTGAAATCAGTAATAAAGATGGGTCTGGCACACTGGTCTGTGGCATACACACCTAGACATGTAAATATACACATGCATATACACACACATACAGAAGCACACACACATCATATATAGACACAAACACATACACATAGACACACACAGACACTCAAATGCACACAAACACACAGAGACAGAAATATATGCACATAGTCACATACACATAGACACCCAGACACACACAGACACACATACACAACACACACACACACAGATCTACACATAAACACACACACAAAGGCACAAACACAGAGTATTTCTTTGGCAAATAACTTAGGAAACACTAGGAACTCTATCTCCCTTCTTGAAGATTCATGATGCACAACAATGGTAGAAAAATCATAAGTTCTGAAATAAACAGAAATCTGTTTAACTGTGTCTAAGCAAACATTCCCCAAGCATATTTGAACAAAGGGCATTTTGTTTGCATTGAATGCAATTTTAAAGTCTCACTTGGAACAACTATGGTAAATGCAGATCTCATCCTAAATCCTATTTAATATATAAAACATTATGTCCAAGAAGGTTATTAGAATTGTTGGACCCAGAATCAAAATCCAGACTGCAGTCATCCTGCAGTCATCTTCCAGGGGCTCTGCCCATGGTCCTGCCATTATCAGTTAATTCTACATCCTCATATTCCACTGCATCCTAGATTCCTTTCTTCTCTGGTACCCTGAAGAGTCCCCCAGCAATCATCTTTAGGACTGCTCACCAGCTCATGGCTTCATGAATCACCCTTGCATGTTGCCTCCTCGGTTTCCTGGTTGAGTCCTGATTTCTTATTCATGTCACTCAGAATCACTGGGCTCCTGCTGAATTTCTTAATTGTAATATCTTGCCTTTTCTTAAAATGCAGTGTGTCTGCAATCAAATTTATGCTCCCAGGATCTTGACTGTCCTTTCAAACACTTTTATAAGCTGTAAAATTCTCACCAACTTAGAGACTTTTTCTTGCAGTTAATTTTTGGAGTGCCTATGCCTTTTACCATTTAGATTTAATCATAGGTTAATTTCACACAGAGTTTTCTCTCATAAAGATCATCCCGGTTCACCCACTCACTCCTGTCTTCTCATCTCCATTTTAGAATTCCATCTATACATACAATATCAGAATTCCACATTTTCTATCTTTTACCATTCTCTGTGGTAATATTTTGTTTGAGATCTAACAAATAAAGCTTGCCAGAAGATCAGAGTGTAAAGCTAGCCACTCGTTAGCCATTGAGGCCAGGAAGTGGTGGCATACATTTTTAGTCCCAGCACTTGGGAGACAGAGGCAGACAGATCTCTGTGAGTTCAAGGCCACCCTGGCTATATGAAATTAATTTCAGAGAAACAGAGACAGGAGGTGGTGGCTCACACTTTTAATCCCAGCACTTGGGAGTCACACACCCTTAATCCTAGCAGTAGGTAAGTAGAGACAGGAAGAGATGTGCCTGGGCAGAGAGAGGAATATAAGGCAGGAAGAAACAGGGGCTCATTGATTTCAGTCTGAGGATTTGTGGAGACAGTGTCTTTTCTCCTTTGGTCTGATGATTCAGTAGAGATCAAAAGTCTCTCTGTGGCTAACTCCTTTCTCTGATCTTTCAGCATTTACCCTGATATGTGGCTCCAGGTTTGTTTTTTTTTTAATTAAAACCAATTAGAATTTGTGCTAAAGTTTCTTCACATTTTCTTGTGATTTAAAACTGATTCCTAAATTATTTATCCAAAAGAACATCACCTTGTTAATTTCTTAAGAACATTTCTATATTATTGAGTGTTTATGTTCTGGCCACACACCATCTGGACAGTAAGAAGTCCTTATAATCCATATTTCACGGCCTGCTCTATTGTGAGCAACAGTTGCCATCTTTGGTGATGGAGCAGGAAGTATAAACAGGAAAGGTATGGTGAAGGGCTGGTACCACAGTATTTGGACTTGGAGTTCCAGGGCAGAGGCCAGCAAGAGACGACACAGTAGGACTTCATTTGACACATACCATCACAGGTTCTGAGGTATGAAAATGGGAATTTAGCAGACTAGGGCTTATTCTATTCCCCTTAAAGCTAACACCCACAATATAGCATAAGTCATGGATAAGTCAGTAACCCTTCAGTTACTGAGTTCATTACCATACAGTGAAGGTTAGTGGTATGGCAGAAGGAAAAGGATGGGGCCTTTTATGGTGTTTATTATTTATTATTAGAAATCACAAGAGAAATAAATTGAAATAAAAAAAACAGAGTACTTCTAAGCCAAGATATGATCAGAATAAAAATCATTCCTCAGTGTTTTTCAAGATCCATCTTGATGGAATTACAACCATCTTGGCCATAGCATCCTTTGCCTGCCTGTCGATCCTAGTATTTTTCCTAAATCCTATTGAGTCATCAAACTATATAGTCATCAAACTAGAGAACATATTTCAAAGGATGCTCCTTCCCAGACTACTTTGTTTTCTTTTGTTAAGATATGATCATTTACACAACAGAAAAAAATAATGACACCTTGAATTTTGTAGGCAAATGGATGGAGCTAGAAAATATCATTTTGAGTGAGGTAACCAAGACCCAGAAAGACAGTTATCACATGCACTCACTCACAAGTGGTTTTTAAACTTAAAGAAAAGAAAACCAGCCCACAAATCACAATTCCAGAGAACCTAGACAACAATGAGGACCCTAAAAGAGACATACATAGATCTAATCTACATGGGTAGTAGAAAAAAACAATTTCCTGGGTAAATTGGGAACATGGGGACCTTGGGAGAGGGTTGAAGGGGAGGGAAGAGGCAGGGAGGGGAGCAGAGAAAAATATAGAGCTTGATAAAAATCAATATAAAAAATAAAAAAATAAAACGATCTGATCATTTATTTGGTACTCCTAAAACTTATTTTGGATGAACTCAGATTAGGAAACAGAAGCTTTCAGTAAGGAGAGCCTGTGTCTCTTGGCAATCTGTTCTTGGTATATTTCTTTGGCCTTCTTTATTATTCTTGACTAAAAGTTTGGCATATCCTGAAACCCTCTCTTAACTTTTCTTAGTGTGTTTCTCCAGAGCATTATGTTGTTCATTGTTTTGCAGGACACATGGAGGAAGAAGATGCAGGATCTTGGGTGATTTGTTCCTGGTCTTACTTTCTTTGTTTAAGGGCTTCCTACCAACATGTTGGTGGACAACATCTTCCTTAGAGAAATTGAAAAGCTTTCAGAACCTATTATCTCTTTTTGATCTGACATCCAAAGCACAATAGTATATGTGAGTCAAGGAATATCCTTGTCTACACTTTTTACAATGACCTAGTTGAGGACCCTCAACTTGGCATTCACAATGGATTCCTCAACAAACTTACATATCCTCATTTCACTTCTTCTTGGTCTATAACAAGAACACCCCTTATTCAATACCAGGTACACTCTGCCACAGGTAAACATGCCTTGCATCAGGAGAAAACCTTGGTTTTTTTGCTCCTACTACTGATATTGGCCATACAACTGTAGACAGAAGTTTCCATCACACCTGGTCCTGCAACCATTTAGTCCCAAAGAAATACACAGAGGCTTATATTAATTATAAACTATTTGGCCTATTAGCTCAGGCTTATTATTAACTATCTCTTACAACTTAAATTAACACATAATTCTTGTCTATGTTTAGCCACATGACTTGATGCCTTTTATCAGTGAGGCATTCTCATCTTGCTTCCTCTGTGTCTGGCTGGTGACTGCATCTGAGCCTTTCCTTTTCCCCAGAATTCTTAGTCTGATAGCCCCACTTATAATTTCTGCCTAATTACTGACAAATCATCATTTTATTAAACTAATATGAGTGACAAATCTTTACAGTATACAAGAGCATTATCCCACATCACATAACCCTTCTGCTCACTAGCACTGAATTTCTCAGAGAAAGTTCAAGTTGGTACTCATCCCCTTCAGTGCATCTCTGACAGTCAGTAGGCGATAAGGTGGTATTGAGCTTCATCTTGTAACAGCAACCCCACACCCCACCAAGGTTCCTCCAAAAAAAGAGCCCAGACTGTTCTTTACTGATGGTGTAAATGTTAAGGATTTCATTGGAAGCCCAGGTACACTCTGATTGTTCATCATCTCCTTTTGTCTAGGTCAGTATATAAGCTTCACCTCCTGCTTTGGAATATGGCCATGTGTTTGTCTGGTTGCCTCCCAAGGTACACTTTGTTCCACCAGTCTTCAATAGACAGCACTTTGTGTAATCTTGGATCTGTCTGCCTCTTGGATCTGTCTGCCTCCCTGGTTCTTCAGTCTTAGAGCACTGTATGCCTTTGCTTTCACACATCTGGATCAGGTTTTTCTGAGCTTCTGTTGGTTGTAGTCTGTGCATGTCAGTCAAAAGCCACCAGTGCTCCAAGGCAATTCTTTTCATTATCAATGCTTGAGGGTAAATGACCTAATTTGTTTATTTGAGACATCTGCTGCTCTTTCCCATGTCTCTGAGTATTAATTTAGATTTCTTTCTCCTGTTTTTTTTTTTTAGAAAATCAACTCATTTCAAAGCAATTTCCCATTTGATTGATAATCATAGCTTACTCTTCAGAGCTCTTCTCTGTTATATAGAAATATAGAATGTGTTTACATGCTAATTGAACTCAGAGGTAAGGATGGACAGTGTGTCATGCCATGTTATGAATACATTTGAGGAGACATTTTAGTGGAGGAAAGAAGTGGATACAAACATATTATCTTCCTGCCACTGAGAGAATATCTGAGCAAAATCAGTGCAAATGAAAAAAAGTTTATTTGGTCTCATGTTTTCAAAGGTATTAAGTCCATGGACTTTTGGTCTCATTGCTTTGATCCTGTTGTGAAATCACTTTATGGGGTAAATCCACATACCTCATGGTCCTGTGGTGGAAATCACTTTATGATATAAATCCACATACCTCATAGCAGCCAGCCAAAAATGGGAAGGAAATAAGGTAGATATGTAGGTTAGATAGATAAATAGATGGGTATATAGATAGGTAGATGATAACATTTCAAAAGAACAACCATAGTAATTATGTCTTTCAACTACTTAAGATATCTTCATAGACTATTAAGTTATACTACCATCAAAAGGATAAGGGTAATCCTTTGACAAAGTTAACACTTTCAGAAGTGAACTCATTACCTCTCTATAGCTCCTTCACCCAGTGAGCAAGCCTTTACCGTATATAACCTTTAGGGATGGCATGCCACATTCAAACCATAGCAAGAGCCATCATGAACTCTCTCTGTTGGCTCAGGGGCCAGTGTCAAGTAATCTAAGACACACAGAGTCTGTTCTGAAATATGTCAGCTGGTACAAACACTCTTGAAGAAGTTCTAGAACAAGTAACTATAAAATTTGAACCACTCAGACTTGGGGGTTCGTTTCATTCCGATACAATAATTAATGACCCTGCAGAGAGATGATCTCATTTAAAGACGCTATCTCAGCTTAGACCTTTTTTTCCTATTCTATTTTTCAAAAAAGTCAGGGAGAGCTTGATAGAAACCAGATTTCTTTCCTACACAGCAGGGACAGAAGGGGAGCAGAATAAACACTACCCACTTGCTGATACCGATAACAAGAATTAATGGCAGGCGTGGAGAGAAGACCACTTGACTCCATTTTGTGGATTTTCTGGAAAGAAGCACTTTTAAATAAATCACTTTATTTGGATTTAAGCAAAATTGTTTGTCTCTAAGCTTCATTTATATATAAAGAAGCACTTATGAAGTAAAAAGTAAGCACTTGTAGAGTTATTTACTAACAGGATTCCAGGTTTGTTTCTCTCAGTTTCCTCTTTCACAGAGCATTCAGAAGGGATAAGATATATAAATGTGTGTGTGTGTGTGTGTTTTGTGCAAGTCAGATCTGGGAATCTATCTACCTATTATCTATCTATCTATCTATCTATCTATCTATCTATCTATCTATCTACTTACCTACCTACCTACCATCTATCATCTATTTACCTATCTGTACTTTTACTCGCTCATCTATCTCCATTTTCTTTCTTTCTTTCTTTCTTTCTTTCTTTCTTTCTTTCTTTCTTTCTTTCTTTCTTTCTTTCCTTCGTCTATCATCTATCAATCATTTACCTATTATCTGTCTAATATCTACATACCTATCTAATTTTCAATCAGAATGGAAGCAAATCACCCATGCAATAGAGTATATGCTTTGAGACATGGAAGGACTGCTTGCCCTACATACGACAGAATGAAATTTGCACTGTGATAATTGCTATTTCTGGCCTTTGATGTATCCAAGAACGAAGCAGCTTTTACTGGCCTCTATGCATTTAGATGGTTGGTGACATCAAATCCAATTATCGTCAACTGCATGACCACTGAAGCTGCTCTCATCGGTGAGTGATTCCTGACAGCAAGGAGAGCGGGGGAGTGTTCACAGTCCTTGCTGTAAGGCAGGCATGCGGATGGGGTGGGGCAGGAACCCAGAGGACAGCACATTACAGGAGGGCTAACATATTAAAGTAAAGCAGAACAGATTAGGAAGGAAGAAAGCGAGGCTGCTGGTGAGCTAGCATTGAATGAATGGATTTTGAAGCTGTCAATTACAAACACCTTTTACAAAGGGCTAAACCACAGCCTGCGGGACTGATTGTCATTGTCACAGAATGTTTTCCCACAAACATTTTCACATTTGTGACTCTCAACTTGACAGTGCCGGGAGTCCTGTAAATGTCACTGCTTAGTTCCGAGCCCCAATCAATTAACTGGGGATCTTTTGATGCTGGGATGCTTATGTATAGCCGCAATGGAGGACCACTTACTGTGGAAACCCTGATGGTGACGCATAATCCTTGGTATGGAGAATTTCCCATGCATTCACATTTGGCAATTCTGGGACTGAGATGTGAAGTGCTGTCTTCTATTAACGTAGTTTCTTGACTTAATGCTTATTCATTTTGCATATGTGTGTGTGTGTGTGTGTGTGTGTGTATGTGTATGTGTGTGTGTCCTTATTCCTGTTTGGCTCCCACAGATTCACTGCATTCTTCACTAACCGTGTTTCCGAAATGTGAATGAAGCCAGCAGACAGGAATGCTTGGGAAATGTATTTGGGGAGAATCTCCCTTCTTTTCTACAATACTTGTATCCGTGTACTTTTTATATGCAAGGGTGTCATTTTAATTATCGCTGTTTCCTACTCTTGCTTAACTAAATAAATATCCTGTAAAAATAGAAAGTATCTACTTGGTTGTATGTTCTACAAAATAAATTTTGTATGTTATGTTCAGCCTCGACAACCTCCACCTCCTGTGTCCACACTCACCCTGTTCATACATGTCCCCTAACTTCTGACACTGACGGACGAGAGTTGTAATATTCTGATTATAACTCTGAATATGAACAAAGCATTGCCATGTTAGTTATGTATTTGAATATATATATTTTTATGATACCCAAATGCCCATCGTGTTTACTCAATGGGCTATTGTTAAAGCACTTAAGCCATAGATATCTGATTTATCTAATGTTAAGTTCCCCAAAGTCCCATCATTTCACCATGGCAAACACATAGGTGAGCTAGCTTTGTGGGTGCCAAAAGACCTTTCTTCAGTATAACATTATGCTCCACTTTCCGTTCAGTGTGCCATACACCCTCACATTTGACATCAACCTTCAGTTAAGCAAAGGGCTGTCTGGGCTGCGAGACCACTTCCTTGTACTTTTCCTAGGTAGACTAAGTAGAGTATTTAAACAAGCATGGCAAAGACAATTTTTTTCAGGGTAGTATAATTTGAATTTTATGATAAATTAGACATGGATTTTTGAGGGGTTTTTTGTTTGTTTATTTTTTTTTAAATTAAAATCTGTTTTCTTCCTCATGTTCTTAAAAATGGCATTTCTTCAACACTTATATTTTACTCTTCTTGCTTTTTTCTCCCTCGAGACTGGCAAGCCATTCTCTTTAGCATTTAAATATTTGTAAATTAGTTCAGTCTCATGATGCAAAATGTTGTTTATGTGTAATGACTCCTTTGCTACTTATGAGCATAGCTCAGTGAGAGCAATATGTAGTGCTTAAGTTACCCAGATATCCTCATTTCCCCACATACCAGGGTCATCTTATTTAACTACTTTAGTACACTATAGCTATATCAGTTTTTATGATAGATTATAAGGTTGTAAGTAAAAAGAACAAAGTCTGTAAAACATAATAATCTTTTTTATTTTGAATGGATTTCTCTTAAGTAAAGGGTGTTCTCACTGAAGATAAAAAATAGTAATAGTAAAAGCTAGTGTCATTCCAAGATATATTTATAGACTTTCCTTGGAAAATACTTAGAATTTTCTTCGAGATTGTAGGTACTTTCCCAACTACGGGGTCTGACAAGACAGTCTCTTGAGCCCCCCACCAATGGATGTTTTATTACCCATTAGGGCCTTTCTACCTTTTCATCTTTACAAAGTGAGTAAATGTTTTTCTCTGCTACATTCAGTCTGTAGATCTTTCTCTCGAGACACAAATCTTCTCTTGTTCTTTGGCGCTATATTTTTTAAAAATCCTATGATATTTTCCAGAAGAGCTGAGTTTTAACTGCAGCTTCGGTAGACTCATATGTCAAGACTTTAAATGAAAACCAGGAAAGTGAAGATCTTTGCCAACCTAATTGGTGTGTTGTTTGCAGGGAGATAGTTTCTTAACACGCTGCCTTGAGTGTATAAAATTGTTTCAATTTCTAGAAAGAACTTGAGATTGATTATTTCAAGAGAAGCTATCCTTGAGCAAAGACTACTTTTACTAACCACTACTTCCCAGGATGGAAACCTGCTTTATGAGTGTGCTATGACAACGCCCGCCATTTAAATAAAGACTACAGGGAAATCACTCCTGGATCCACTTTGTGAGTGCTTGTTTCTATGTTTAGACCCCAGAGAACAAAAACAAAACAGTAGACATAAGACATGAAGGGATGAGAGTGACACCTTTGCCTCTGATCCTTGATATGAATAAATTAAGTTTCAAAACTGGAAAATAAAGAAATAGTTTAAGATTAACAAACCTGAAACAATGCAATAAAATTCACCATCTGTTATTCTGTAGTGTTGACTCTCTTTCTTCCCCTCCTTCTTCCCCCTCCCTTCTATCATTTCTCTTTATTTTTACCATAATATTTATGAGAGTTGGGAAGCCTGGGAGTTTAAAACTGATAAAACTGAGAAGTAATACTATTTAGAACCGAACTGAAGAATAGTGGATAGACAATTACCTTAATGTGAATCTTGTCATCAGTGGAATTAAGGAAGACTCTTCCTCCTCCAGGGTGACATTTCATAACGAAAGCAATAATTGATCAGGCACTAGAGGTGATCAGAAAACAATCTATAAGAAACTGATGACTAACACACAACTCTTCTCCTGCATAGCAAATCCTTTCCTTTCCATTTTTTTTTCTTTCCAAGTATAAATGAAAAAAAAAAGTCAAGTTCTAGAGAAAACAAGTGGACAGAAATGCCTGACAAACCATTGTGTTTCCAATGTGTCCCAATGACTGAATGCTCTGAGCAGAAGGATTGGAATCTATTGGCTAATGTGTGTTTTCAAAATGACAAGAAAATTCCCAAGGGTCACATCCACTCCTGAAGTGTTCCTTTCCTCCTCCTTCCCTGGCATACCACATGTATTAATCTGAAAGAGTGTGTCAAACCATTATAGACATTTCTCAAGTCATCCAAAAGTCATTTGGCAGATTTTATTATGTTCAAAGATGTGATTTTAGCATAAAAAGCTGCTTGGTACTTTTGGTCTCCTTGTCAAGATTCACTTCAGTGATGGAACAGATATTCACTGGCGAGAAGATGCCAGCAGGGATAGATTTCAAGAGGCAATGGGGTCAATATTTAGGAGCTCTCTTAGCAGAAAGTACTGAGTTAGTGTTACTGGATGCTTGTATCTTTCATATACAGGGCAGAGAACTTAAACTGTAGAGTAGGGATACATAGCAAATTGAAAACGAAAACTCAGTGTCTGGGATCAGTGATTCCTAGAGTTAGAGACTCTAGGGTTTAGGATGTTTAAAGAACTCCTATTTCAATTTGCTCTTGAATGCTTAAACCAACTCCAAATCGAACAGTTACTGACCTCCCCCACTACCCCGCCACCCCTGGCAGGCTCTGTGTGAAGTCTCTCAGACCCTTGTTCAGATTTCATTTCCATATGAGGTATGAACTGTTAACGAGGACTTTGTGGTTCAAGGAAGTTAAATGATTTTCCCAAAGATACACGGCTAGACAGGAATTTGTGGATTCAGGGTTTGCACTGACTCATCCAGGTTCACAAATGGAGCTCTCTACAGTGGCACTTGGCTATTTCAGTCCCTTAGGGAACTGATAGATGCACCAGAAAGGAAAAGACTGTTCTACGCTATCAGGAAAATTCAGATAATAACATATTAATACATTCTCTTATTCTAGCAGAGTAGCAGTGTTTTGTTGTGGCTCCTCAAATTGCCAAGGTCTAGTCTTTTGAACTTTCCCTTCTACAGGTAGATGATAGTCATAAAGTTAGGATTTACATTTGTTGGTTCAAAACTACTTTTCTTTTCTGAAGAAGGGAACAATGTCTTTAAAATGATGACGGATACCAACATCTTCAAAATATAGACAACTCATAATATATGGTATTTATTTCTCATTAGAAGAAGGAAATCTCAAGACGTATTCATCAGCAACAGTATGGAGAAACTGATAGGGTACAGTTCTCACAGAGTCCAAAGCAAAGTATCTTGCAGTCTTAACTACTTTCATTGACAAAGTAACTGACTAAAAAAAAAAAAAAACAATTATAGGAGGAAAATTTTATTTTGGCATTATTGATTCTGAGGATCCCAGTCCATTGTAATGGAAAATGCACAGTGGAGTCCTCAGAGGCAGAAGGAGCTTGTGGAGGAGACTCTTCATATCACCTGTTGAAAGAAGGGGCCAGGCTGGAACCTTTAACATTCTGTCCCAGCTATGTCCTACCTTATAAATCTCCCATGCCCTATAAGAGATCACTACTCACATGATAAAAATGTTTAAAAAATGAGCCCAGGAATGCAGAGATGGCTTAGTGGTTTAAAAAACTTGTTGCTCTTCCAGAAGATCCAAGTTCGACTCCTAGCACCCACATGGTGGTTCACAATCATCCATATCTCCAGTTGTAGGGGATATGACACTCTCTTTTGACATTTGAAGGTATCAGGCATGCATATGGTACATGTCCATACATGTAATCAAAATGCTCATATAACATAAAATAAATAAATATATAAATCTAAAAAAATGAAAAAGAATCATAAACCCATTGGAGACATTTAAAATGTAAGGCACGTTTAACTCCCAGGTGATTGCTTCAAGTTTCAGTGTTTTCAATGGACCAATGGGAGGAAAACAAGTTTTCACCTCTGAAATCTTTCTGATAATGGTTAATAGTCACCTACAGAGCTATCTTAGACTTCCAGCCTTGATTTTTCCAATTTCAATACACATGGTTAGTATTTATTGATGGAGCACTTGGTAAATGAATGCCGCATCTACTCCAAGAATCTGGTACACACACTATGGTCATTGTGACAATCTTCCAAGGTGTATTATATATCTACCGACACTACTTAGATAACAAATCTGTTGTGAGGAGAAATCAAAATCTTTCTTAAGGTTCACAGAGCTAGATAAGTGGACAGAGAGCATTCAAGCTGGGAAACAAAGGAGGTGGGCAGGAGGCTGAATATGAACTCTATAGAAAAAAAACATCTAGAGAGAGGCACTTCCACATGCTATAGCATGAAGAAAGGCCCCAAAGCAAAAATAATACCCCAAAGAAAGCAAAATTTTGGGAGAAGTTGACACGAATGCAGCCAACTACATCTTTCACTTAATGAGATGGCGTCTTCCTACTAACCTGTGGAATTTTCCACATTGCCCTGGGCCTAAGTTGCAATAAAGGAAAAAAAATAGAGCATTCTCTGTGACAAATGATGACAGTGGGGGAGGGAAAGCACAGCCCTGTGTTCAGATTCCAAATGGAGTCATTGATGTTGTCAGGTAGAAAACCGTTTGACTTACAACCTCAGTCATCTCAGAAGAGCTGCCTTTTGGATACCTCTAATATATGCGGAACATTGGAGCATAGCTCAGGTTTTGCCTAAATCATCTTTACTGCGTTTTAAAAGCCCAGAAGAACCTTTGAGATGCAAACTTAAAGCTAGGCATTTCTTAACAGTGAGCGTGACGGGGAATCCACATGCATGGCGCGGCAGCTCTGGAGTCTGGGGTTTGGTCACCCTTGGGAAAGGCTTTTAAAAAGTTGTCCTTCAGTTTTCTTATCTGGAGAGAACAGACTAATAACCTTTAGGAGTTTGAGGGGATAATGAAGACGTTAATACAAGTGAGATTGCTTAGTTATGCAGGGAGTAGTGATCACATTAGGTTATGAACTGAACTTTGAATGAATGTTGGTCTTTGGCTTTCCATTCACCCTTCAGAAATTATGAAGATGGAGTTGTTGCCGTTGTTTTACATTATCTTGTTAAATCTGCTCTACACAGTATACATATCTATACTCTTATCAGTTTCATTGTGAATGACAGCGGATGGAACCTTTCTAAAAAGCCACGCATTAATTTCTTTTGCACCTCTGTGGCGAAAACACACGGCAGAAAAGAAATGAAAGCGAGATGAAGTTTGACTTCAAGGGAGTGTCACTCCATCACTTAGGAGAAGGCTTGGTGCTAGGAATGACTCACCCCATCAAGGGATCAGGAGCGTGCTATGGCTGCGGCTCATGTGTCCCCGTAAAGGAAGCAGAAAGCACAGGTGAGAACCAGGGGCTGGGCTCACCTTCAAAGACCTTGGAATAGTGATCTGCTTCTGCCAGCCAGGCTTCCTCTTCTTAAGACCTTACAGCCTTAAACACCGTCCTACATACTGGGGACTCATATTCAAACTAGGAGCATAGGAAAGACGTTTTGCATTCAAAGCACGGCCATGCTTATAAAACCAAATGTAGTATTTCTTAACATTTAATGGCCGTTTTTCTAAAAACCTTCAGAGCATTCAGCAACAGTGTTTTGATATGAAAGCTTAGAAAGAATGCCCTTGTGTCAGAATAACCCAGCGTTTTTCTTGCTCACTCAAAATTAATTTTCTCTAGCTAAGTTACTTAGCTATAGTAACCGAATCCTAACTCCTCGTATATAAAATTCTCATTAACTTTCTAGTTATTGTTGCTATATCCTGTGTTGTTATATATATATATATATACATATATATATATGTATATATATATATATATATCATATCCTGTGTTAAGGGGCACTTTAACAGTTAGGCAGAGTTGATAGGAATGAGAACTGTGAAGTTGTTAAACTTCTGTTCTATCATTTTTACCATAATAAGAGCCCTAAAAATTGAAGATATAAATATGTGGATTTTTAACAACATATATTTATAAAAACAGTCACATGTACTCAGACTGATATCTACCTGCCTCTCCATATTTCTCTGTCCCTGAAGAAGAAACAAGTAGGTAGTTTCTATTGAATGGGATGCATGTAATGGGCCATACCATTAGTTCTCAAGATAGCACGCAGATAAACACTCACAGAGGTGATATAGAGGGACAACGGGTATTTTACAGCCTCTGCTCACTCTCCCCTCCATACTTTGGGAAGCTATAGCTTTAAAGAGCAGGCAACATAAAACTAAGACCAGCTATGATCAAGAGCCATGGCGTCCCACATTAGCTCTGTTACTTAAACTGTTTTTATTTCTATAAATCTAATTTTTCACCTGTAAGACAATAATAAAATAGTATTCATCTCATTGACGCATGCAGAGATTTACATTACATTTAAAAGCTCATAAGCCATAACTAACATTCACCAAGTTCACATAATGTAAACCTCTTTTGTTTGGATCAGCCTGGTGTTTCAGCAGGCATTTAAACAGGCCTTGAAGATTCAGCTTTTGTAACCAGCCAGAGGAGGTTACAATTTTCTCCTGGTTTTTCAGGTCAAACAAAGCAGAGCAATGGAAGTCCATATAATTTTACTGGCACAGAAATTGAAAAATATCCATGGTAGAAGGCCACTGAACAGGAGGAAGAACTGCACATGCTCATTAGGTCGAGGATGCTTCTCTTTCTTGAGGTTTACACCTTTTTCTTTTTCGAGCCAAGCATGGAGGCTCATACCTGTAATTATACCTGAGGTGGGAAGCACACAAGTTCAAGGGCAGCCTAGGCTACTTTATCAGTAGCCTTGTCTGAGAACAAAACAAAATGTATTTTTTTTTGTCAACCAATGCTACATGCAGAGTCAACATACATACATATCTACAATTTTAGTATTAAAGGTGTAAGTTTGAGAGCAGTAAAAAAATAAACTAAAATTGCACTGAAAAGAAAAATTTATTTAGTAAAAATGGAAATAAAACAGATACATTCTTTGTCATAACACATTCACATTTCCTATGTATTTATCTTTCCAGTAGTGGTTAAGTCATAATAAAATATTAGGGAAGCAAATATTTTTCTCACCTATGATATCTATCATTCAACGTGTTATAATGATTTTTTGCATTTTATTTAAATCCAAGGTTAGAATTCACAGAAAAATGGTAGGCATAAGTGAACTCCTTTATGGTCACACATCGGTCACAAAGTCATAGTTTTCTGGCTTCTGGTGAAGTACAATTACAAATTTCTTACAATTTGTATTTGCATATTTACAAAATTTACTGCATCACCAAACATTCAGAAGCAAAAGGTCTCTTCCTACACATGAGCTTGTAAAAGAGTTGAGAAGCTAGCAGGAATGGAAATGGAATTCAGTAAACTGGCTTTGACATTGCACTTCATAAGGAAATTACATACATTAAATGTGTCATTCAATTAATATAAATCCTGACCCCAAACCTTTTAAAGTGGATTTTGCTCTTATACTGCAAGACTATTTTACACGAAAGTGAAATACTTACACCATTAGCATATGAAGGATGTGTATTATGTATTGTATGTTTGGATTTTGTAATAAAATATGTTTATGGTGATGGAGAATACACTAATAAAAATTTTTAGTGAGATTTCCATAATAATTTGTTTGACTTATTACGCACACAATTCATGTTTACAAGTAACACAGATATTTACTTTTAACTGAAAGTAAGATAAGTTTTATTTTGGAGGTACAACTACATGTGTCATAATTATTAAATTTACCAAGGTTGCTGAGAACAAGTTTGGGATTCAGTGCTTACAATTTCATATTGAAATCCAAATGTACCAGCAGCTCCGGTAGAGGGCACCGTGCACGGATCTGCACCCTGAAGTCTTTGTTAAGCCTGCTGTTCCTCTTAACTCATGCAGGGGCTCCCTCTGCTGTCCTGTTAAACCCGAGGACAAATATGTCAGTGAGTGCACCCCAAATCCCAAAACTGTGCAATCATAGTCTCAAGACTATAGCATAAAGCAGTTACAGGTCACCCCGACTTCAGCATCCAAATCTGAAAAGTTAACATGCAAACTGAATGGAACTTTGGTAACTGATTCTGTAGATATATCCTGAAGAATGCTATTTTTTTTTCTAAGAAGATTGGGTAGGCCTATAAGGGAAAGGGAAACGATAGCTTCATGCTGCACATCAAGAGAAGGGAATATGTAGAAATGGAAATTGCAAGCAACTGGGATCAATTAAAACATCAAGACACACGCACACCTGTGTGTGTGTGTGTGTACCTGCTCAGGGAGAAAGGTAATGTGTTGTAGTGGGGATGCAGTCCTTATCTGACCTCTTCTAACTTTCATTCATAGTGTTTTTTATTATATTTTTATTTTAAATGAATCCAGAGACTAGTATTTGACAAACTTTTAGGTTTTTTTTTTAACCTAGAGGAATAAAGGGAGATAGCTTGTGTTTAGACACATGTAAAGAAGGTATATTTTGAGGTAATTACACAATAATTATTATTTTTTTCTTAAGTTCCTTTCATGTTATCTGGCGGGGGGCGGGGGGGCTTGGCAGCAAAGCCTTCTTCTACTGCCTGTGCATCTCACTGCAGACTCAAAAGTGTCCAATGTCTGCAACAAAGCGGTTAGCTAATTAACGAATTAACCTTCATTTTAATTTCAAATCAGTGTTATAATTCGCTCTTACCTGGATTTACCTTAAAGCCCCACATTAGTAACTGAAATTGTTTTGGCCTTTGTACCTTCAAGCCAAACACAAGTCACGGTTTCAAACAAAACTGTGGAAATTGTTAGAATGGGGAAACCTATTGGCCTTTCAAAGTGAATATCAATAAATAAAATCTTCAAACTTTAAAACACAAAGATAACAAATTTGCTTCTAGTAATTTGTAAGTGAGTTTTAAAATTGTTTGTGCCTGAGCAGTAGTAATGGTACATGCTGGCTACATCACAGTAACAAGACAGAATTGAGCAGTAGAGTTTACAGCATAAGAAATAGATATATCTTCAGATCTGTTGCTCAACTTCAAATTCATGAGTCATGTAGTTCTATGGGAGAAACACAGCTTTCTTCTTTTCATTACATTTCACTTATAGAGTTTGGACTAATGTGTTCTAGAGTCCAGATGTGGTCCAGAAGGCTGGACATAGAAGCTCTGTGCTGAAGCACACACCAGCAACCGTAAGGTCTTAGTTGCAACCCTCAGCAACACACACATGAACACACATATGCACACACAGAAATACACACATCAACACATACAAATATACCAACCAATTTGTCTGGTTGTATGAAGTTTTCATATTTAATGTATATATTCCTTAAGCCATCAACTCTGCTCTATTTGTAAAATTCTGTGACCCACATTTAGGGGAAGAATAGAAAACGGTTAAGACAATTTTCTTATCATTGAAATGTTTTTCATAAGTAGTCTATTGCTTCATAAAGAACATTTCCATGGTCTGAAAGGAAATGGGGAGGCCATTTCAGAAGTTAATGTTTTAAGTGAGGGAATAAGTTTGCCCTCTGTTTGTTCTCATTTGGGGCCTGGTAATAGTGCCTCTTTTCTAGAGGCGAAATTTTGCTTAGGTTCTTTTGGACTTCATTGGGTCATGATATTTGGACATGGCAAAGGATGGATTTTATTCCTCCAGCTTGAAATACATTTTAACAGTAGCTAACATTTCTTTCAAAAGAGAATACAAAACAATGGTCTTTATTAGGACACCTTTATATGATTAGTCATAAAAGAAAACTTAGTTTACAACTTTCTGTTTAATATCTTTATCATGGTAAAACTAAATTTCAAGTTCCTGTTCTCACCAAGTTTTTTCTCTAAAAGCAAAAGAGGAAGCATAGAGTCCAAACAATATGAGAGAGTTTATTTAATATTATGCTACAAATCACAGTGTGTGTGTGTGTGTGTGTGTGTGTGTATCTGTGTCTGTGTGTTTGTGTGAAGTGTGCTCTGTGCAGGGACACATGGAGGTCAGAGGTTGGGTATCTTTCTGTAGCACTCTGTACTCTCTACCTTATATACTGAGATAGAGGCTGTCTGTCTGTCTGTCTGTCTGTCTGTCTGTCTCTCAGAATGGCTTTGCTGGACTGTCTGGCCAAAAGCATCAGGATCCACCCCTCGCCAACACGCCCCACCCAGTTTAGGATTACTCTCAGCCTTTAATTGGGTTCTAGGGCTCTGACCACAGGGTCTAGGGCTAGCACAGCAGCCATTTGACGAAATAAGCCGTCTCCCTGTCCATCATCTTTCACTCAAAATAAGACTTCTCTTAGATTTCAATAACGTACTGGTGTAAGGGCACAATTATCGACACCATCCCAATTAGTTTTGAATGACTTGGGGGGAAGATACTCTATGAAAAGGGTGAGTTAGCATGCTTACGTATTTGAAGTGTTTCTTTAGAACAACTGCAATTAAAACAAAATAGAAATGGATTCCAGTTCATCCAGCAGCCTTCTTACTATGACTAATGTCTGCAGATCGGGCTAAGTGATCCAGGCTGGACTTCCTCTCTGAAGGTACTCTCTGAAGACAGAGCAAAGACAAAAATCTAATAATTAAGAAAGATTCTTGGCATTGATTTTATTTTAGTTTATTTTTAGGAATGTCTAAATTTCTTGTTGATGCTTTGGACGACAAGTGTCTCCCTGTGTCTACCACATTAACTGACTTCATAGCCCACCTTCTCTTTGTCTTTCTGAGAGGGACACAGTACTTTCTCCCAAGGAATGTGTCGAATAGTGCCCATCCACTGTAGCAAAGGAGGAAACTTTGCAGATCTAAGAAAGCAGAACAAATCAAACTTGCCTTCTTTCAGAATTACCGACAATCTCAGGAGGCTGTTTTTATTTATTTTTTACTTTTTGGAGAAAAACTCTTATAAAATTATCTGCTTTAAATATGAACGATTGTTCTTCATTTTTTAAAGATAAGAGGGATAAAGACTATGGATAATTTTCATGGATCAAAGTAGATTGGTTTAGCTATCAGTTGTAAGGTTTTACTTGAATCTCTTACAAAAGATTTTCAGTTAAGTCTTGTTAGGTCTCTGTTTCGTAACTCTAAGCTCTGTGCTATTTACAATATTTTAACAGGGATTAGTGGAAGAGAGGTAAAGTGGTAAACCCCCACATTTAAACATTTTTTTCAGGCAGATTTTAGTTAAACGATCACAGAATATTTGCACAAAGGGAATGAACTGATAGGCTGTCATCTGCCACGACTCACGTTCCCCAGTCTCTTTTGTGGATATTTTTACACCCCCCACCCCCCACGGAAGTCATTTCACAGTAGAAAACCTAAACAGCTATTCATTGTCTAACTGCTAAGGGGCTTGGTTATCACCTGGAGCAACCTGATGACACCATAAGTGTGATTAGAAATTTCAGAAAAGAGAAGCAAAAACTGCCTAAGGATGATACAGTTTGATCATTCTGTGAGTTCAAATCCTTCAGAGGACACATGATCACCAAAGATTCCTCATGGCATCTAGGTTTGAGGCTTAGCCTTCCTGTGCTCAGACTTCCTGAGTTATCTTCCTAGTGCACATGACTTTTGGTCCTATAATAGACACATATATTTGAAAGAAAAGAAATGCATGCTATATGCGTGCATTTAAAATTATTTTTAAAAAATATCAAGCATTTCTTTCTCTCTATATGTGTTTGTGTACCTGTCTGTCTGTGTCTGTGTGTATGTACACATAAGTACAGGTGCCTCTACAGAGCATTAGGTCTGGAGCTAGATAAATTTATAGGGTGGTTGTGAGCTCCCTAATGTGTGTTCTGGAAAAGAACTCACGTCTTTTGCAACAACAGCAAGTGCTTTTAACTGCTGAGCCATCTCTCCAGCTCTGTGATCTGCGAGTTTCTGTTTTCTTTCTCTAGGGTAATGCCTCTCAGAAGACTTTAAAGTTTACAAAGTTTCCTTTAACTTTTTCTACTACACTCTCATGTAGCTAGTTTCAAATTACTGATACCTAGTAGAAAATTAAGCATTATTTTCCTACTTTAGGAAATGGTACCTGAAATTATTCGGCCTGGGTGCTTTTGTTTGTTAGAGAAGAACATCATTTTGATGCTCACTGGTGGATTTTGGTCTGTGGGAACTGGCATAGCCTACCGAGGATCACTGAAGCCACGGGACTCCTCTGGTATACTCGCCACCGCATCTCTGTTTATCTACACACCTGGATGAGTGTCTTCATAGAATACCTACTATGCATTGTGACACCCTGGGGATAAAATACCATACCTTAGCCTACCATGAAAACCTTGCTCAATAAATGTTTGTGGAAGAAATGAATGAAAGGAAAAATTATAAATGTCTAGTCACATGCATGTGTGTTTCTTAGTTTCAGTTTAGCCAGCATACATTAAGAGGTCAACATGGTGAAATCTGCTTTGTATTTCTTCTCCACCCCCACTTTTTTTTTTCTCTGCAGAAAGAAGATCTGCTTGCTACCCGAATGACAATGAGCCCATTTGTCCCACCTTTTCTTAGGGAGTTTTGGAATTCAGGCGAGAGACGTGATTAAAGTGGGCACAGAAAAAATGCATTTTAAAAGTTGGATTTCTAGTGATCCCAAATATCAGTTATTATGCGGAACTTCAAAGTTATACATTTTTGTTTCTTAAAATTAAATGACCAGAACTTGGAAAATGCTTATATTCTGGACTAGAAAAACACACAAAGTTCCCAACTTCTGGGCCCCTGCAGATCATCAGTAAGTATGCCCAGAATAAGTCAAGCAGCTGCATTCTCTAGCCAAGGTTCCCTCTGAAGAATAAGCATTCTTTATTCTCCTGGATACCAATTTTAGCATTTAAAGGTAGAAGAAAGAGAACTCATATTTTTGTGACTAATCTTTGGAATTTAATCACGACTAACAAATTTGTGTAACTAAAGTTTGCAGTTTTAAGGAATAGCCTTTTAAACACGTTTGCTTTTCAAGCTTTAGATTATGCTCTCTCGTTTGTGCATATGTGTGCATAACAGACACAAATAACAGGATATAGACACAGTGTGTCTGAAAGGTTACATATTAATATACCACACACACACACACACGCATGCACACACCTCTTTTCACTTCCCGGTTGGCCAAATGTATTTCTGCCTGTGTGTGCATGAACTCACAGGCACAGGCTTCCACAGGCACATCCACACATTTCCCAGTTGTCATTCTTCGCCTTACACATTATTCTTTCCCAACTTCGTGGCCTCAAGCATCAACATACTTTTCCTCGTCTGTTTACTGATTTACTCCTCACCTGACAAACATTACCCTGTGACCATGACCCGCCCTCTCATCCTGCCTGCCTTTGCCAACCGAAGAACCAGTGACTGCTTGAAATCCCTAACTGGGGGAAAATATCATTTATCAATGGCAAAGTTTAGAAGTTGCAGAAGGGAAACCGACACTTGTGAGCAGCCCACTGGATTTCTGGAGCCAGCAGATGTTGCTGCTTGCCTTTAAGCCTAATGGTGTCTCCCACTGTGCAAAGATTATAATGTTTCATTTCTCGGTGAACTTAAGTGAAAAGCCATTATTTCAGAAAGAATATGGCTTATCCAGGGAAAACAAATCAACACCAGTTCTCTAGTTTCAACCTCTACAGAAAGGCATACCTCTCATGCCTTAACAAATACATTTCGATGCTCACTAAAATTTCATCTAGGGCAGCCTAGCTCTGGAAGGACTCTGGGAAGCCCAAGTTTTCACACAGAGATCATGTGCACATTTTGCTCACACTGTATGAAACTAATAATCAAGAGATCTGCCTGAGAATATGTTTAGCATTGATGACCACAGAAGTCTGCCTGCCTTACAGCTTATGCGGTTGGGCCGACAGCTTTTGCATACAAAGAATGTTCAGCCTCAACTAGCTTTCCCAACACCCTGACAGTGAATTACCTCACATCTGCCGCAAAAAATAAAATCGTTCAATCCAAAGGCATAAGCTTAACCCTTGCTGTCTGAGCTAAGTCTGATTCATGGCTCTCACCGTTGACTGGAAAAGACTCCCTCACCACTGACCTTCCCTATTCTAAATCTCTCTTCTCTAGTAGCATATTTTTTCTTGTGGGTTCAAGCTAATTGTTCAGGATATAGATCTGCACTGCGTTCTTTGAGACACTTCATTTTTAAAACAGATTGCTGCTATATAAAAAAAAGAAAACCCTCAATAACAGTTTATTTTATACTAGATTCTCCAATTAAGATACTTCAGTTATGTCTGTAGCCCCACACAGTGGCAAAGCAAAAGAAGGCCACGGGTATTCCTCTCATGGAGCAGACCCTTATGTTGCCCACATTATTAGTCTCTAGTATGCACAGTGAAACAGCTCATATGTCCAAACGCACAGCTAGTTTCTACACGCTTACCATATTCTCTTCAAGGCTCTGCCCGCCACGTCTTCCCTCCCTGCCTGACAATATGCCGCCATGCTATAAAAGCCCTGATGCCCATTTTCAACGATTAGCTGTACATCAGCATTACCACCACAAATCCACAAGTTTCACATCAAGCATTAAATGGGATGAATATTGATCTGCTAAAGAGGATTTATTTATTTCTAGCTCTATCCAAAGATCAACTGCTAGCAGCTTTTGGGGGATCTGTGAAGCTCTCCCAGCACAAAGCTACTGCATACATGACACTGGACTTGACATTTCAGTTCTGGAAGAAAACCAAACAGTAAATTCAGTGCAATAATCCTAGATAAATGAGATGATCACTGGAAAAGCTGAGATAGTTAAGTGGTCTATCAGAGAAGTCCAACGGATGGTATTGAACAGTTGCTACCTAGAAGCTTCACCCATGTCAATATGGTCCAAAGCACCATCATATCAGATGCCAATATAATCACATTAAAACTGTCTCTACCTCCCGCCTGGCTTAGATTTCTTTCTCTGTGTTTTTTTTTTTTCCTGCTTCTTTCTTTCTGGTGATTCAGAGTGACTGTAAATAATGCAAAATGTGACAAAGCTCTAGTCTGGCAACTGTTTTGAATATGGAGAAGCAGCATTGTCATGTGGCAGAACATATATGAGGTGCATTAAATTGAGTTATGGTCTATGCAGGGCCAGGAGACTCCGTCTTTCCACCGCTGAAGCACAGCTCAAGAGAGTCTATCTGTGTGAGTTAAAGCTCATCATTTTTATAAGGCAAGAAAGGTCAAATGTGGCCGTAAAAATGTAAAGACTTGCTGAGTCGCATCTCCCCTCCAACAAGTCAAAAATGCCTAAACTTCTTGGTACCATTCAAGTCCTGTATTCCGTAGAAGCTCATGTGTGAATGTGGGCTGAACCAGGTAAATGCACAGCCTTTGCCTGAGTTCACCATGGCTGAGTGAAGTGTGCTCCAACTATTTAACACAAACCCAAACTTACTTTTACTCTTATAGGTATTTATATATGGTCTTCTACAAGTTTTATTATCAGAGAGTGGGAAAATGTATGTGGATTCAGATTCCTTTAAAAGTATTGGGCTACAAACTAGTAAATATATACGAGTACCTTAATGACAAAACAAAGTAGATTGGAGTCAATGGCTTTATTGTGTCTGTAAACATGAAAATGTCCATTAATTGTTGGAAGGCAACTCGTCAAATGATTTCATTTGGAATCCTAGCAAGCACAGTGTAAAACAAATGAAGATAATTCCTGAAGATGACGTAGTCACACTGGTCACGTGTGTATTCTTCTTACATTTATTCACGGCAAAGACAGGCCTAAGCATGGTCTTATCAGAGTAGCGGAGCTGTGCAAACCCTTGGGCCTTCCCGTCAGTTTGCAGATGAGCTTTCTGAAGATTCAATGGTAAGCCCCTAGTCAATGACACAAAGGGCTCCTGCTCCCAGCCCCCATATCTGCACCGTAGCACTTACGCATAGAGTTGTGCATACCAGACAAAAATGACTGAAAAATGCTTCACTTCCTTCTGATTTGTGGAGATGCCATTTTAAAGGAAGAGAATGGGCAGAAGTTTAAACCACTTCCTCACCAAAGAGGAAATAACTCTGGGATTTCTTGCCAAGCTCATTTCTATAATAATGCTGTGCTACCGGACTGTCGAGGGGGCATTTCAATTATTAAACCTGTAGACTTCGATCATTTAAAGAACCAAAGAAATGAACACAGAGGGAGGTGGACTGGAAGCTTTGTTATTGGAAGGTTCTAAAAACAATGTCTCAATTTCTAATTACACTTTTGGAAAAAACTCTCTGTATTAATTATGTTTCTGGAAACTGAAATATTATACTTTGTTGTGGGCATTTGAGACTTTTGGTAGCAGATGTCCTCAGAAGAGGTACCACTTACCTTAATTAGAGTTTGTTCACAGACCTGAGGGTCTAGATTGCCAAGGCTCAGTGATGCTTATCAGTCTGAACAGGGTCACTTGGAGAAAGAAACTGGATTCGGCGTCGTGTATGTGTGCGCTTTACTCTCTGATGGCACAGTTCACTTTAAAACGTTTTTGTCACTCTGATAACGGGGATCATGTACTGATGCTTAGACCAGATAGTAAAACACATTTGGACCACATGGGAGCAATTGCTTAGCTTGGTTCCTGAGATCTGTTAATTAGTCAGCCTGAAGATCTTTTAGAAACAGGCAAAGCATTGCTTTCAGATTCATTTTTTTCCACTTTCTTTTGGTTTTCATAAAGGAAGTCAGAACATGATGACAATGGTCTGATGGTCCCTTGAGTGATGAGTGTTCCTTCTCAGAGAAAGAATTTTCTACATTTCTGAGCGATATCCTTTGGGAGAAGGCAAACAATATTTTTTTTCTCTTAGTGGGAGACTGAGAGTGGATTGTTATACAAGATTGCTCACCTGTATTTATGCCTTTCTCAAGCCATTGTCTTGGAATCCAGAAAAGCTGTGGGACTGTCGGTGCATTGATGACTCCATAGAATACAGATATCTTGTTTAGCCTGACCCATTATTCATCACTTTCAAGTTCCATGTGCAGAAGACAGCTTTCTTTCTCAGATCTTTGTGAGTGTCTTCTTCAATGTTTCTGCTTCTCGCTGGTAGGTGTCTTAGGGGCAGAACTCACTCCCTACTGAACATGTCTGTAGAAACCAATATCTCCCTCTCTGTTATGCCTAGAAGTCATCAGTAGTGAATAAAGGATGTCCAGTAAATGGTCTTAGTACCAGGGCAGATGAAAACTTTCCAAAGTGATTAAATAGACCTGTGATGATCGCTACTCTATTCGTTCAAATCCAACCTCTCAAAACTTTAGAAAATGCTTTTATGGATGACTCAAACACAAAAGTCTCTAAAAAGATATTTATGTAATTATTTATAGGTCTGTACACCCATATGTTAGATTCTAAAAATCATTTTACAAACATCTCAGTAGGTGTGGTTTTAGTATACTTGGGATGGTTTTAATTAAAACTCAGGATACAAAATATTGAACTCACTTTTTATGTAGAGAATGTTGTTAGCTAATACCTAGTAAGATGCTACACTGTCGCTGACTGCAGGGCACATGATTGGATTAAGGTGGTTTCTCAGAGGAAGCAAAGTATAGCCTCCCCCTCTTTAAAAAGATAACATTATCAGACGTGTGTTTTCCTTTCTGTGGGGCATGTAAGTCAATATCAGCTTTCTGTTGGTCACAGGTAAAGCAAGGCCATTTGGGTTATCATGCTGTTTGGCTTTGTTTTTATTTTTTTATTCTTTTTTATTTTTAATGTCAGCTTAGCACAGTGGTTTTCAACCTATGGGACCTGACCCCTTGGAAAACCTCTATTTCCAAAAATATTTACATTACAATTCATAACAGTAGCAAAATTGCAGTTATGAAGTAGCAATAAATTTGTGGTTGTGGGGATCACCATAACATGAGGAACTATATTAAAATGTTGCAGCATTAGAAAGGCTGAGAACCACTGGCTTAGGACAAATATGCCTGAAAGGGTCTAAGGAGGAGTCTGGGGGGTCATTGCACTAAGAACTGGACGAGGGATTAGAGTTGAATTGCTTAGTTAATCAAATGTCTAAATGCAAAAACCCAGAGGTTGGAATACTGTTTTGCTGTTTCAGAGACCGATCTGCTTAGATCCCTAAGCTACCAGGTTGTCAGCATTTTCCTACCAAGAATAAGTGGGTTTGCTCATGTTTTCTCACGTTTCCGTTGGTATCACCAGAGGAAAAGGCTCAGTGTTGTAGCTATGATTTGGAGAATATCAATGCCTTGATTGAGACAACAGGTTTTGATTTCTTCCCATCCATTGTTCTGGATACTTTTTCTCCTTTTTACATTAGAACAAAGGACTTGTTCTTAGCCTGCACTGCGTGTGCTAGTTACATTTATGGGAAAATATAACAGGAAGGGCTTTCTTTTCCAGTTGCACATTATACCACCACCTCACAGAAGTGCCAGCAGCATAAAACGTCTCTAACAGTAGCTGATTTGTATGCAACAATGACCATACGGGTAACTCTCCAGCAAACCCAAATCTCATATATAATGCATAGCAGTTAATAAATCATAGTAAAATCAGATGGCTTAGAGCCAACAATACCTAACTAGTAATGGAAAGGGGTGGAAAGATTTATGGAGAGACAGATTCTGTCTGGATTTTGCTTTAAAGATGCTTGCCAGCTACAGTGGAGTATCTCGATTTCTAGCTCTCGCCTTGAGTGTTCTGCTGAGTCCCTCCCTCTTTTCCTCCTGAGGGTCCCTTGCAGAAAGCTGTTCCCCCTCTTCTTCTACCACCAGGTGGAGTGTTCTCTGCTTAGCATTTAAGACTTTTTTTTTTATTTCAGACCAAGACATCATATGAAGAGGAAAATGTTCTTCTGGGATCTCTGGTTATTTAAATCTTCAGTTTTTAGAATGCGGCTCTTCTCAATCAAAAACACACAGATTATTCCTTGAAACTTCCGGTCAAAAAGCAAACGTAGGCTTCGAATGGCATCTCACACATCTTGACAGAGAAGCAGAATAATGTTTTTGCTTTATAGATCAGAGAAAACTGTTCCTACATGTGTTCATTGGATATCGTCACCATTGTTTTACTTGCTACAGGGACCATCTGAATTGGAAAAATGCAGAATTTGCAAATCTGTCACAAGTCAAGGGAAAGAATATTGAAGACAGCATGTGCCACACAGATTTTAGAGATGCGTTCGCTCTCAATCTGGTTCCGGTTATTAGTGGGTCTTGGACAATTTCCGGTGCTGACATGGGTTGTTGAGATGAGTGGCAAAGATGTCACCTCAGAGTTAGAAATATCTAATGATCCTCTGCGAATTCTTACTATTAAAAGGCGAGAAAAATATATTGCTGCAGTGGAGGATGGACAGCTGAAATTTGGTTAGTGCCTACACTAATTTGTTTAATTGTCTATCTTTTGTAGACCCCAAGTTCTATTTTAGACTCGCACTCTATATTTTATGTTTACAGTTTCATTTTAATGAAGCATAGGATAGAGTTCGTCTTCTTGAATGTCATGGTACCAACGTACATACTGTCACTAAAATAATATGGGCTATGATGTTTCATAGAGATGTGGCGTTAAAGAATGAAAGACGAAGGAAGCTTAAAGCAAACCAGTTGTTTGTTTATATTTTCTTTCTTTTCTTCCCTTGTGCTTTGGGGATAGATGCCTTCCATTATGACAGCCACAAGATGGCAGTAATTCCTCATCAAAAGGAGCGTCGCCTCTGCCTCTGCTCTGGCTAGCACAGTGGTGACTGACTCCTGGTAGGGAGAGATGGAGGAAAATAGAGAGAACCTCCTAGGGTTAAAGGTGAGAACAGAGAGGTTCACGTTAAAAGTAGTAGGAGTGGCGTCAACGCGAGGGCGATCAGTTTTATCTTCAAGTCTCCAGGCTGTTGGGTGGCAGAAGTTTCAGATGCAATCCTGTCATGAGTCAGAAGAGTTCCCTAGAAGCAATATTGCAAAAGGACTGCCCCTCTGGAACGGCTCCGGCAAAGGACCAGTCTCATCTCTGTGCGTAGTAATTAATTTCCAGATGACTATGAAGACTTAGGCTTGTTTTGGCAGGTTCCATCTCCTGCTCTTCTGCAACGTGCTTCACTAATGATAGACACCGTGATGGCTGGCAACAGAAATACATGGCTCGCGGTAGTAAGATGTCACGTCGCTGAAAGAAGATATTAATTTAGAACAAAATAACCCAAGACAAAAATACATAATTCAGTGTGGACACAGGCTTGTCCTAGAACACTCTGTGCGAGAAAACACAGCACAACCCATCTTCTGAGGTAGTCATGATATGCACGAAGCATTTCTGAGAACAGTACATCTTTTTTCCTGTTTATTCTCGGCAAATGGCAGTTATTAGTAAAGGGATCTTTATTTCTGCAAATGTTACCTGACATTATAATTTAAATCCAGAGAATCAAAGAACTCCAGGAGAATTTAGAGATTCATCATCAGTAAGTGTATTTTTAAAACTCCATGACTCAGCTAGATTACTCTTGCACAGAAGACACGAAGCTGGAGGAAGCAGGAGTAGGAAGCTTATCTGCCACAGCGATTTGAAAGATTAAATAAGTGAAGGTCTGTAAAATTCCACAAAAATTAATGAAGCTACTATCCAATGAGTTGTATGATGTTTTTTTTTTGTTTGTTTGTTTGTTTTTTTCGAGACAGGGTTTCTCTGTGGCTTTGGAGCCTGTCCTGGAACTAGCTCTGTAGACCAGGCTGGTCTTGAACTCACGGAGATCCGCCTGCCTCTGCCTCCCAAGTGCTGGGATTAAAGGCGTGCGCCACCATCGCCCAGCTTTGTATGATGTTTTAATCTAAGTTTTATAACATTTCATGGAAAGGAATTAGACTTACTTTTGTTTATAGGAATAAAGTCTATCTAGAGGCCATTTGGTCTACATAATCTCCTACTTCCTACTGAATTTTATAATTCTGATCCTATAATTCATGATCGTGGTTAATTGTCTTCATGTGTACACACAAAAGACAAAAGACCAAGAGGTTTATACTGGCATATCAACCTTCAAATGTTATTACTGGAGCTCGAGATGGCTCGGTGACTAAGATCATATACTGCTCTCACACAGGACATGAGTTTGCTTTCCAGCACTCGCTATTATATGGTGCACACTCATCTGTAACCCCAGCTACAGGAGCATCTTACGTCTCTGGTCTCTGTGAGCATCAGCCCTTATGTTTACATGTATCCTGAACACAGAAACACACAGACATAAATAAAATGTTATTTCCAATGCAATTTACTGAATACTGCAATTTATATTTGAAATTTTATAAGGAGTCTATCTTGTGTTCTCACTCCAAAATGAAGAAGAAATGTAAAAAGAAAACATTTAACTGTGGTAACTTCGGTAGGTTACAAATATGTTAACCATTTGATTATCAATTTGCAGTGAAGATATCTATCAAAACACTCTGTACTTTCTATATAGTTAATTATACCTTCCAGAAATATGTTATTACTAAGAATATGTGATTAATGAGAGAACTAACAGGTGTTTCAAAAACCAATTCATAGGACTTTGATTCAATTTGTTTGTATTACACATTCTTCTGGCATAAATCCAATGACTGAAAAACTTACATTATTTCCATTCTCTCAATCTGTGGACTATATAAAGTGATCATTTATGAGAAGAATTTGATGAATTTAATTAAAATACTTATTTTTAAACATGTAGGCAGAAGCTAAATGGAACTCCTAAAAATCATGATACTCACTGTGTGCTAGCTGCTGTCTTCATTTTTATTTAACTTTTTGGACCGTAACTGCTTTTATTTTGAGCCAGGGAAAAGGTGAATATATACCTGACTCTGCATAAGGATTGAAGAATTTTGATCATTTTTTTTTCACGTAAACCATATTTTAAAAGAGAGATAGATCCCTTGCTGAGAAGGAAAGAGAAGAGAAAGGTGGCTAAGTGAACCTATGATTCCTTTAGGGTCTGTTTATAATTGTTGACTTATTCAAAACATGCTGTTTTAGAATGTTGCTTTGAAAATTTAGAAAGAGTAAAAGATTGCATGCCTCTCTTGAGATGTGCACATTTCTGAAGCCATGACACCTTAAAGGAGAAAAAGAAAATTTATGAGCTAGATTTCATTCTCAAAAAAAAACCCAATCTTCTAATTATAATCATCAAAGCCTATAAAAATGTAGCTAAATTTTTACACAGAACACTAATGGGACTTCCTAATGAACTCATGTGTTACAAAAATATTAAGGTATTACTTACCATGGCAGAAGGAGGTCCCTACAAAGTCAACCCATACATTGAGTAATAGCGGCAGAATACAATCTTATTTAGCAATCATTATTCAAGTAAAGCAGGCAGCACTAGAGAGAATGTCGCTTACATAAATAGAAGAGCATGAAACTTTTAGAATGAAGTTTCCAAATGAATGAATTCTTTTCAAAATGATATGGAGAGGATAAATTGGCTTACAGTTTTCATGTATTTATTTCAGTCTGTCAGACCTGCATCACATGTGGGGTATTGGTGTTGTCAGCATGGAGGTTTAGTGTGTCTTGCTGGGCAAGCAGCAGAATTCAGTTATTGAAAATGACTGCATTTTCCATTAATTCTTCTCACCATACCCACGAATCTGTTAAATAGTACAATGGTAATAATAACTCAACTGAAAGAGCATGTGGATTTTTCCGTCTAGTGCTTGACCATTTATGCCACAATAATGAGCCGAATGCTTGTGTTATACTATTAATTTGACTAAAATGGTCTGTATGATTGCATTGCTGTTTAATTTACTTATAAGAACTAGGTATAAGGTAGTGCAATGGGGAATTTAGTCTGACGCTCATCTGACATTCTGGAGCTCAGGGGTCCTAGATTACTTGCAATCTAGAAACAGAATCCTACAAAGACATGCTACAAAATACACTTGGGAGAGTATTCTCAATTCAACCACCAGTTGCAAAGATGGGGTCCCTTTCCATTTCATTTGTACATTGTACTTAACCTTTTGAAGTGGACATGGACAAAATAAAATCTCTTATTTTAGTGACACAATTTTAAGCAAAATACAAGGACAGTTCTAATATAGCCATTATAATAGGTCTAAAGTGCCTCGATGTGCAAGGCTGCAGATAATCTAACGTGACTACTGAAACCACAATCTCCATTCTGAATTCAAATACTATAGTGAGGAGAGTTTACTTTTACAATATATTGTTATCTTCACAAATGTCTCACACACTGCCATTTTGAATCTGCTGTCACTTGGTACCATGTGCATTGGGCAGTGTACTTGAGGGCTCCAAAATTATCATAGAGACCTACTTAGTATCCATATTGGTATCTTAGAATCAGTGAGTACAACCCAAAAGACTTTGTGAAATTGTCATGCTAGTTGAGAATAAGCATGATAGATAAGTGATATTGGATGATAAGCAGGTATAATATATAATCTTTCATGTTATAATCTGTTTTCACAGGCATAAAAATCCTAGGTACCACCATCTTGAATTCATGCCAGTTGACGGCATAGGCAGTGAACAGATTCTAAAGTGAATCCTTCTCAAAGCAGTTTCACAATGAATGATTCTTGGTTCTCAAAAGAAAGTAGACCTCTTAGGCTGTGAAATACAGCAAAACCAAACTACAAAAGGGGCTCAGTGAAGGTGACTGTGCCATATTAGGTAAGTTCTTCTAAAATTACATGGCATAGTTTTGGAGTCACTGCATTAAAAATATTTTATGACCTGTGAAAAAATGTCAAATTATCTGCTACCTTAATAGTGATACCTTAATACCTAAATCTTATATGGAATTAAATGTCCATGAAAATACACACAGGCTCCAAAATTGAATTAAACTGTCAGTTCTGGTTCTGCACACCAAAGCATACTTTGATATGGATTCAGTCTTTTTTTTACATGGTATGTTCTGCGAAAGTCTCATCCAAAGGAAAGGATGAAAGAGGAGCAAGGAACTCAGTAAGTCATGCGAGATTTTTGTACTGTGACTCACTCTAATTTTACTCTTTGTAGTGGTACAGGAAAATCCTAACCACTGGAGCCTTCTCTCTCTCACTCTGCCACTCTCTTGCTCTCTCACTTTTGGATACCCCCTACACACACACACACACATGCACACACACACACACCACATACACATACACACACATGCACATACACACAGAGAGACAGACACGAGTGGAAAGAGAATTACAGAAATTGCATACCAAGCTGAATACTTTTTGGGTCTTGTATAATAAGTATTTTTGAAATTATGCAATAAACTAAGTAAACTAAACTACCTGTTTCAGAGAAGAAGACTAGTTTAAAGAATTTACTTGCAGCTAGTTAAGTCAATCTCCATTTTTTTTTACTTATTCTACTTGCTTTTCCTGTTCTAATTTTTGTTAAAATGAAAAGGCATCGAGAGTAACAGGATGAGCACATAAACACACCACTGTGCATCGATGACATGTGGTGTTCAAGAATAATCTCATCCCTGTTTCCCAGTTATTCACTCGATACATATTTGGGAAGTCTAGCTCTACATTCTTGGGCAGTTTGGAATCTGTAAACAGGACACAAAAGACTTTGTGGAGTGGTCATTAGAATGGCCATTCTAATTGAGGAAAAGCATGATTGGTAAGGAACATTGGATAGTAGTAGATCTAATGCATAATCTTGCATGTTCATACTCCATTTTTGAGGGTACAAATATCCCAGGTTCCATCATCTTGAATTCTTTGCTACTTGATGACATGTGCAGCCAGCAAAGAAAAACAGAGTACTAAAAGGGCGAGCATATTGTTGTGAGTGTATACCCTGAAGTATTCAAAAAGATAACAGTATATACTTTATTAGTTCAGGAATTGTGTGAGAGAATTAACACAGTTTTAGAAATAACAAAACTCAGCAACTACCATGGAAGTAAAGTCTAAGGCATTGCTGGAGACCTTGTGCCGTCAAAGGCCAGGACAAGTAACTGACATTTAATTTGAGGCTTGAAGGATTCAACCTGTAATGACCTCGAGTTTTATTGTTCAGTGCTGTGGTCTCCCAACCCTATGATGAGATGCTCTGGAGCCTTAAGTAATGGCTGCTGACAGGGTCACCTGACTGCTTGCTGCTTTGAGGAAGTGAGCATTACAGTTTAGTTCTATGACACAAAAGGGAAAACAAATGAAATCCCAAAGCTTTCAATGCGGTTCCCCAAAGGCCATTTAATATAGTCTGGACAACTTGGAGGCTTGGATTTGTGTTGGATTATTGCCAGGCAGATGTGGGAGAAGTTCTCTGCTTGCCAGATAAAGGCTGCTTTATCCGTGTTCTCACTGAGCTGACATCGGGGGAGGGAGGATTTGTCTGCACTGTAGAGGTTCCCAAGGGGAAAGTCAAGACAAAAAGAAGCTTTAGAAGTAACGGAATTGTTCTTGCATACCCTGCTAGACCCTAAGGGAGAAGATCATCATCCCAGCTTGGCTGTAGCTCAGTCTCCTTCTGAAATGGCCTCTCTTTAGCCCAAGATGCTAAGGAACAGAAATTGAAGCCAATTCTACACCAGGATGCGGTGCCCCTTGAAGATGGTGGGTAGGATACATAGGTAGGAGTGATATATATATATACAAGGTTATGGATTCTATGTGTAAATAAAGTCTTTGGAAATAAGTTAATAAATTGGCAGAAAGACACACGAGTCTTTCTATATACATGGGGGACTGTCCAGAAATGTAATGAACAGACCCAGGAACCCCTTCAAGTTTTACAGGGCTCTGTACAGACTCTGGTTCTCATGAGAAAGATCTTCAAAGGAAACAATGGAGAGGAGGGAGAACATAAGTTAAGGTGTCTGGAGATGAAGAAAGTTCCAATTTTAAAACTAACTTATTTTGTATGTGTTCAGAATGTACATATGTACATGTTCCAGGGTGTTCATGTTTCATGTGCATTTCTGTGTGCAAATGCACACATTCATATGTGTATATGCATGTGGAGATCAGAGGTCAATGTTCTATCACTTGATACCTTGTATTGTGAGACAGGGACTCTCAGTGGACCCAGAGCCCACTGGTCCAATGCTCTGACCAGCAAGCTCCAAGGATGTCCGAGTCTCTCCTCCCAGTGCTAGGATTATAGGCATGTGCTTCCATGCTTTACTTTATGTGAGTTCTGGGTGTTCAAACTAGGGTTCCCATGATTTAACTTATGAGGAATGCACTTTATCAACCAAGCAGTCTCACTGCCCCAAGTAGAATCTTTAATCCTTCTTCCCAAGCAACCTGTCCAGTATTTCTTTTTTTCTTCTATAATTCTTCTCTCTGTCTTTCTCTCTTCTCTTTCTTTTTTCCTCTCCCTCGAAAGAGAGTTAATGAATAGCTGACAAGATATCACATGTGTGGAGAAAATTAAATGGGAGAGAGACATCAACTAGGTTGGGGTGGCAGTAGCAGCTACTGTCTGTTTCCAGCAGAAGAATACTGGCACATAGAAACTCCAGGTCTGATGTCAGGCTCCTGGCCACACCACTGTTTCTCATCAGCTTTGGATACCTGTTTTCCAAGTTCTTCTATACTCGGTATGTCCTCTCTTGTGACTTTCCAAATGTCCACTGTGCCTTCTGGTTTGGTTGAAGAGTCCACCATTAACCAGTACCCCCTCTTTGGGTTTGTTCCTCCATTTCTCTTTAGCTCTATTCTCTCATTGAAAAATGCAAATAATAATATCTAAGTGACAGAATTGTGGGATTAAGAAAACCAATGTCTTTGTGTGTCATAAATCTTCAAGAATATAGATGGCTGTCACGGTGACTATCAGTTTTTATATTTATTTATGTTAATTTCAAGCACTCATTTCAATGTATGCTAAGCACATATTAGATTATAGCGATATTGAGAACACAGGGTGATTTTGAGTATGCAGAAGGTGCACCCCCAACCTTAAAACCCACTAACAGAATGGATATGGTAGTGTGTAAACACTTAGAACAAAGTGGGTATTGGCACCTCAAAAAAATAAGAAATTGGAGTGGTAACTAAGACTCACAAGAGAAGACAGAGCAGAGTTATAGAGATGCTTAGCAGAGCAAAGCATTCCTTTTTTTATTTTTATTATTTATTTATTTATTTATTAAAGATAGAGCAAAGCATTCCTAAGGACAAATATGTGAGTAGCCAGGTGTAGATTTGCTTAATTGATTAACTTTAATGCTTTTAATAACATCATGTAGTTTTTTTTAAATATTTATTTCTTTATTTATTATGTATACAACATTCTGTTTTGTGTCTGCCTGCAGGCCAGAAGGGAGCATCAGATCTCATTTCAGATGGTTGTGAGCCACCATGTGGTTGCTGGGGAATTGAACTCAGGACCTTTGGAAGAGCAGGCAATGCTCTTAACCACTGAGCCATCTCTCTAACCCCCATCACATAGTTTTTATCTTTTAATTTCTCCCTTTCTATAGACATACTGGCATGTGAGGATTTCAGTTTAATTATGTTGGAATTATGAATGATGATTAGTATTTGCCAAGTTTAGTAAAAATTCAATGTTACCTTTTTTTAGTTAAATAATTATACATTGATTCATTTAGAAATATTTGCTCGCTGAAGTATAAATCAAGATTTTCACAAAACTCTCAATAAATCAATCCTGTGTTAATAGAGCCTAGCTCTAAATCTATGGAGTCATAGACAAATAATAACACAGAAATCTGTACATTGTTGGTAATATGATAGAATGTCAACTACTTATACCTTTCTATAGATTAGAATAAATGTTACATTTTAGCTTTTTCGAATTCATAAACTTCCAACTTTTAACTTAGATCTCAATCAAAGCAGCTATTGTTAAATCTCAGGAATCATGGTCCCTAAGTTCTTTGTATATAATATTGCTTTTTCTCAACTGTTGAAATATTTTAGAGTAATCTCTTACGTTTTGTTTTGGGCTGAACTCCCATTAAGAAACGGCTTGTGCATAATGCTGCCATAGCATGTAGCTTTGTTCCTACACACTCACACCCAGTTTAAGCATGTCTTCTTCAGAATGTTCCTTTCTTGCTCAAAGCTCACAATTCTACTAGCTCGCTGTGTGTTAATGTCACTTATGTGATCCACTGACCTATTGGGATCGGTGCATGTTGTTGTTTTCCTCACTTACAAAAGCCATGCTGAGTTTCTTCTTCGGTTTGATTGTCCCTTGTTTGGGGTTAAGTGCTGAATGTGAGACCGCAGTGGAGTGATGACTTGGTGACAACACTCCCAGGGTCTTGGAGACGATCCCTTGGTCCTTGATACCACTGGTGCTGAATTAGATCTATAGTGCAAGTTGGAGTGCTAAGTGTCTTTTTTTTAATAACTTTTCTATTTCTCTTAATTAGAAAGTATTTAGTTCAGTTCCTTCAAGGCAAAGATGGGGTCTCACACACAGAATCATAACATTCTTAGGAAGAATGCTCTTAATACAAATATGTCAAGGAAATTCAGTAATATAATCAATAACCAAAGATATGTACCCCATATTTTATCTTATCATTTTGTACACCTCAGGTCAATTAAGGAAATTACACTTAAGAAATAATGATTCAAATCATATTCGCACGCAGAAAACTGTGAAAATACTTCATTTTTCCTTCCTCTTTAAAAGCCTTTGGTTTTTCTGTGTTGCATCAATTGCAGAAATTACATAAAATCCAAATCTGTTTATATTGTTCCCTTGCTGATTTCTCATTTCTCACACATAGTCAACCTCAATCCCCTTCATCTGTTGCTCAACTGGTTACACATCTGTATCCAGTGACATTATAGAGGTTTCACCAAACTATGGGTACCTGTAGCCCATGAGGTGCATCACGCACGTTCATGTGGTTTTTAAGCATCTCTGATCTTCACTATTTCCATTCTCATCACTGATAGACATGCTTGTCAGCTTCTTGTCATCGTTCTCCATGAATTATACGTATCTCACTAGCTTTTGGATTCTCTCTCTGATTCTTTCAGTTTCTCCTGGGAATGGTATAGACAGCTTAAGAAGCTGAGCAGTCATCACAAATTCTTGGTGAAATTAAGGATGATAATTTTATAGATGGTGAGGATGAGCCATCTGCCCAACTCATAGTGAGATAGAATCAGGCTGGAGACCATGTCTCCTTAAGTCAGAACTATTTCCATTCACCAAATAAATTTTACAACACAGCTAATAAAAATGGCAAAATTATATTTTTTTTAAATTTTTTCTTTTCCGAGTCCTTTTATACTTTAGTGGAAAAATTTTTGCCATAAAAGTTTCTATTTTGTTACACACTTCATATGTTAATGGGTATGTAATTTCACAAATGGTAATTACTTAGAAGGTGGCAGACACAGATGGTGGATGGGCGAAGCTTGCCTTTGAGTAAAGGTGGCATTCTGGTAGTTTATACATGTAAGAAATATGTTATCAATACTTGGGAGGAAGTGGTGTGAGCTTAGTATTATGAACAAATGATCTGTTAAATTTTGAAAAATAATATAAATGTGTAATTGTAAAATCATCAGAAATTTATTAGCTATGTGGTATGTGCCTCTTGAAACTATCAATAAGGCATGTTTCTGCCCTGAGTGAGTTAACTAGTAAACATATAACCACGATGAAATGTGGTAATGTTTAAGTAAGCTCATTAAGTTGCTGCTTTGAGAGCCACAGAGATTCATTCTATTTGACCTTTGGTCAAAGATGAGTACATTTTCATCAAGCAAAAGAAGAAATGGAATGCCAATTTAATAATTTACAAGAACTGGCATGTACTAAATCTCTCCCATTGAAATATTATTCTCACTATCAGTGCCACAAGAAAAGGGAAGAAAAATATTTATTGAAAAAGGAAATTGGGGAAAGGGTGATTAAGAAAAGGAACAGATAATTTTAAGTTTGAATTACCAACAAAAATTAAGATGAAGCTTTACACTTTACCAATGAGTGATACATTTCTACAGCTTTCTCTAACAGCTTGGACTATTTTGCGGTTAATTATTTGAGGGATACTTTATAAATTCAATAGCAACCTACCTCAGAGGATATGAGCAATCTTTAAAAAAATTAAATGTTGCAAAATGTCAGTGTTATCAGATTTTGTGTATGGGCGTGCATGTGTGAAAGGGAGCATGCCGGTCTAGTATAATACATGGAAATACAAGGCATTTTCCATCTTTCTGCATAATGCCGAGCATGTGACTAAGCAAGGAAGTGCTCTCTATCTGTTCACACATCTCTGCAAGACTCCACAGGTTCTGTAGCAATTGTGACTTTGACCTGCAAAGATTTGGCAGAGCGCTTCTCCAGTTGTCAAGAAGACAACAGCAGTGCTTTCTAACCATTTCCTTACATGGAAGTAGCTACCTGGCTCTCTGGGGTCTCTCTCAAAAACCCATCAATTTTGCTAGTCAATCACTTCTCAGATACCCTGCCTACTAATATTACCACATTAGGAATTCGGTTTTAATGCATGAATCTCTCCTTCAGGACACTGAAAGAGCTATTATACAACGTTTAGAATGTCTAAAGTAGGACAAAATAGCAATTGGAGGAGAACATGCAATAACTGGAAGATCAAATAAAACATGCACACACATCTCATAGAAACTTTAGAAGTTAATGACAGAGAAAATTAAAAATGGAAGTTACATAAGCAGAGTGAGAAGAAAACTAAAAATTATGAATTTCCTGATTGGAATCTCATTATATGACTCCAAATTCTAGGATGCAGAGACAGATTTTTATTTTTTAATTTTTGATCTTGAGGTCTATTTTTGGCTATCAGAGTTTTAAAGTCTCTAGGTTCCCATAACACAAGAAACTCTTCAAAAGCCAAGGCCTCACACACCGGTTACACACAGGCCCCTAATTCACATCTCACCTGAACACCGTTTAAAGCAGGAGCTGTGAGTGAAGATGCCCCAGAGATCCAGCATACACACTCTTTGCTCTTCTCTGGTTGGTTATTCAGACTTTCTCAGTTCAAATACTGACTAGCTGTGGAGACAAGGCACACTTCCTCTAAACCCAGACCATATCACAGGTTTTCAAAGCTGTGAGCCTAAAAGAAAAAAAATATTGTTATGACCACTGTACTTCATAGTGATGCTACATAGCAAGAAATAATCAGAAACCGATGGGAGACACCAGCCTAGCTCTGGCATTGGGGATCATGCAGTGTCATAAGATTTGCTCCCCAAGCATTCTTTTGTCTTTTCTTTCTAATTTATTATCACTTCTTTTTCCCACTTTTAATTGTTTTTAATTGATCTACATATTTTTCTCCTCTCCCTCCCTTCCTCTCTCCTCACCTTCAACTCCCTCCCATAATCCCACACTCTCAATTTACTCAGGAGATCTTGTCTTTTTCTATTTCCCATGTAGATTAGATCCATGCATATCTCTCTTCAGGTCCTTTTTGTTGTCTAGGTTTGGAGGGTTGTGAATTTTAGGCTGTTTTTTCTTTGCTTTATGTCTAAAAGCCACTAATGAGTGAGAATACATATGATATTTGTCTTTCTGGGTCTGGGTTATCTCACTCAATATGATGCTATCTAGATCCATCCATTTGTCGATTTTCATTTCTTTTGAGAATTTTGTGCATTGAATCTGATCACATTCATTCCCCAATACCCCAACTGCTACTGACTCTACCACACTCATCCACTCTACTGAACCAACGGAGAGCTGGAACATTTTGTGTGATTACCAGTAGGTAATGAGCATTTGGCAAATGTACAAGAGCCTGTGGAAATAAATACGGAGAATGGTGTGTGAAACTAGGCGAGCAATATTAGTATGATGATTATTAACCTCAGAGTTAATTAATCAAAGTATTGAGAAAAGGTGGAGGTATAGAAAATGGTAAATCATAAACTATAAAAAACTGTAAAGTCACTAAGCAGCAGCAAAAGTTGATTTAATAAGTTAATGAGAAATAACATGAGTTAAGAACAAGAAGCACTAGATAATGATAATTGAAGTCTTTGGCTACAGGAGGAAAAATGGTATAGATGATCAAGATATTGAAACTGCACTTGTAAGAGTCTCCTAGTCTCCTTTCAGTTTTATCAATCAATGATCACATTACAAAGGTGTACAGTCTACAGAAATCCTCCTAAAGCAATACAAGCAAGCAAGTTATACGTGGCGAGCAGAGACCTAGTTTTCCTGTCAATAGATAGTAATCTGCAGACTGGCTTTTTTTCTTCTTGTACTAGATTAAGTACTTACCTTTGGGCTTCTGTATGGGGAAAGAAGGATGATAATATGCTCTTCATAATGATATTAAGTAACGACAACATTGAAGTTATAGATAAGTGACCTCACTTTCTTCATTTTGTTTATAATTATCAACTCATCATAATTAATTTAAATTTACAATACTGATACTCGAAATCTACAATGCCAAATCTGAAATGTATATTGTTCCACAATCAGTGTTGGATTCATTCTGTGAAGGTAAAAACATTACACCACATCTTAGCTTTCCCTGAATATAACTATTAGTTCTTAATTAAAACTTCCAGAACCTGGAAACAACCTAGATGCCCTTCAATGGAAGAATGGATGAAGAAAGTGTGGAATATATACACATTAGAGTACTACGCTGCGGTAAAAAACAATGACTTCTCGAATTTTGCATGCAAATGGATGGAAATAGAAAACACTATCCTGAGTGAGGTAACCCAGGCCCAAAAAGATGAACATGGGATGTACTCACTCATAATTGGTTTCTAGCCATAAATAATGGTCACGGAGTATATATTTGGTGAACCTAAAGAAGCTAAATAAGAAGGCGAACTCAAGGAAAAACATATAATTATCCTCTTGGCTATGGGAAGTAGACAAAATTGCCGGGTAGAAGATTTGGGATCTTGGGGGTGGGGTGGGATGGGATTAGCGGGGGATGGGGAGAGAAAAGGGAGAAGGGGAGGATGAGGGAAACTAGGGGAAACAGGTTGATTGGGATAAAGGAAGGTTGGATAGGGGAGTACGGAAGCACAATCCTTAGTTAAGGGAGCCACCTTAGGGTTGGCAAGAGTCTTGAACCTAGAGTGGGTCCCAGGAACCCAAGGCGAGGTCCCCAGTTAGTTCCTTGGGCAGCTGAGGATAGGGAACCCGAAATGACCCTATCCTATAGCAATGCTGACGAATATCTTGCATATCACCATAGAACCTTCATCTGGGGATGGATGGAGATAGTCACAGAGACCCACACTGGGGCACCGGACTGAGCTCCCAAGTTCCCATCGAGGAGTGGAAGGAGGGAGAGCATGAGCGAGGAAGTCAGGACCACGAGGGGTGCACCCAACCACTGAGACAGTGTGACTGATCTATTGGGAGCTCACCAAGGCCAGATGGAATGAGATGGAAGAAGCATGGGATAAAACCGGACTCTCTGATCATGGCGAACAATGGGGGCTGATGAGAAGCCAAGGACAATGGCCCTGGGTTTTGATCCTACTTCAAGTTCTGGCTTTGTGGGAGCCTAGCCAGTTTGGATGTTCACCTTCCTAGACATGGACGAAGGGGGGAGCACCTTGGACTTTCCACAGGGCAGGGAACCCTGACTGCTCCTTGGACTGGAGAGGGAGGGGGAGAGGAGTGGGGGGAGGGGAAGAAGGGTGGAAGGAGGGGGAGGGAAATGGGAGGCGGGGAGGCGGGGGAAACGTTTTTTTTTTTTCTCAATAAAAAATTAATAAAAAAAAAAAAAACTTCCACTGATTGGAAAATTTCTTCTCTCAAATGCAGATGTTTTCTCCACATACATGAAAGAGGAAAATGGTGTGGTACCTTTTGGTAAAAATGAAATCCTGTACCTTGCAGTGCGTTGGCTTCTTGGGAGAACCATAGAAACACAAACATAAATGTGGGTTTTAATGGATGGATCTGGGCTGTAGGCACTGACTTTCTCCTCTTCTTTAGTGAGCACTCATGAGAGCTTGCGTTAAAGATGTGCTAGTGAAAATGGATTATTGTTTTCAGTCAACACGCATCTCTTACAGCTGGTGAGCTGAGTCAGTAAAGTACATACCATGCAAACGTGAGAATGAATTAAGTCCCCAGTGCTCTTGTAAGACCTGGGTATGGTGGAATAAATCAGTAACCTTAGCACTGGGGACTCAGACGCAGGTGGACGTGGATCCTCAGTTCTTGGTAGTCAATGAATATAGCCAATAAGTGGTTCTTACCACTTATGTAAGTAGATATATAATATATGAAAAAATATATTAAAGCAATAAAACAAGATACTGGACATCCACCTCTGACTGCTTTACACACACAAGTCCCTGCATGCACACCTGTAGCATATACATAATAAACATGCAGTTTTATTACTACTGGGTACCGATTACTACCTCTTGTCCCTATCTAAGAAGCTGTACCTACAAAGATAAACAACAGGAAATGTAACATGGAAGTCCAAGGCATCCCTTGATTTTGCAAACTTTAACATGCAGAGGAATCTCCTGGGATCTTGCTGACATGCAAACCGAACCCTGGATGACTTGCGAGTGTGCATAGCTAAGCAGCTCGCAGGGGCAGCCACTTCAGCTGGATCTCATACCACATTTGAGCATGAAAAGGCAGTATCACCCGGCTAATGCAGTGCAGACCATGCAAATACCTAGGACCCACAGTGCTAAGCATTAACCATTTCTCACTGTCTCTGCTGAGAGTCACAAAAAGGGTCCCCTAATTTGAAATAGCTTGCTTCGTGCCTTCCTGGCTAAACACAACAGGTAGTGAGTGAGCAGAGGCTGAAAGTGCACTCTGCTCAGGGTCTGCAGCGCCTTGCTCCGCTCAGCCCGGCTTTCTTCACCCTCCATTAGCCTCATTAGTCTTGTTAGGTTAGTGCCCATGGCTGATCGGTATCTCTGTCAAGACAATTGTTGCTGATTAACTATAATTACCAGTAATGGGGCCAGCTTTCTTTCAGACTTTAATGCCCCCAGCTCATCCATTCATTGTTCTGTCATGAAGGGTCCAATCTGCTAGTCATTGCCTTGCTTATTTTTAAATCAACAAGTTACTTCATGTGTGGGCTTTCAAATATCGACCACTTCACCCAAGTATTCAGGTTTCTCTTTCGCACCTTCCCTCCCTCCTTCTCCCCACCTCCATCTCCCTCCCTGCATCTTCCTCCCTCCATTTCTCTCCCTCCATCTCCCTCCCTCTATCTTCCCCCTCCATCTTCTCC
>JABTXL010008488.1:15867230-15883379 GCA_025134845.1 Neodon shergylaensis
ATCTCCCTCCCTGAATCTCCCTCCCTCTATTTCCCTCCCTCTATCTCCCTCCCTCCATCTCCCACCCTCCATCTCCCCCCACCTCGTTGCAATTTGAAATCAGGCAAACAAGTTTTTTATTTAGTTTTCCCTTTTGGGGGAAGGGGCAGAAAAACTGCTGCCATCCCCTATTAATAACTCCTTAAATATCATTTATTTTACTAGTCTGTCGACCCATAAATGTGATAGTTCAGTTTTTAACTTTGGGCATTTGCTCTTAAAGCAAACATGGTCCCTTAAGACCCTAGGTACACATTCCTGTCCACTCCTTCTTATGAGCAGTTCTAAGTAGTAAACAGATAGCACTGCATAAAGTTTACATGGGATCATTTTCTACCTTTATTCAGAAAGTTTTTTATTATTATGATGTGTGCATTAAATTTATTATTATGATGTGTGTGTGTGTGTCTTTCAGGCATAAGTGTGTAGTTCAGAGGACAATCCTAAGAAGACAATTCTCTCCTTGTACCATGTGGGTCCTATGGGTTAGGCTCAGGTGGTCAGCCTTGTTTTCAAGGACTTTTCTCACTAAGCATTGTTCCTGCCCCCAATGTTACTGTTTACTGAGGCTTTGGGCATGGATCTTCGCCAATATAAATTCAGCGAGTGTTGAAAAATTCTTAAAAAAAAAAAGAGTATTTGTGAAAATGGCATGGCAACTCTTTTCATGAAGATACAGTCTTCGTGAAAACCATACTAGGATCCAATACAAAACAGATGAGTCTTGGGAAAAATCCAGGAAGATGTAGCTGTAACACATGGAAAGGTCCCCAGTGCGTGGTGCTGTAACAAGAGTAATATTCAAGACGCGTATATTATGCGTGTGGCTGGAAATGTTTTTTTATGAAAGAAACACAGAGGCTGTCACGTCAGTCGTCTGTTGTTATTCCAAGAACAACAAATAAAAATGAAATACATAACTTTAAATTATGTGGTATATGTGATAATGATAACAGTGGGAAAGCCTGATGATGTGCCATATTGGGTATATAACCAGTTGTCTCCTAGAATATTCTATTTTGATTAAATATCAAACCAAATGCCCTCATTTGTTTGGAATGCCCGCAAAGCTATTCATTTCTTCCAAGGTGGGATTAAGACTGTTTTGTTTATTATCTGACATCAGAAAGCAAGGCCATACACTAGAAACTGTGGGTAGAGACCACAAACATACTTGGCTTATCGGCCAATCTGTCACCCTACCTACCATGAAACCTGGTGCTACATGCAATATGACCTGGAACTCTGGAATGTCCATTCTGCCTTCTCATCTCCTTATCAGCCACCTTACCTCCCATGTCACCATTGTACCACACAGGAGCTATCTCAAAAGCACAGGTATACAACCCTTGATCAGTCCACTGTATTATTTACCAAGATAATCACAGACCACATAGAATCCTGTGCCCCCACTATAAATAATGAGCCACAGCCTTGCCTCCACCACATCCATCTCCACCTGTGGAGGGTGTAGCTATTTGTGCCTTTCTCCAGTAAAGCATGGGATAAAACCAGACTCTCTGAACATGGCGAACCATGGGGGCTGATGAGAAGCCAAGGACAATGGCCCGGGGTTTTGATCCTACTTCAAGTTCGGGCTTTGTGGGAGCCTAGCCACCTTGGATGTTCACCTTCCTAGACATGGACGGAGGGGGGAGGGCCTTGGACTTTCCACAGGGCAGGGAACCCTGACTGCTCTTTGGACTGGAGAGGGAGGGGGAGAGGAGTGGGGGGAGGGGGAGAAGGGTGGGACGAGGGGGAGGGAAATGGGAGGCTGGGAGGAGGCGGAAACTTTTTTTTTCTTTTTCTCAATTAAAAAAAAAGGGCTCACAGCACCTTCTCTGTGAAGTTATTTCTTTCCTAAATTTTTTGACCTAATGAAATGACTGGAGACACTTTAATCAGTTTCAGTGTGTTCATACATGCCTAATATGTCTCTTCTTTATTAATGTACTAATAAGTCCCATAATCCTTGGAATGGATTGCAGGCTCAGGCTGTCTTTGTTTATACTTGGGTGCTCCTTGGCAACCACAGACACACGTCACTAAGACTCTACATGAACTGTGATTCCAGATAGCACAGTTACTAAGGTCTTTTTTTTTATTATGTCCATGTGTCTTGGTCATCCTGTCTGTCTTAAAATCAAAACTGCTAGGGTGAATCCAGGTCTATTAACTCAAGGAATGATGCATGTGTATCGTGCTGTCCTCTAGGATACTCTTTTGAAATATATGTACAAAACTCTACATTATTTTGGTGACAGAAAAACAACTGATATTCCACATAAGAGAAGAAGAAAGTGCATAAGAGAAAAAGAAAGGACAGTTAAGTACATAACATTTTCGCATATGAGAGAAAGAAGGGACAGATATTAGCAATGGCATAGTACGCCAGGCGATGGTGGTGCATGCCTTGAATCTCAGCACTAGGGAGGCAGAGGCAGATGGATGTCTGTGAGCTTAAGGCCAGCCTGTTCTACAGAATGAGTTCCAGGACAGCCAGGGCTGTTGCACAAAAAAAAAAAAAAATCCTGTCTTGAAAAAGAGAGAGAGAGAAAAAAGAAGGGTGCAGTAGAAAGTTTTGGTTTATAACTGATGTGAACACTTCAAAGACTGGGAGAGTCATTGCAACCTCACCCCCAATAGAGCAGAAGGGTTCCCAGTGAACTCTTCGGAATGTAACTATTATGTCATTTTTAGAACATGCATGCAAATACTAGACAAAGGTGTCCAGCTTATTTAGTTTACAAAATGAAATTGAAATTAAAAAACTATGGTCTCATATATTTTATATAGTGGTCTCAATAATGAGAATACCTGTAAACATTTAGCAGTAAGAAAAATACAAAGAAATATTTTTGTTCAGATTTTTCTTAAGGATGTTTTAAAATTCAGAATCAAATTTGTATTGAGCATTTTCTTGCTCATAATAATTTATGTTTTAGTTTATAAACTAGAAACATGAAACTTTATTAGTGAGATTATAAAAACAAAACCCCTCAGAGTTGGATAAAGAACTGAAATTTGAAAAATTGCTTTGCTTAGCTATATCTATCAAAATTAACATTAAAATATCACCTATATCATTTTCTGAGTACTGAATTTATACTATGCGAGGCCCATATCTGCTATGTCAAATTTTTATGGCTATATATGAATAAAATAAGCTTGTCTGAAAAATATAGTTGTAACATTAATAAATGAATTTGACTATACAATTGAAACACATTGAAAGCTATTCTGATGTCTATGGAAACATTTGAAGGTTCTATAAAGAATCTCTGAACGAGAGTGATATCTAGCATTTTGTGTGTTATAAATTAACACAATAGTTACATGACCTAAGAATTGCTTACTGCTCAGTTGGGGCCTTTTGGCATGTGCACACACACGTGCACATGCTACATACTATGGGAAATGAGTATAAGTCAGAGGAAAAATTGTGACAGAAAGTTCTCTACTTTCATTATGTATGTTCTGGGCATTGAACTCAAATCCTCAGGATTGGCAGCAAGCTCCATTCCCACTAAGCCATCAAGTGAGCCCACGGCATATTTTTACATAGACTGTGACTGCAACATTATCGTGAAAGAGCCCACTGGACTTGGTCATTTGAACAGGGCTATTAAATTATCATCATGCTGTAAAACCATAATATTAAACAGCTGTTGAATAATGCATATTGTGACTTCAATCTCTCAATGTTTGCAAATGAAAACCTGAAGCAACTACAGGCATTACAAGAGTAGAGGGGAGAGCATCAGGTAAACTCACTTCAGTTTTAAATCATTTGCTTTGGTGAGTAGTCTATTTATAACACACTACGATGTCACTGTAAGACTCAAGATCAGAAGAATCGGGGAAGAATTAAGTTCGAGATGCTGCATGACCCAGTTCTAAGGATTCATATTATGCTCTGGCTGGTTTTCAGCTGTTTTCAAAAACTTGATCCACAGTTGTCAACATCCCATGGGTGGAGATGTTTTGGCATGTGGTATACGGCATATCTGGATTTTCCAACATATCAAGACAGGTTTTCCACATCACTCCACATTCTTGTTTCAAGTCACTTTCACAGACTTTTTTTTTTTAAAGCAAATTACTCCTAGTAGCCCCTCAAATCCTAAGAAATTTCCTCAGTAGTGTGATATATTTGTATCTAACTTTCCAAAATTGAAAAAGTAATGCATACGTGGTATGTTCTCAGATTAATGAGAAAATTCAAGTTACCATGATACAATTAATTATTTTATTCAAGATAGGAAACTCAAGTGATACAGGACAATCATGGTCTTGGATTAATTAGTGTCTCCTTCCTATTTGGTTTTTCCAAGGGACACAACATTGATCGTAACTGTAGCTGTATTTCTAAATTATTATTTTTAGTTTGTGGGTAAAAAAAAAACAGAATGAATAAAACACATGGAGACAAACACTAAAGACCAATTCAGGTTAAACAACTATGCAAACTCGATACGTAAAATGCCATGCATCTTATTGAATTTTAAAAGGCTGGGTGTACGTTTTCCACTTTTGAGAACATCACATATATCTGTTGCTTCCCCACCCGAATGGAAAATGCATCCATTTATTATCAAAATAAAATTCTTTTATCCATGAAATTTGTTTATATGCCGTTCTAATAGTGGAGTTTAAGCATAAGTGCCGTGTATTTTTTCTACTAGATGTAACAAAAGCAATATTCCCCTTAGAAAATGAAAACAAAATAAGATTTTTCTTTCCAAGGTGGAAGCTTGCAAACCATCTTGCCTGTATTCATCTAAAATAATGCCATGTCAGTCGTTGGCAGTGCTCTTGGACGTCAAACGTGGGTACCATTCTTACCCTGTGCTGTGATGTCCATTGGAATAGGCGAACTGTAAATGAAAGACAAAATGACCTCAGTATCTCACTTTCAGAACAACTGATACTGGTGGTACTGATACTGATGGTACTGATACTGACTCATACCTATGCAATAAGCAACTGAATGCCACATTCTGACTAGGCCTTGAGTGAGTTATACCCTGACAAGGAAGAGAGTGGTAGCCAACCACAGATGAAGCAAGTTTCTGGGAATGAGGTAAGATAAGTAGAAGCGAATTTCCCGGAAGAGTTTTGACTGATGAGGACAGCCAAAGTCCATCAGTCACTGTAGGCAACCAGGACTTTCCGACTTTGGTACAGTGGGACTCTTAGCAACCCTGTCTGAATTCTTATGTTTTCTCCAAATTCATATCCAAACCTGGCCACCACTGATGGTTTCATCAGTGAGTCATCACGGTGGAACTGCAAGGAACAGGATTAGTGGCCGCTAAAGATACCCATAGAGCTGGTCACTGCTCCCAGTATATGAGCATAAAGGACGGGAGTGTTGTGGGGGGGAACAAATAGCCTTTAGTAGACACCAGCCTGCTGTGTCTTTCATCTGTACTTCCTAGCCTTCAGAACAGTAAGGGATTCCTTTCTGTCACTTAGAAGCAGCTTGAATAGACCAAGGCACTCTCTTTCTTTTTAGAAAGCATCTAATTTAGAGATGCTTTCCTTTGGCTCTATTCTTTATAAAGCTACGATATTCTCCTATTTGTAATAAAGCAAACCCTGAATACATACCATCTCACTCACATGTAATTGTAGTTCTTACCCCTCATCAAAGGAGCTTCTTCTGGCAGAAGACAAGCCCATTACAGAAAGCTACAATGGTCAAAATGCAGAAAGCAGCTGACTATCCCGTGTCCAACTCTGGTTGATCCATCTACACTGTAACCATACATCTAAGGCACAGGGAACATTAAAGAAAAGGGGGTGGAAAGATTGTAAGAAAAAGTCTTCTCCAGGGACAAATTTCCTGGTAGGTTGATAGTCCTTAGTCATTCTTAACCACATATGTCTAGCTGCATCAGTAAATAGATTCCAAGATTATATTTACATACCCACGTGTGCATATTTATCTAAGAATACTCATTTTAAAAGAAGAGACAATGAATTCAAGAGAAAGCAGAGGGCCAAGACAACAGGGATAAAAGGGTAGAAACAATGTAATATACCACTCTTATAAAGTTCTCAAATATTCTAAATTAAAAAAAATCCCTTTCTTCTGGAAGATGTAGATACAAAGTCACAACCTTGGTCTTTCTAGAAATTAAGTATATATGACTATGAGTTATCTCATCTGTAAAACAGACATAAAGTATGCCACTTCAGTAGAAACATACATTCTAGTCCACTGGGCTGTATGAAAGATTTATTCTGCATGATACTTATGATTCATTCTGTGTGATACCTATGATTCATCTACATGATACCTATGATTTAGCATCAAGTTAGTACAGCAGTATTTTTTTTAAGTACTGAAACAAAATACCGGAAGGTAGTTAATAAATAAAAGGGGTTATTGTTCGTTAAAGTTCTGGAGATCCAAAATTTAGAGGTCCTATGTATTGAAGGTCTTCTTGCTGAAAGTATCATGAAATTATCTAATTTTATTTGCCTCCCATAAGACACACATCAAATATCAGTTATATTGTGTTTTCAGTTTCTTAATATTTCCCAGTGGAAAATCTTAACACACAGTCCCTGGGAGACTTCCTCAACTCATAGGCAAGCCGTAGCAGTTAGTATTGGACAGGAGTGGAAAACTGATTTTGTTCAGATGTAATAAAACATGCGAAAATTAGCTTTCATTGATCCTAAATGTTTTAAATAATAAATCTTGAAATGTATAAATAATCTTTTGGACTCTAAAATTTGTCCTGTATTATGTCAAGTAAATGTGTTTTTTATATGAAGAGTATGCTAAAAGAGTTCATTTTTATAATTTGAGAAAATTAAAGCATTTAAAATGAAATGAATATTTAATAAACTAGATCAACTTGTACATCAGTAGTAAGATATATCTTAATTCAGTCTTATCTGTTTCTTGAGTGAACTGGTCTTCAAAATCCTCCTGTTTTCTGAGCTCAGGATCAGGCCAGTTCATTCAAAATGCCAGCTGATGTTGGGAAGGGAGAGGGTGAATCAGGAGCCTCAATGTAGTCTGTCAGCCATCCAGGGCAGTGGTGGAACACCTCTGTGACAATTCTGGGCAAATGGATGCCAGGAGCCCATTGCAGGGCTCATCAACAAATAATGACTTCAACTCTCTTCTACAGAGAATCCTGAAACGCACATTTATTTTTCTTACTAACTTTTATTTATTTTTAATTTTTCTTAAGCCATAATTTTATTCCAGCAAATTTAGATTACATGTGTGGTTTGCTTTGAATAAAAATTTTTGTTGAAGATCATTTGTTCAGAATGTTGAAGAATGCAAAATCTTGAGACATATGCAATTAAGAAGTCATGCAAAATTTTCTGTCAAATTAGAGAGGTCATAGCTGATTTCACAGTCCCCTGAGTGTAAACAGGTTTCCAGAATTAAGGGACTATAAATTGCTGCATTACAACTTGGAGGAATATGCATGAAAGAGGATTCCCAAATAATTAAATTCTTGGGTATTTTTTTCAAATTTTACATAGATTCATGACCCTATAAATCTACTTGATATACCAACATGGGAATAAAACCAATAAAAAATTTTAGTTATGATTATTAACACATTGCTTTGATTAATGGGATTTACAGTAACGTTTTTAAACATGCATATGTGTTCTTGTTCTATAATTTCACCCCTTGGCTCTCTTCTCTTTCCATATACCTACTCAATTCCTAGAAATGCTTCAAGATAATTTAAAGTAATATATTGCAAATAAGTATATCATTTTATTTATTTATTTATTAAAAATTTCCACCTCCTCCCATTTCCCTCCCCCTTCCCTTACTCCCCCTCCCCCTCCCTCTCTAGTCCTAAGAGAAATCAGGGTACCCCCCTGCCCTGTGGGAAGTCCCTTCCATCCAGGTCTCTTACTAACTTATAAATGAATGTAAGCAACCATAATGCCGCTATGTCATTTTTATATAGGAATCCCATTGGACTCTGCTCACTCTTAATTATAAACAGAGTTAAAGCCTTTGGATACTTAAGGGAAACTTCCAAAATAATAACTAATAAACTAGATTAGGAATGAAAGCAAGAAAAAGAGAGGGATGTGTGTGCTATGAACAAAAGGTTTTGGAAAAACACCTTCCCATCCCTCCTATCAGCCTGCATATGTTGGGTGTGCAACTGAAGCTCAAGACATAAATTAATATCTTTAAATTTATTTTGGAAATTACAAAAGCCATAAATAGCTACAAGTAGTTTGGATTATGAAGGTTCTCCAGACAAGATAAAACCTTGCGTAGTAGACAATAGGAAAAATATATTTTATAGTCCCTAGTGGGGGTTCCTCGCCATTCTCCCTTCTGTATGCAAAGGTCACACTACCCATCACACAAAGCTGGTTTTCCTTGCCTGATCTGGAGACTAACTTTGAACACTGATGGTGTTGATCTGGGACCTTGGGTGGGCCTGACACATTGAGAGATGGTAAAGCCTTCACTTATCTCCTATGGAAAGGTTCCTATAAGGGTCAAGTTACTATGCCCAAGAGAACCCAAAATTCCATGTGAAGGGAATGGAATCAAGAATGAGGACACCCTTAGTCAACACTTCAGCTGATTTCTTAACAGGAGACCAGTTGCTTGAGTAGCCACTGTTGAGATTCTTTTGGAATTTTCATCTATGCAGACATCCAGCAGACATGCTGGGAAAAGAAACAATTATGTAGTCTGTTTCAAGAACATTTTTTGAGGTGATTGGTTATGTAGCAATAGGTGATCAGAGAAGGGATCTAGAAACCTAAGTAAATGTACTTGGTGACATTGTTTTTCTTGAATTTATAGTTGTTTCAATATGACAAACATTTGAAGTTAATATCACAAGGAAGACAAATAATATGATATTTGAAAATGTCTAGGTAAAAACAGGCTATAATAAAGTCACAGTTATTATTAACTTTAGACACCTAATAATACAGTCTTAAAATACGTAAATCAACAACTGATAGAATGACAAGGAGAGACAGCCTATTACATGCGCAGATCTGGCAGCTAAAAAATAAAAGTTTGTGAAAGTTTTCATCATACAAAGAGGCACATTTTACCTTGAGATTTTTTTAGGCACACACACACACACACTCCTCGCATTTATATCTAGAATCTGAGAGTAACAGGAAAATGTATTATCTGAGTCTGACTTATTTTATAGACCATAGTTACCTCCAGTTGAATGCATTTTCCTGAAGACATCATGATTTTATTTTCTTTACATCTGGAAGATACCCACGGCGTGTATGTACCACATTCTTTTATTTATTTATTTATTTATTTATTTATTTATTTATTTATCGATAGATGTCAAGATCAGTTTCATTTCTCAGCTATTTTGGATATTGTTAATAAATATGAATACATATGTGTATCTGTGGTATGCTGAACTGGAGTCTTTTGAACATGCCTATGGGTGGTTTTACTGGGTCACATGGTAGTTCTAATTTTAGTTTTTGCACCCTCACACTGACTTCCATAGTGGCTATGCCAGTTTGCATTACTGTCAGTGATGTTTAAGGTTCCCTAAACACGTCCTCATCAGCACTCATTTTCTTGAGGAAAGCCACTAAGTTAGTGCGAGAGGAAATCTCTGAGTGGCTCTCATGTGCATTTCTCTGGCAGGAAAGGGTGCTGAGCACCATTTCAAATATTTCTTGGCCATTTGTATTTCTTTCTTTGAGAATTCTCCACTCAGTTCATTGGTCCATGTTTTATTTGAATGATTTAGTTTTTGCGTTTGAATTTTTTTTATTTCTCTCTATAGTCTAGATAGGAACGAATCTCTGTTTGATTTAAGGTTGGAAGACTTCTTCCCATTCTTTTTACTCTGCGTATTGTTTCCTTTAGTGTGATATTTTTCTTGTTGTTCTTAAGTCTCTTTGTGTATGTGTGACACTATTTACATATGCTTGTTGTGTGTCAAAACCTTTGCAGGGGAGATTAAAAATATGCATGTCTAGTCTCCCCAGATTGGGAACCTACAATAGGTTAAAACTACAGATATCTCCAAATCTAGCTTGTGAACCAATGGGTTTTACTGGGTTTAGATACAGTAAAACAGGTAAGGAGTTACTTACAGGAACAAAAATGACTCAAAGACAGCTGTGTCACAAAGGACTCTGCATAGGCGACAGCTCATGATTCTCAGAACCTGAATGAAACTGCACAGACTGCAGGTTGTTGAACAGGTGGGGCATTCCAGTTGGTCTAAACCTCTTCGGGACAACTTGGTCTGCTCTCTGCTTCTTTTAGGCAGCTAGTCTTTTCTCAGTCTTCTTTTCAGCTTGGCTCCCTTGACAATCGTGGTAATATTGTGTTTGTGCTGTAACAAATAAAGCTTGCCTGAAGATCAGGGTGCGGAGCTAGCCACAGTAGTTAGCCATAGAGGCTAGGTGGCACACACCTTTAATCCCAGCACTTGGGAGACAGACAGATCTCTGTGAGCTCAAGGCCACCCTGGGCTACGTGATTCTGAATCAGTCTAAAAGAGAAACAGAGCTCACACCTTTGATCCCAGCACTTGGGAGGTGGAGACAGGAATCATATGGCTGGGCATATGGAGGAGACAGAAGTTCATTCAGTCTGAGGATTTGTACGGACAGGATTGCCCCTTTGGTCTGAGGATTCAGTAGAGTTAAGAAGTAGTGGCTGGCTACTCTGTTTTCAGCACTGCCTGATCTTTCAACATTAACTCCTCTATCTAACTCCAGGTTTTTTATTATTAAGATCAATTAGAATTCATGCTACAGGTAATCTTCTTTGAAGCTCAGCTCTGTTTATCTTATGGGACTCTCAGCTTAATTGCACACTCTAGACTTAATGGAAGACTCTAGTAAGTCTAGTCAGTTTCAGGGACCTCCTAAGGCTATTTTGAGTTATTTTTTGTCAAGAGTAATCAAGCTGGTGTTATTTGGGTAGAGAAACCTCAATTGACAAAATGGCTCTATCCGATTGGCCCGTAAGCACATCTGTGGCAGCATTTTCTTTATAGTGATTGGTGTGGAAGAGCCCAGCCCACGGGAAAAGGGGATGGATACGTGTATCATCCCTGGGCAGCTGGATTGAAAGCAGGATGAGCAAGTCATGAGGAAGAAACGAGTAAGCAGTGTTTTTCCATAGCCTCTGCTTCAGTTTCTGACTTCATGTTCCTGCATTAAGTTCCTGTCTTGGTTTCCCTCCCTCAATGGCCTATGACAGTATATATAAACCTAATAAGCCCTTTCCTTCCCAGGTTGTTTTCGCTTGTCGTCTTTATCATAGAAATAGAAAGCAAACTAAGACAACTTTTGTAAAATAGTAGACTAAAGAGCTTGGCAAAATTTAAAATATCCTTTAACAGTTAAAAGTATAAGTGTAAAAGAAATCAACAAAGTCATGGGAACTCAGAGAAATGTAATAAATAGTCAAGATCTCATTTATGATTATAGATAACCTCATTTATATAATATATCTTTTCAATCTATTCAGCTGTGTTGACCACAGAACCAATATTGGTCATACATACTAACAAAATTGGGTGTGGTATAGTATCAAAGCACAACATGATTTAATAGAAAGTCAATATCACTAAAATGTTAAAGAAGCCTTAATTATGCATAAATCAAGCCACCATCTACCAAGTCATATAATCCTTTCCTACAAAATTAGCAAGGTAAATCGAATGATATAGTAAAATAAAAATACATTTGGTGGCAGGACAAACAGAAGAAAGTAATGGTAGGATGATCAGAATGGTAGTCACGTCAGAGATGGGGTGAAATAGAGGTGAGGCAATGTGGAGAGCTGTGCAAGAGATGTTCTGGGACAAGGGCACTTGAGGGGGATTTTTGAGTTGAGAGGGATTTTGGTGACCCATATGTATACTTTCCTCAAGTATGCCTAATTATGATTTTTGAATATACTTTCTAAAATAGTATTTTTATTGAATATTTGGGAATTTCACAACCTGCAACCCGATTACATTTCTAAGTTCTCTCAGCTTCACCCCATCCTTGTGAGCCCCAACCAAAAGAAGTAAAAGGAGAAGGAAGGGAAGGAGAAAGAAGAAGAAGAAAGGGAAGAAGGAGATGAAAAGATGAGGAAGGAAAGAAATAGAGGAGGAGAAAAGCAAGGACGACTTGTGTAGCCCATATCCTCAGTGGAGCATGGTCAAACTCCCAATATCCAGCCTCTTAAAGAAAACTGAGTCCTTCCCTACCTGTCTCCCTGCCAGAAGCCCTCAGTTGTGGATAGCTACACTTCAGCATTTTTAGCACAATTTTTAAGAGTTCTCTTAGATGGTTTCCTATCTAGGCTATTACTTTTGGGGGGGGAGGGGAAGGGTTGTCACAGAAGGTTTCTATGTCCCTTTTTTTCAGTCATTGATAGCACTGCAAAAGTAGCTTCCTTGCGCATTACAATCACCTGGAGCAAGGATCATGGACTTTCACATGGTTTCTGGTGACAGTTCAGACTATGGACATCCACATGGTCTCTGGCATCAGTCTGTGCCATGGATCTTAGCATGGTCTGAATCTAATTTTAATGTAGATATTCTATAGATAGTAAGTTCTGACTAGACATGGTGAAGAATATATCATAAATTCCAAGGAATCTAGAGTTTGATTGGAATGCACAGAAATGTTATAGGGCTTACTAGATGGCTGGAATGGGCAGAGCATATGAGATCAAATGTGAAAGTCTAATGGGTGGATTACTTAATAAACATTATTTGAGTTGTATGTTTTATGAGCATCTCCATAATAAACTGAGGAAAAGAATTTGAAAGCAATTCCTGTACATAGCTGAATAAGAGGAAGGTTCCCAGTTATTAATTAATCTCGTAAATATTCATGTTTTGATGTCATTAGTACATGTTAAATTCTCTAGTAGTAAGTAATCAAAAGCCATGGAAAAAGTCTAGTGTCCATGAGGTGCTTTGGAAAAATTGAGCACATGGCTTTAAGAATGGCTCAGTAACTTTAGGGTAAACTATTAATTTTAGAGTTACTTTTGATCTATATAAGATTTGATATGATATTTTCTACATATTTTCTACACAGTTCCTCAATGCACAAATCTGTTACAATTAACAACCAATATGCTGAAAATCCATACTTTATTTGACTTGTTTAGTTGTATATAACTTTTGGAATCAAATAGTATGAAGTCTTGATAAAAATACTTGTGATAAAACATCAAGGAAAGCATCCTGATTCTTTATTGCACTTATATAGTTCACCCAAATATCCCTATTTGTAGTTTAAAAGGAGATAAGGAGGTAAAATTTTATTTAGATTATTTAGTTCAAATAACTTTATAGTTAACGTTGATATTTAAACTTTGATGTATCTCAATAGCTACCAACAATGTGTTTCCAAAGAAAAGAAGTAATGCAAAAATAATGTTTTCACAAGCTTGTGTCACTAATATGAAGTGTACTAATGAAAGTCACCTGGTGGAAGGTGTGTCCAGTATGTCACAACGCTGGGAAACAGGATGCAGACTGACACTTAACGACACCCGTCAAAATGTAGGAGGAAACTGGAAACAGATACTGTGCTGTGGAGGAATGGCTGTGCTCCTGTTATGTGGTGTGATTTGAAGACTGCCTAAAAGGAGATGCGTAGGTCTTCTGCCCCAGGCTCATGACTGCTGTGCTCATGATTTATACAAACTCATGGCATTCTATAATGTTCTCCCTCCGTAAAAATCATCCGTAGCCAGCTGGGCGATGTTAGCCAGGAATTAATCACAAACATCTGTTTGCTTTTACAGACATGCTGACTTTCCCTCCAGACACATTTTGTTGTTGTTGCTTACGGAAAGTAGCTGGTCACCTTTAACACATTATTTTAGTTTTCTTTATTTTCTGATAAAGGAAAAAAAAAACAAAGGAAAATGTGTGTGTTTTTTTTATGTGAATTGCCTTCACAAGGCTTGTTTCTCTTTGAAACAATGTCTCTTAATATTGTAGAAGAATCTCTAACACTTTCTATTTAACTCAGTGGTCCTTTTTAATCTTAAAAAATAATGGTTCACAAAAGTATTTTCCTAGAGTGAAATCATTAGTTTTTCAAATTACTCTTACAAGAACTCTTCCCCAAAAGTTCACTTGAAATGATAATCAGTTACTTCCCAGCTCTGGTCTCTGCCTAATTTCTTGTTTTTACCTCCATCCTCTTCCTCTTTCTGCACCTCTTACTCCTTTGAGTCTTTTTTCTTTTTTCTACATTTATTTATTTTCCCCCACCTGTGTGTGTGTGTGTGTGTATGTGTGTGTGTGTGTGTGTGTGTACATGCAGGCACAGATGTCATGACATCTGTGTGGAGGTCAGAGGACAACTTTCAAGACAGCTCCTTTTAGTGCAGTGGTTCTCAACCTTCCTAATGCTGCGATCCTTTTACAAAGTTCCTCATGTTGTGGTGTCCGTCAACCATAAAATTGTTTTATTGTAAATTCATAACTATAGTTTTGTTGCTGTTGTGAATCATAATGTAAGCATCTGATATACAACCCTCGTGAAAGTCAGTCGACCGCCCAAAGGGAGGTCAACCGAACCACAGGTTGAAAACCACTGTTCTAGTGTTCCAGAACTTGAGCCCAGGTCTTTAGGCTTAGCAGCAGACTCCTTTAGTCTAATAGGCCCTCACCAACATCTGCTTGTTAAAGAATACATTCCTTATTACCATAAGGATTTATTTTCTATATTAAACTATCTCCTGATATTTATGTAACCTTCAATAAAGATTCATTGTTTGTTTCACCATACATTTATGAAAAGAATATGATATTTTGAAAGTTTGAAAAAAAGGTGCAAATATCTGAAATATTTCCTCTTTGAAATTCTTGAGTCTGTTTTGACCCACACCCTGACACAAATACCCAGAGACAAGGTATTTCTCTGGAAAGAAGCGGGGACCAGAATCTCCAGGATCCACAGTTGCTGATATTATTTTTTGAAAAACAATCACCTTTTTTGTTTGTTTGTTTAAATTATTGTGTACAGGGCTTGTTGTGTGATATATCAGGGCTCATACCTTTCATGCAATACCAAACCACAGTAATTAGCTCCCTATATCCTTATCTTTAAGGGTGGCATCTCTCTTCCAGTCACTCTCTGCTTATAATCAGTGTGACAGGTTTCTGTGAGCCACTGTCACTACATTCTGTTGTGGTACACTTGGACCATATTAATCTGCTCTAATGGGTAGTGATACCCATTATCCTGCTGCCCCCAATCTTCTTTCTTCTTATCTACTATCCTCTTGTAGATGTTAATCTGCATCCCGTTATACTATCTCGGCTTTCACATATGAATGAACATGTGGCTGTTGTCTCTCTGTGTCTGACTTCTTCACTTAACACAGTGTCCTCCAGTTTCACGTATTTGTCTACAAATGACAGACTATGGAATACTTTTCCATGGTACATTTATGTGTATACCCAGTCATCCTTTGAAATGGGCATCTAGGGGAATCCATATCGCACTATTGTAAACAGCACAGCACAGGATATCTTAAGAGAGCATGTGTCCTTCAACTCTTTATTTATTTTCTTGACTTTCTTTAAGGGGACTGTTTCTGATTATTTGACCTGCTCTTAGGATTCTTTTCTTCCTACTAGGTTGCTTCACCCAGTCTTGATGTGAGGGATTGTGCCTAGTATTATCTTAAAGTGTTATGCTGTGTTAGGTTGATATCCTTGGGAGGCCTGCTCTTTTCTGAAGGGAAACAGAGGAGCAGTGGATCTGGGGTATAGAGGAGATATTTGAGGAGACTGGGAGAAATGGAGGTAGGGGAGGCTGTGTACAGGATTTATTGTCTGAGAGAAGAACAAATAGAAAAGTATCTCTTACCTCTTCCTCAGTTCTATTCAGTCTGTTGCATCTTCCAAGTAATAAAGTTTCACAGAAACCTATTTCTATTAGAAAATTCTACTTAGTATGACTTTCACAAATATGGAGAACTTATGAAGAATTCTGTGATTGTTTTGCTTTGTGTGCATTGTTTTAACTGTGACTGTATTTTTAATGAATTGGGGAAATTACTTTCTGTCCTGCAGAATACTCTGCAGGAAACATGTATGTTATAAACAGTGT
>JABTXL010008488.1:15883389-15912877 GCA_025134845.1 Neodon shergylaensis
CTTCCAAAATGGTGTCATGGAGAAGTATAACGTCTAAATTTAACTATAAAATTGTTTTTTCCCGCTCTACCACTTGATAATAAATGCTAGAAAAATAACCTTTCCAAGTAAGGTCTATATTTTCTGACTGGAAATTGCTTAAAAAAAGAAAAAGACCAGGAACAATATTTTATAATGGTAAAGATAGGTAATTCTCATGATTCTTATTTTTTTATCCAGACTTAGATAAAACAGTCTATCAGTGGAAATGTTACACAAACAGGGCCTGTGCTTCTAAAAACAGGCCATTGTTCTTCTTAGTCATTATTTCAGTACTGGAGATGGAACCCAACCTCCCACTTGCTAAGCCAGCTTCTATCTCAAAATTATATTCTATAGTATTGGAGATAGTTAAATGATTTTATATGTTGAGCAGAATTTTAAAAACAATTTTTCTTCATTGTTCAGGGTTTTATAGACATATACAACTAAATATCTTCCCTCAGTTCTCCTCTCAACTCTCTCCATATACTTCCTATATTCCCTTTCCCATGTTCATCTTCCTGATAACCCACTAAGTTCTTTGGGTGTCATCCATGTAGACACAGGGATGGGCCATCCATTGGAGCATGAGAACCCAACCAGTGGTCACACCCTCCGAAGAGAATGATACTCCTCAGCAGCTATCCACAGTCAGGAGATGCTCAAGCAGGGATGGAGCCTGGAGAGCACCTCTTTCTTTGCTGGAATGTTGGCTGGCTCGACCTTGTGGAGGAGCCCACAGCTGCTCTGAGCTCATGAATGCACTCACCACGTCCTGTCCAGAAGATGGCATTTCATATCTTTTCTCTGCACTCTCTGGCTCCTTTTCTTTTCCACATGATCTGTGAACTCCAGTGGAAGACTGAGCAGTGTAGGGAGATAGAGTATTAATAAAGATGTCAGATTCTTGACATTAGAAAATGAAGGACTGGTGACTAAGTTTTGCTCTTCTTGAACATCTGCAAAGTAATAATTAAAACACATGACCAAGGAGTTCTCAGAAGTCACGTGACAGTAGAGCCTGTCACCTCCATCACAGCTTTAATATGGATCCTCGAGCTGAGAATGGGAGTATCAAAGCCTGGTAGTTTTGGATTTAGTATTTTAATCCACATAGCAATATGTAAGAGAGGAAGAAAAAGTAGAACTAAAATGAGTCTGCCTATTCTATGCAAGCCTGGCTCTTAACAGTTTTCCACTCTAGATAAGTTCTTTTTCTTCCTAAAGATTATTCAAGTGTACAGGGCCCTCAATATTTTTATTTCTGTTTGCTAGCTCTCAGTCAATAAGACAAGACCTATCTGAAATTGTGTTTTTCCCCCTTGGAAAGTTCAAGCATTTGTCAAGAAAGCATTATAAAATAGCTCAAGTCTTCTAGACAAATAGACAGATCTCCTATATAAATACAAGTTAAGGAATGAGTACACGGTTCTGAAGCTGGTAAAACACCAAAGTCCAGCCTGATAGAGAAGTGGAAGAAAAAGAACATATATTATATTGCTTATTTTTAATCTAAACTCTACTTGAAGAATTTAGGTTTTAGATCTAATTCATCAAGTTGGCAAAATTCAGTTCCAATGTAGAACGAGATAAATGTGCTATTGAGATGGTGGTTCCAAACAATGACTCTTTGTGAGGTCAGAGCAGCTTGGAGATTGTCACATGAGATGGAAAATTGACAGACATCCTTGGTTCCACATTTAGGGCTGACAGTGACTATCTTCCCAAAGTGTGACTGGTGACTTCAGGTCTTTTCCTTGGAAGAGAAAATGGAGTACAGTGGCCAGCGTGTTTCCCTGTTAGCCATTTCCTTTTATATCTTTTCCTGTCATTTGGGGACTTTAAGCAATTTCTCCTAATGGTAGATTGTTATTGCTTTCATTGATTGTGGGTTAAAACACTATTTCATTCTTTTAAGGCTTGAACAGAAATGATTATAGAAATGACATATGCCTTTTAATATTAAGTAGTACAGAGGAAGGAAGCATGGACCAGTGAAGTTGTGTTGATAGTTTTCAATTTTCAAAATTAAATTGACCATTTTTATTCTCAAAAGTTAGAAATTTGTCTTTTGGTGCCCTGTCTCCTATGTGATCATCTACATCAGCACCCCTGCAGACTGCTGTTGTTAACGACAGACACAGGTACCTAGGGATTGCATTGTGCCATCAACACCGGGCAGAGAGATGTTAGCTGCAGACCCTAAAGGGAAACACAGTTCATCGCACAAATTGAGTTTATGTACTGAAGAAAGACTGTGCTAACCACAAGGGGGTTCAAACCAAATGTCCAAAGGAGTCTCAGGACGTCGAACCTGATACTTCAACCATGAACCATTCTGTCTTGTGTTTGTCCAGTGTGATTCTTACACTGACCCCAAGATATTAGAAGGACCCTCTGCCCCTGTGGAAACCTTTCCACGCGATTCCATTAAAAGATGAGTTTGTTTAGCCCTGACTTCAATCGCGATAGTAAATAGTATATCCTACGTTAAAAAGTGAGTATAATCTCAGGGTGGGAGTAGAAAATGCCCCCAGCGACTTTCCAGTCTAAGACAGGATTGTGAATATCACAACTCATTGCTGTGGCGAGCGGAAGGTTTTCAAACTCCCTTACGCATAACTTAGTGGCGTGTTTCATTTTACTGGTGCCCTTTGGTTTTTAATAAATTCTCTGGAGTCAATTTCATAGGATTTTTCATTTGTTTTCTCTTTAAAAGCCATTTCTTCTAGGAGAAATCCTCAAATGCGTGAAAAATTTGTATTCAATTCACCCTCCAAGCTTGGTGTGGAACAACACTTCAGAGACCACTCGGAAGCTTTAGACCCTGAAAATGGTGTGGTCCGCTTGCTTAACTAGATTGGCTCCATGGAGCAGGTTCCACCTGTGCTCTGCTGTCTGTGCTGATTGCCTTTTAGTTTCTGAGTGCAATTCAAGGTGATCATTTTAATCTCTCAGGCCCTGTATGGCTTGGGACCCAGTTATCTGATAAATTGCTTCTTTCCCTGGGCATGACAATTAATAGCAGTCCGAGTGCTGTTCGAAGCAGTTCCTGTCTTAAGCTGAGCAACTGGAGGCAGGAGAATGAGTGTATATACAGAACTGGGAAAGTGTGTGAGTGCCATATCATCAGCTGTTGGCACTTGCTACCCCTTTTCAGGGGAACAGGCCCGCGGGGTATATGTGTGTGTGTGTGTGTGTGTGTGTATACAGATAATAAATTTTCCACTACCTTGTGCTATTAGCACTCAAATTTTCCTATAGTCAATTTTTACATGATTTCATCTTTACTCAACCCTTCATTTCAGATTTTCCTCTTTAAAGTGATAAACATTATGCTTTGAGAATACATATTTAATTTTCAGTGGCTGAGTGACATTTTTTTTAAACCTGAAAGCCCCTCCTGTACTTATATTCGCAGAAATATAGATTATAGTTGGAATGGAGGAAAGATAAAGTATTCCCTTAAAAATAAGTATGAAGACACAAATTCAAAAGAGTTATCAGTCTCAGCACTTCTCAGGTACTATTTTAAGACCAGAAAGAAAGCTATAAAAATATCTATATTATGAAAAAAATTGTTGTCAAAGAATAACTGCATCCAAGTTAGAAATGGTGTTTGACAATATTAGCACCACTCTCTGGGATACATGTTAGTACGTTTACTCTCAAATGCGGCACTGATGGACATTGCTTGACACTATTTGTTAGGAAAATGCATGAATTAGTGAATTTGACTCAAATCTCGTTTTTTTAATAGAGTAAAAAGGTATGCATTTAATAAAATCAGTAGCTTATGCAATTAGAATGAAATAAGATTATTCTGTCTCAGAAGACTAGGAATTTGGAAAGATCCAAGCTCTAAGGGCTGATTATGAGAACGAGTTCTGGTTGCTTCATTCATGGGGGGGTCATCTCAAAGGTTCTGAGGCACCATGCCATTCTTTTTGGAGTTTGGATATTAAACAGCAAGGCAAAAGGAACACCAAAGTATTGACAGAACTATATGAAAACAAGACCCCAGATCCATCCATGTCGATTAGGCAGAGGGAAGCCTGACCATTCCTGTCATGGTGATTAATCCTACTGTTCCTCAACTTCTGAATGAGCCTTAGGCAAACCCAAAGGACAACTGTTGTTTCTGGTTGGGAGGAGTATAAGTTGCTGACTATTGTATTGATGCCTATGAGTGAGTGTGATTCTAAAAAACACAGTGTGTCAGCCATTGAGATTCCTGGTGGGGAGCAGGTCTACTGCGGCTATATTGTTGCTAATTTTTTCTTCTGTAGGATCTGGAGCACATTGTTTAGCTCCGGATAGCTTTAGTTTTCTCTTCTGAGGCTGAGCTGTTAAGAATGTCTGTGTGATGAGTCAGATGTGCTGTGGGATAATTCTCTTGTACACTGTAAAGATTTGTCACTTGTATTAGTATAATAAAATGATGGTTGGTGAGTAGCCAGGCAGGAAGTATAGGTGAGGCAACCAAAGTAGGAGAATTCTAGGAAGAGGAAAGGCAGAGAGTCAGTCACCAGAGGAAGCAAGGTGAGAATGTCTTACAGAGAAAAGGCACTAAGTCATGCGGCTAAACATAAATAAGTATTATGGGATAATTTAAAATGTAAGAACTAACTAATAATAAGCCTGAGCTACTAGGATAATTATAATTTATAATTATATTTTATAATTTTTATTTTTATATTTAATATAAACCTTTGTGTGTTTGGAATGGAATGGATGCGGGACCAGGTGGGACAGAAATTTCCGTCTACACAGGAGGACTTCATTATTAAATCTGTAAGTTTACTAGAGTTATTGAAACATGTTGAATACTCGTTAAGTCTTGCTTCCCCCCCAATTTTCTGCTGCCTCTTTATCTAATCCTTTCTTCCTCCCCTCTGCCTTGTTACATTAATACTTAATTAGACACAAAATAGTATAGTAATTAGTAACATCTTGGATCATAACTCTTTAATAAATTTCATAAAAATATTAAGATATCTATAGGAATCCATTAAAATATGTAAAAAAAATCAATCGTTTTCTTTCCCAAAGGTGTTATTCAGCATCAGTGACATTTGGTACTGAGACCAAGAACTAATTTCCTTAAATTAAAAGAAATTAATATATGGCCTCCAAATGTTACATATTTATACTCTTAATCAGACAAATTGGAAGCCTATTTGAAATATTAACAGAGCAATAAATATTTTATATAATATGGCATTGCAGTTTAGTTCTTAGTCTCTAGAAATTAAAAAGCTGATCAGAGAAGGGTATGGTGAGGATGGATCTGAGAAACAAAAAAGTACTGTTGAGGGTAAATGATATTCGAGAAGCAGGAAATAGCGCTGAGCACCTGGGTAGGGAGGAGTCCAGATTGAAAGATGACAAAAAGAACTTCTTACATGGCCATGGTATATGGGTTGAGAAGTAGAAGATATGGCCAGGTCCAGGCAGCCTTTGACTATCAATAATTTCAATATTATGTTTAAACCACAAGCTAAAAGTCAACTATAAGTTAGTTCATTTTGAATTTTAGGAAGTATTTTGATAGACTGGGGACAGGGCTTAGTGGTTGAGAGCAGTTACTGCTCCTCCAGGTGCTATGCTCTGCACATCTTCAGGGACAGCAATGAAATGAAGAAGGGACAGACCCACAGGCCCATGTATAGAAAAAGTAGATTGTTTGGATATGTTTAATCTGATGGAGCTATAGCTGAAACTCAAAGCATATTTATTTTATTCATCTGAACTGAGGAGTCAAGTTTATTTTATACAGCTGTTAATGGGTTTATGGTATTCAGCTGAATAAGGAGTAAGGTTTAGCTAATCTAGGTGGGAGGTCTCCATGGGGGAGAATCACGAACTTTAGTCATCCCAGAGAAGGAAGCTGTGCCCGATAGCTTTTATAAACACTGGTACTAGAACCAGAGGAAAGTTTTGCTATCCCTCTGAGCTTCAATGCAGGGAAGGTTTTGCTCTTGCATGGGTAAGCAGCATTGGGGTTCTTGACACGGCAGTGATTATGTTAGTGACAGACATTCTCTAAAGAAACCATCTACATCTTACACATTCATTCAGGGATCCCTCCACTCCCCATCCAGAGGACCTGGGTTTGATTCTCAGACTTGACTGGGTAGTACATAAGCTTCTACAACTTCATTCCTAGGGGAACTGATACTCTCTTCTGGCCTCCATGAGCACTGTGCATATGGTGCCTAGACAAACACACAGGCAAAACATCTATACACAAAAAAATTAAAAAAGGATTTCTATCTTTATATCAACAAACATAATATCCACAAGCACTAAGATAATGATGCCATGGAAACTTCCTCACATTTTGTAGAGCACTATGAGAGCGCAGAAAATTTGACCATTTATGTAGCAAGACATTAATTTTCTATTTGGATTCTGTCTTTGATAACAACTTGAACTCCTCTTGACTTCATAATAACCCCACGTAGTAGAAATATTTAGTGCTTAATGATTCTATTTTCACTAGTGTGGACTATGAGGATAAGGGGGAAGGAAGAGTGTTTTTTTGTTTGTTTGTTTAGACTATGTTGGAAACTAATGAATAATCACTGTGTAGTTAATTGGGGTTTACTAGAGAAGGAGACCAAATAGAATAAATATATATTACAAAGCAGTTTCGCTAGACTTACTTACAGAGTCTAGTCTGGGCAGTCCAGGTGTGGCTGTTGGGATACTGGATACGGGATACCCAGTATTTGCTAAGTCCATGTGGTCAGACACCTTAGCAGTCTTAATCTGGTGCAGAAGTCATGAAAAATTCCTGCAGAGTTGCTGTTCTTCAGTCCTCACTAAAAAGTCCAGGCTACTGACTCCTGAGGTATGGCAGCAACATTGGTGGCAGCAGAGTAGATGCGCTCATAAACAAGAAATAAGGGAGTGTTGGTGTACACAGTTCTACTTTTCTCTCAGGTCCCTTTCTTCATCTTGCAGTCAGCACCAGAAATGCTTCCCACTCTTGGAGAGCCTCTCCCTTTTCTAGGAAATGTATTCATTGACCCATCTAGAGACATTCTTTTTAGGTGTGTCCAGAGTCTATCAAGTACAACCAATTCTAACCATCACACACAGGTTAGAATGTTCAGGCTTAGGGTATACAGAAAATAAACTAGTATATAAAACAAAAACAAAAAGCAGGCTAGGGTGTAACAGTAATTTATTAAGGCCCAGTGAAAGGATTATGAGAAGGATGCTTCTAAATTTTGTTCACAACTATGAAAATTAAAAGCTAGGATTCTAAAGTTATTTCTACAATGTACACAGTTTTAGTTACTAATCAATTAATTCTATAGGAAATGATTCTGGTGCATGTCTGGGTATCTAGAGATTGCTTGCATAACAAGGGAGTTATTTCAGGCATCAGGAATTTCAATGATGTATCTGAGATGAAGTGTTATGTGGAATCTTTAGTACTCATATTACAGGTTATAGTAATTTATTAATTCCTAGATATCAGAATTCAATGCAGTCAGATAGCCAACTTCAATTTATATAGGTAGAACTTGGTATTTGTCTTAGCTACTGTTCTATTGCTGTGAAGAGACACCATGACCAAGGGAACTTTTATAACAGAAAATATTTAACAGGGCTTGCTTGTAGTTTTAGGGGACCAGTTCATGACTTATTGTGGTGAGAAGCAGACAGGCATTCTGGAGCAGTAGCTTAGAGATGTGCTGTGAAAAGACACCATGATCAGGGACCTCTTAAAAAAGAAAGCATTTAATTGGAGGTTTGCATACAGTTTTAGAGGGAAATAGGTAGGCATGGAGCTGAGAGCTTTATATTCTACCCACAGGCATGGGGGGATTCTGGTGAGGGCTTTTGAAACTTCCAAACCCACCCCCAGTGACACACCTCTTCCAATAAATTTACACCTCCCGATCCTTATTAAACAGTTCCACCAAATGATTAACATACACTCAAATATATGAGACTATGGGGGGTCATTCTCATTTAAGCCCCTCCAGTATTTATCATGGAAACATAATAAAAGAGGGATTACTCCTAGAGAAGAAATATGGAACAAGCAGAAAACTTCAGAATGATCAGGATGTGTTCCACTCTCAGAATACCTCTCTCTGTTTGAGGGCCAAAGACAGACTGGATGGATTTATAGGAAGGAGAATATGGAGATCAGAACCAGCCAAAGGGCTTTGGAAGCAATTCTAGGAAAAACTGACCACAATGACAGCACAATGATGGCACTGTCCTAAATGGAGAATTCTAGTACTGCAAGCCAGAGAGATTGTTAAGCCCAGATCACAGAATCCCCCAAAAACCAACAAGGAGACCATGTCCCAGATGTAAAAGCAAAAAGTCTTTATTCAAGTTCAAATTTGGACTTTTTTTTTTATCATAGCAGAGGTTGGGCTGATGGATTTCTAAGGATCAGGACCCCTGATTGGCTGACATTTGTCTACGGTGACTGTGTGAAAGGAGATAGGTGTATGCTGAATTTAGAGACATCAGGTGATTCTATCTATAATGGTTGGAATGTTAGAAATTTCCTTTGGAATGTTAGGTACTTTCCCCTTGGATGGTCCATTCCTGGGTGGTGCCTGGGTGGTCTCAGTTTATGGTCTTCCCTGGAACCAGGTATTCTTTTAGGGTAATCTGAAGCTCAAGCCTCTACTGAGCTTGTCATGGCTGGGCCCTACAAGATGTGGCCAGGATACTTGGATGGTAGCAAGATAATGAGGAGGGTGTGAGCCAGGTGATGACTCAGGTAAAGCAAAGGTCTAGAATACAAAGGTGAAAGTGGTAGAGAAACTCCTGAGTTAGATTGGGAAGTTAGCATCGTAAAACTAGCCTATTTTTAATCTTGTTATTGCTATTTTTTTGTTTTAGATCGTAAAATCCTAATTACCAAGGCACATCAAGTAAACATGCTTTTTTCTAAGCTTAAAGAAGCCTTTCCATATTTCCATGGAATTCAGAGATGTATTAGTTACTTTCCATTTCTGTTAAACAACACTGTGACTAATATGGTGTTGGTCATATGAAAGGAGAAGTTATTTTGGCTAATGGTTCTAGAGGGTAAGAGTCCCTTCATTGCCACTGGTCATGAAGTGACAGGCAGGGAGACAGGACCAGGTCAATGAGAGCTCACATTTTGAAGCTCCACAGTGAAGCAGAGAGAGCAGTTAGAAATTGTGTGAGTCTTTAAACTCTGGAAGTCTATCTCTAGCGGCACACTTCCTCCCTTTTTTTTGGAAAATTGCATACCATTGGAGGTAGACTTTTTCTCATACCTTCTAAATTTCATTCAACAGCAGTACCAACTGGGAGCTAGCTGTTCAAATATAAATACCTATGGAGGACATTGTCATCAATCACCAGAGGGGATGTACAGGCAAAGAACAATTGTCAAGTGTCAAAACAAATACAACTGATGTTTTCTGTTAAATATTATGAACTGATACATACACACAGACACATATGTGGTGTCCTAGGCACTATATATGTATTTTATAGACTTATATGTGTGTAAATAATTATAACTGACACTTTTAAAAAACATTATGAACTGACACATGCACATACATATATATATGATGTCTGAAGTATTATATGTGTTATAAATGTGTGTGAATAAATATTTAACATTTTTATTAAATATTATGAACAGATACATAAACACATGATGTTGCCCTAATTATCATATATGTATTTATATGACTGTATATGTATGTATATAAATTATACTCACTTAGTTCCCACAACAATGCTTGGATATAAGTACCATCTTTATTTTTATACATTTGGAATCAGAGGTATAAAGAGCTTAAGTAAGTTGCCCTGGATTACATTGCAATTAAGTGGCTAAAATGGAGTTCAAACCCATGTTGTCCAAATGTTTCTATTATCCTTTTCCTGGAATAACTGTTAACTCTTAACTACTATAAAATTAAATGAACATTACCTTATATGCATGAAGAAATAACAAGCTTTATGAAATATTTCATTTAGACAGGATTTATTATAAATTAAAAGCTTTTTATTCTGTTTTTAATTTTATATTTCTTATTCTTCATTTGTGCTATTAGACAACCATTAAATGATGTAAGATTTTCTACGATTTCAACAATATACAATCCAGAAAACCTAAATGATAATTAAATTTAATTATCAAGCAAATGCTGTTCTATGTTTTCTGTAAAAGACACTGAAGTTTAAGTTTTACAATTCATAGTATAGACAAGGTTCACATAGGTTACAACATCACATTCCATTGAGAAGAACAAATAAGATCCAATCAGATACTTGAATAAAAATATTGACTGATACTCATTTCCAGATTGGTTTTGAGAGAGAAAGTTCTACTCATTCTGACATTTTTTGTGAAAATTAACAGAAAGACTACATTCTGTCCCCTTTGTGTCAGAAGTTACCATTATTCGGAGAAGAGACAGATGTCTGAGCTGCTCATTGCAAACCATTGCTCTGGCAGTCACCTAACCAAGGAGGGCTGTCTTGTGTCAGAACAACTGCTGGGCACTGTTTGTAATTGTGGTGAACTCTCAATAGGACTGCCTGTGTAGAGAGAACAAGTTCCTCCCAGATCTGGCCATGACTGGGAAAGTCAGACTGTTTCTGTAAAACTCTGTTCTCGTAGAAGCTCAAAAGAGCCTGAGCTCTCCATTCTTACTGAAAACTTCAAGGCAGTGACTTGCTTTACCTTAACTTTCTCTTTTGGAAAAGCATAGATTTCAACATTTTTATAATGGTGATTTCTTCAACATGAAATATTTTTGAAATATTATTTAATAAGCTAAGTATAAATAAATCAGACCACACAAATTAGATTTTCTTTAAAATGAATCAGGATTTAAACAACTGGGTGTGTAATTGACCCCAAATCCTTTGGGATTTTATTGACTCCAAAACATTGAAAAGTCAAATTGGACTTTGCAGGCTACTGGAATGCAGCTATTGTTCCAGTGAGGGCAACTGATTTTCCAAGAACATAGCCTTAAAAACATTTTCCAGTCAGTTAATAATAGATTATTATATAAGACAACAAAGCAAGCATTTTTTCTTGAATTTTTAAAAATAAAATACCATGTTAGCTTTATCTGCTGATTAACATAAACTGGCTTCCATATTCATTTATTGCTAAGTTCTGTGTCTCAATTAAAATTAACTTGCTTTTGCAGAATTGTTTAGAGTCAAGGGTGATGAGGTCCATGGGGAAGTGTGCAGGTGGAGAACCAGGAGTTTATACCCTCGAGGAGCCCTGCTGTTTTAATCATGGAGATCCGACCCATAATGACTGACGAAAACATTCTGCCCATCACTGGTGACTGGCAGGTAGTGGGGATGTTTAAACTCATTGGGTATCTTGCTCCTTTATGTTTCCAAACATGTGCTAGCATGAATGTAGAGATGTGGTTATGAATTTAGGTGGCAGGTATATGATTATGAATTTAGGTGGTTAATAAAAACCTAATTTCCATTATTCGTGACAACTGAGATGCAAAGTATGATTTTTCCATTCATTGGATTATCTTACAAAGGCCTTTCTCCATGCTTATTAAGTCTTAGGCTTATCTTGTCTTACTCAGGATAGTGACACCATATATATGTACAAACCACAAGCATACACGCAAGCACATGTACACACACACCTAGAAATACATTGCTTGCTTTCAAACATTTCTCCAGTGTTCATTAGTCTTAGATTGCTAATAAAGCAGTGAGCTTTCTCAGACATCACATGTCTACATACATGCAGAATGAATGTCTGCATGAATACTTAGAACATATGAGATCAGACTAAAGTAAGATACATAATTTTAAACTCTATCTGGCATTCAGACTGTTATCCTAATATGTGAGGTGTTTGTGTGTGCAGTTGATGATAGAAGAGACATAGATCTGGCAAGCTGAGAGTATTCAGAGTCACCCTTCCTACATTCTCCCACGCAATGTAATCTGTGCTCGTATTTTTTGATTTGTTAAGGCAGTGAATCCATTTTATTTTCTTGTTGAGTTTTAAAAATTCTTCAGGTCTTGATAATTAGTAAGATAATTTATTTCAACTCAAATAAAACTATTTTACCTCAGACACCACAGAAATAACACTTTAATATAGACTAAATTAACATACTTTTTATTTTGCTCATTATAAAAAATAATAAGCTTCACAATGGTTAATTTACCATTGCAATCAGTCTGCCTGTGAAAGAAAATACTGGAATGTAGTTTTTAAATTATGTCAACAATTTTAGTCATTTGTGAAGAAACGTAAATGACTTTACTCAGCACTAAATGGATAAAAAGTTGTTTCAAACCAAATCAACATGTTTATCATGAACGATAATGCTGCTCGGCTTTAGTTTATTTTAGGATATATGCATGCACACTCAAACATGTATATAAAATCACTGACAGGTTTTCTTGCTTTCTACGTTAGTAACAGTCTTTCCCTGGCTACTTCATGACCGAGGTTATCATAAGAACATGCCCTGGATGTGCTAATGGCTAGAATGACCTGATAGTAATGTTTTCCTGTTTCTATTCTTACCAACACTTTTGTTTCATCTGTTATGTGCGCAGCCTATTGATTCAGTCAATAAACAGGAGTTAACCCTTCACAGTCTAAACACTGGTTGAGTGGTGTTACCACCGAGAAACATGGTACAATTCCAGATCCTACTGCATATAGTGAGCCACACCACGGCTCTTCAGTACAACACCATCAAGCATACGACTCCTGATACTTTTATTGTATTCTTGATTTCCTAAGCTCTCTCCAGTGCAACTCATAATCTCTTATCATAACTTCCCTGCTCTATTTCATATGGCCTCGCCATCTAACTTTATGGGATGTCTTTACAATTGCTTACACATTTCCCACAATCAGCTATTTGTTAGAATGGTAAATATAGTTTCTTATATTTTTCAGTGAAGAACAATTTAGTTGTGTTTAAACTGAGCCTTAGCCTAAATAAGCTCTCCTGAACTCCTGTCAGTTTCTGAGTGGTGCTAAAAACCAAAGAACTGGACTAAAGGAATGGACCTTGTACACAGTAGTGTATTTTTATTTTTCATTGACATAGATTACATCACACCCCCCTTCTTCCCTTCAATACCTCCAAGTATTCGCTAGTCTTTCTCATTCCCATACACAGGAGTTCTATAATTGGATGTGTTTTGAAATTACCGATAATGTAACCACAGTGAGCTCAGAGCATTAAGCAGGAAAGCTGCCTCAGTTCCAACCAGGTCCCTCTGCTGTGAGTGGAAAGGGTACAGAATCCCACAAGGCTGTGAACTTGCCTGGGGCCATGATAAGACCAAGTCATCCTTTCTCCTCAAGCAATCTGGGTTTCTTTTACTTCTTGTACCAGGCCTTTCCACATCATAGGAGACTACTGGCAAGGCCAATAACCCAACGTCATTGACCAATATCTATGTTAAGAGCCATATCTGGTCGTAAAAATCTTTTTATTCCTTGGAAATAGGTCAGAGCCAGAGATCCAATTTATTGGCTTAGGTGGTACAAGTACAAGTACCTCGTCAGCTGCTTGGTCTCTATGAGATTCAGCGGCTTAATTTTGTGCTTTATTTATTTTGCAAGGACCTCATAACAGCAACCTGTGCCCTCCTGGCCACGTAGCTCAATTATGGTCAGGACCACTTCTCAGGGCCCTGAGCAGAGTTTCCTCTTAACTCACAGCTTGTGTGGAATGTGGAGGCTAGGCCACAGGCCCTCTGAGGTGGTAGTCACCAGGATCAGATTATGTGTCCCTTCTCTCTGGTTTGGTTTGAGCTGCCTGTGGGGTGGCCTGACTCTCAGTTGGCATTGCAGTGTTTTAACGAGGAGCAAACATTGTTTTGGAGTGCCACAGCTGAGGAGGGGCAGGGCACTGGCGGAAGATGTTGTTTTTGGCAGGAAGAGTGGTATGATCCACCAGAACAGCTGGTAAGAGAGCACTTACTGTGGAAAAAAAAATGTGTCTGCTAACTAGAAGCCTCCCCCTACTTGCTGAAGTTTCAGTGAAACATTGTGCACATTTCTGAAGCTGGAATTGTTACTTCTTAGAATCGTACAAGTGAGGAAACACAGCTGTAACTTTGCAAGCGAAACGCCTGTGCATAGAATGTTTTAGAGAAATTCAGAGAGGAGCTTTTCATTTTGTTTGTTTTTCCCCATCTAGAGGAATTAAGCTTGAGATAGTATCAAAATTTCAGCTTGAATAATGAGTCAAATCTTAGACAGAGGATGGATAATCTCATTGGAAAGCAGAGCCTTAAGGAGGGCGAGAATAACGTAGAAAGAGTCCAGTTCTGAACTGAAACTGGAGTCTAAGGGGGGGCAGTAGGAGGGCAGGTGACAGGTGCTCCGTGAGAAAAGAGGTTGTTCTTTAGATCAAGAGAAGTTTTGTTTCTCTAAAGAAAAAAATTACATAAATGAAAAGAAAACAGAATTAGTAAACGCAATCCTGTGCAAAAATGCACTTTTAATTATTCACCAGCAGTGCTACACGTTCAGCTTATTATTGAACACATCCACACTCTGCACATAAATGTCTGAGCACACAATGAAGTACACAGTATTTCAAATCAACACCCAAACTGAAATTAAGATAATATAAGAAGTACTAATGAAATTTTAATTTTGCTTGTATTTGATATGGTGAAACACAAAAAATGTGTTTCTGAATGCTTTCTGCTACTGAATATAGGGATTTAATTCCCCTGCTTGTATGCACATATGTGTGGGTATATTTGCATATGTATACATACATACATAGAAAAAAATTAGAGTGCATGATTTGTTAGGATAGGATATCTTCACAAATATTCTCACCAAATACTATGGTCTCTGACGGGAGCTATACTGTTCTATGACCCACTTCTTGTTCTGATAAGTACAAGACTGGAGTTCTGCTTTGCTAAGAACCATAAACGAATTTGTGATATTGATTTAGCAATCTGAGTATTTCATACATAAATTAACATTTCTTTCAGTTTAAGGGGAGGCTGTAAAGTAACCCTTTCTTGAACTGGCGAGGAGATGGTAGCCTACACAGAGAAATTGAGAATTACCAAACATCTTTAGGCAGATACAAAGATGTACACCAAGGCTAGCTCAGAATTTGACTGATGAGGAGATATATGATCTATCAATGACATAACTTCAGTATCTGAGTATATACTGGGTGATTTGGAAGTTCTTGAAAAACTCTTTCTTAAATGCTTAAAATGTTTTCAGAAGTTCAATCATTTCTCTGAAATCTGAATTCTCACTAGATAATGTCCTTTTCAGTTCTAATCCATCTACTTTGATGGTAATTTGGTTGATATATAAGGTTCATGTTATATAAAACTCAGAACTATCCAATCTCATCATTTTGAAAATGCTAATTACCCCCATTTGGTTATTACACATGATTTAAATGAGATATTACTGTCACACTGTACCCCACCCTCAAAAGTCAAGGGTGCAGTGGCTGTTCCCAGAGGCTGAGAAGGGTGTCATGGAAAGGGACGGGAGCTGGTTAGTCAATGGTTACAAGTTCTACTCAGATAGGTCAAAAAAGTACATGTTACCTTTCACAATTAGGGACTATAATTAACAGTAATGTATTATATATTTAAAAATAGACAGAAAAAATATTTTGAGTATTCTTATAAGCAAGAGTCATTGGGGGTTGGGCTTTGGGGTTTCAAAAGGCTGGTGAAAATTCGTTAGCCATCTCTAATTTATGTTTGTGTTTCTAGATGTGGGTTATCATTTTATTTCAGCTGCCTGCCACCTCTGCTCCTCCATCATGGTCTCCCTTCTAGAACCATGAACTCACAAATAAACTCTTTATTCTATAATGAGTGAGCCCACACCTACCATTTTATCTTGGCTAAAGGTCACAGAGTTGGAACTTACTTCTCTTTCTTCAAGGTTATTGTACGTTTCTACTTCAAACAAAGGTCCCACCTTGATTTATAGCAGAGAGTTCTGCTCTCTCAAGGTCATTGTCAACAGGTATAGCTAATTTCCAGACCTGGTATTTCACGTATTAAGAAATTGATCTGTTTCTACTTCAAACAAAAATCTAAGGATCCAACTGTGTTCCTACTCCCTTGAGGGATAACTATGGACTCCACCCAGGGAGTGGTTTCTCTACAGAATATTTTGGTCTAGGGTGTCAGCACTACTTGTCTTGTTCTGGCAACAGAATGTTTAATTAAGAATGTAGGTCTCTTCATTTCCTTGTATCGTGTTAATGCAATTTTTTTAAATCTTACTCTTATCTTTTAGGGTTGGAGTAATTAAGCAAATGGAAGTTAAATGCTGATGGTTTTCAGTATTCATTGGAACTCTCTCCCGATACCATCCTATGCTTCTGTTTGTTATTTTCACCTGCATCTTCATTCTCTTTATGTGTTTTCCTAATCCCCATGCACCTACCCTGGTAAATGGTACCCTTGTTGAAGCTGGTCTCTGACACTCTAAGTTGCCTTTGTCACAGTGTTTGATCACAGTAATAGAGAAGCAACTAATATGTGTTAGAAGCTAATACTGTGAAAGTCACAGAGAAAACACACATGATTGAAATAGAGCAAATTCATATCTTTCATTCAACCTTCATTCCTTTACATATAGGTTAATTTAGTAAAATGTAAGGAAATGCAGGTTGCATGAGATGCCATCTTTTTGTTATGCAGTAACTTCAAACAAGTGTATAAATAACAAGAAACCATTCTATAGTTATATTAGTGCTACCTGCTTGAGAAAACCAGCAATTCATGGTTACAAGGAACAAATAAGTGTCCGATAACTCAGTAATTATTCTTTGACCTTATTGCTCATCTCTCTCTATACTGTTCTTGGTGAGTTACATATATTTTTCCTTCCCCATGTTTTGTATTTTGATTCTGTTCTTTTGGATTCAGTTAAAAATAGGTATGTGAAGTTATTTCTATTCTCCTTGTTGCCCCCAATATTACACGATCAGCTTGTGAAGAAGTCTTCATAACCCAGTATGGTAGTTTGAATGATAATGGCTCATGTATTTGAGTGTTTGGTTCCCACTTGGTGGACTGTTCAGCAAGGATTAGGAGGTGTGGTCTTGTTGAAGAATGTAATTCACTTGGGGTGAGCTGTGAGGTTTCAAAAGCCTACACCATTCCCAGTTAGCTCTCTTTCTCTCTGCCTCCTACTTGAGTATAACATGTAAGCTCTTAGCTACTGCTCTTTCACATGTCTGCCTACCTGTCATTATGCTCCTACCATGATAATGACCTAACCATTCAAAACTATAAGCAAGCCTTTAATTAAATGTGTTCTTTTATAAGGTGCCTTGTTCAAATGTCTCTTCATAGCAATAGAACAACAGCTAAGACACCCACACTTCAAATTGTATTCAGAACCCAACCACTTTCTGCATCTTCTATTGTTAATCTGAGTCAAACATAATTTTGTTGTTGTTGTTATTTTCTGTTCTGTTTTCGTGTGTCAGTGGATGGTGTTTTGTTAATATAGAGCTCCTTTATTTGTATTTCTTGAAAGTGACAGATAGAAAAAGAATATTATTGAGTTAGGAATTTCTACAAGTGAACTCTGAAAAGAAACATGAGGTTTTTATATTTATTTACTTTTAAACTGAATAAATTAAAAATTTCTTTGTCTTCTTACCAATATTTTCTACTTACAGCCTATTTATTATTGATGTTTCAGAATAACTACATTCTCAAAATAGTTGAGATTCATAGAAATTTATGTTCTCTCTCTTCCTCCGTGTGTGTGTGGTGTGTTTTAAACTGTGTATGCCTTTTTGTATGAATGTGAGTATGCTTACCTTTGGAGGTCAGCTTCCAGAGTCATTTTTAGGTAATATCTGCTTTTAATTTTTTTGTTGTTGTTTTTCGAGACAGGGTTTCTCTGTGGCTTTGGAGCCTGTCCTGGAACTAGCTCTTGTAGACCAGGCTGGCCTCGAACTCACAGAGATCCGCCTGTCTCTGCCTCCCGAGTGCTGGGATTAAAGGCGTGCGCCACCACCCCCCGGCTCTGCTTTTAATTTTGAGGCAGGGTCTTTCACTGAGACCTGGGACTCTCCAGTTCGACTAGGTTGGCTGAGGAACAAGCTCTGAAGAGCTTTCTGTCTCTGTATCACCACATAGCTGTAATTACATCTGGCTTTTTATGTGAGTGCTGGGATTGAACTCAGGATTCCTTGGTTGCAAGGCAGGTGCTTTACCCACTGACATATCTCCCCAGCAACAACAAGAACAACAAAGTCTATGCTTTTGGTCACACAGAACTGATCCATAAGCTTATAAAATATGGAATTTTTTTCTAATTCCTATTCCTTGATGTTCATAACATTGTTCATCTTCCCTCAGACTCCATTTCCTACTTCTGAATCATTTGTATTGTGAATTTTCTTTTTGTTTGTAAAATTCACTTTTTCTGGAAGTTCAAATATTTAAAAGTCATTTCAGTTAATATTAAATACTATATTATAATAAAAAAATTAATCTGAGCTCCTAGAACCACTTTTACAAATGAATAAAAAATTATGGAGCTTGCTAACATCTCCCAGTCCAATTTCCTGATTTTTGTAATGATCAAATGCATTTTCAAATAGAATTATTTTCTAAGCAGATACATTGTCTATGGAAAGTTGTTAAGAAGAAAAAAATTTGAGAATATCCAAATTTGCAATTTATTGGATTAAAATAAATTCAATCTCCTAACTCTGTTTTTATTGGGGCTCTTTGTATCATGTATAACAAACTTTTATGAGAATTAATTAATATAATTTTTTTTTTTTTTTTTTTTTAGTTTTTCGAGACAGGGTTTCTCTGTAGCTTTAGAGCCTGTCCTGGCACTAGCTCTTGTAGACCAGGCTGGCCTCGAACTCCCAGAGATCCGCCTGCCTCTGCCTCCCGAGTGCTGGGATTAAAGGCGTGCGCCACCACCGCCCGGCAATTAATATAATTTATGATAGTATTTTATTTAAAAATTAATTACGATTTTAGTTTGTGTGATGAATATCACAGGGAATATTTTACATGTGTAAAATTTAACATATGTAACACGTACGCATGTAATTTAAAACATTATCATATGTAATTCTACTCTTAACACCTTGTGAAAATTTCATTTAATGGGTTTATTCATTATAAGTAGTTAAATTTATTCTAATAATAGTCTTTTTCTTTTTGTCCTGAAACTATGATGCTATTTCTTAGAGAGCCTGAGAACTGAGTTTTTATTGAGATTTTATTCTTAGACCGAGTACATACTCAGTTGTAAAGTGCTTATACACAAGTGTGAAGAACTGAGTTCAGATTACCAGCACCCACATTAGAAACTGGATACAGCAGTGGGCACAAGTTGTTCCAGCATTGCAGAAGCAGGAAAAGGAGCTTTTCTGAGATTTGCTGACCAGCAAGTCTAGCCAAATTGGTAAGCTAGGTTTAGTAGGAAATCTTGTCTCAAAAATAATGGAGAGGGTAACAGAGAAACATATCCTGATATCAGTGTTTATGTGTACACACACACACACACACACACACACACACACGTGCATATAGACCTGCACACACATGTACACAGACACATGACCATATAAACACCCTCCCATTTTTGTATGTCATCACAGAAAAGACATGGTACCATGATAGAAGCTAGCATTTGGATTGTTAAGCAAAAAACATATTAGAAATACTAGAGAAAATAACATTTTGAATGGAAATTGGTATAAAATCAATGCTAAAGAGTTCATGAGACCTTCAATTAACTGAGTATTTCCAGAACATAATTTTAAGAACAGAAAGAAATTAGGTAAGTAAACTACTATTGAAGGGACTTATATAGCAACTTATGTTATTAAACTTAGCAACCAAATTTAACAGTGTATACTGAGAGACTAATATAAGATTACTGCTACTAACCTCATAAATGTGTGTTCAAAATCAGACAAAGTGTTTAGAATCAGTCCTTTCGAACACCTTACATATCTGCATTGTTGGAGAGAAAGCAACCAACAGAGCAGATGAGAAGTCATAGTTGCTGAGCAATGTCTATATCACGAGTATGTTCTTTATATGTCTTAGGTATGATAAAACATGTCTGTCATTGAATAGAAGCCAGTAAAAAGCAAAGATCCCTATTGGGAGCATGGGGACCTTGCGGGGAGGGTTGAAGGAGGGAGGGGAGAGACAGGAAGGGGAGCAGAGAAAAATGTAGAGTTCAATAAAAATCAATAAAAAAAGAAAAAGGGAATATAACTAATGTTAAGATGATAATCACTAACTTCAGAGAAAATAAGTTCAGTAATGTCAATGTGAAAATTTTTACTGATGATATGAATCAGTAACCAATGCCCCTGTGTGCAGAGAGGTACCAAATTAGACTAATAAAATATTTCCTCAGAGTCGAAGTTATTATAGCTCCTTTCCTCACCTATTCATCAGAATGTATGCAGCGACACATGTAGTTACTGCAACGATTCCAGTCGCTTTTCAATTTGGGAACACGTTATGATTTCTGTTAGATAGAGACATGGATAGTTGGGAAGACTTTGGATTAATGTCTAATTTACTTTATTTGCTTTTCTTCTTATAACTGGACAACTCTTTGTAGTTTTATAATTTTTGAATCATCACCTATGAGTCTAAGGTCTTTAGAATGAGCTTCCCGAGGCCTTGTTATTAGTTAGTAAATTTAGAGAACCCGATGCGCCGGCCAAATCTCCTTGAGCAAACCAATGAAATGTGGGAATGGAGAGGTCTAATGTGGCTAAGCAGCGAAAGGAAGTGATTCCTCACAGTTCCCTTTGTTTGTCTATTCTTAACCACCATCCTCGGGAAGTGTAAATGAAAGTCGGGATGATTTATTTCAGAAACTAAATAAATAGAGCACACGGTTGCCTTTTCAGTTCAGTGTGTACCTTCCCTTCTGGTGTCCTTCCTCCCTCTGCAAACGCTATTTCAACAAGACCATGTAAATGTCTCTAATTGTGGCAGAAAATGTTAATATAACATTTGCACAGTTCAACAGCTTCAAAGCTGTTTCATTGACTATGGTTAAAAGGCAACTTAAACACCGAGACCTCAAGTCCACATAAACGCCAGTTTAGTGGGACATTTGGTGACAGAGCCTTCAAAACAGAAACAAAGAGGACGGGAATCAAACAGCCCAGTATTCGAGCTTCATCCAAGTCATTTAGGAGCCCCATGCTTAAGCCAAGGATTATTAGTGAGACTATCTATGTCGGCCTGCTGCTCAGGAAGAAACAGCTCTCTATTAAAGAAAAAAGGGGGAAGGGGAGAAAAGAAAATAGTTTAAAGCTCAGTAATTCAGGCTTGCATAAATCTTTAATGGGTTCTGTCTTCTTATGATTGGCTATGTGTTCTTTTCTCTGCCCAAGGGAGGCACGATATGTCTTAGAGGAGAATAATAGTAACTCCATCTTGTGTGTTATATGATATCTGCCAGTAATCCTGAGGATTTGGGCTTTGTCTGCCGTAAACAAAAGGCCACCCATCCATAATGTGTCTGAGCGATTCCAGACTCTTCACCTTAGCAGGTGACACCACAAGATGGACGTGGGCAGCTAAACCCATTTGTACCTGCAGGCAATTTTGCTCCGAAGATAACTTAGAAAATGTAAAAACAAAAACAACAAAAAAAGCATATTTTTCTTCTTGCAAGAACAAAGTGTGACCGGCACCCTGCAGTTGGATCCATTTCCTAAGCTTCTCTCTGGAGTCAGGATGAAACGTCAAACAGTTCATGATGTTTTTGTGAGCTGAAGGAGAAGATATCATGACGTGGATTAATTTATTAGAGATGATGTTCATTTCAAGCCCTAATATGAAACATGGATGACAATTGAAATAGAGGGGGGAAATATTTATGATTTACATGTTAATGTTTCACAAAAGATGAATAAAATTATGTAGAAAAGTCTATTTTATCGTTTCACCCGCGGGGCATTGCAGACTGAGTTAGGTTCCGGGTGGTTAATCTTCCTAAATTGATGGATTTATTCACTCAGGTGAATGTACACCTATTACCTCTACGGGACTTTCCTCCACTCTGAGAGCCTAAGAAAGCCTGGCTGTTAGTGGACTACGTGAACTCACTGTCGAGGTTTTAATCTTAAAGAGCATCTGTTATATTTCTTTGCCATGTCTGATATAGTGAGTCTGAAGAAGTTGAAGCTGTTAATTACATTCTGGAGGGAAGAGCATGCCTTTATGTTATGACTCACTTAGCAGTATCAACAACAAGAGAAAATTCCCAAGTTGCCTGCGTGAAGGAAATCATTGTGCAAGCTAGATCTTGCAAGGAAAGAAAGTATTTTGAACTGAATGCCAAAGTGAAGAAAGAATCCACGCTGGCCTTCGAGACCATCCCAAAGCAGGTACAAGTGCATGCTAACTGTAAATTCCCAAGACAATTTCTGCTTTGCCGAATGCCATTTGGAGGTGAAAGGGTAGATTTTAAATTTGAGTTATTGAATTTTAACAAAAGATTTGAAATTCATTGATAGTCGGACTAATTTCTGTTGTTAAAAGTTTGTGACACCCTTGAAATTACAGTCAATAAAAAAAAACAAGCAAGGCTCATGAAAGGGATCACTGAATGACAGGTATACCATGTGAGCAGTTTTAGTATGGATTTCAAATATCCATTTCACAATATGTGACCATGCAGAGCTGATACCTCTGAATAATGTTTTCTTAATCATCAAAATTATATTTATAATTTATTCTTGGTCTACACATCATAAACTAACAAAAGGATTGGCTTATTAATTATTCACTGCGTCAAGTGTTGCTTCACCATGCTCCTTCTAACATATGCAAATTTTATAAAAAAAAGTTTAAAAACATTGTGAAATTAGTCCTGAAACTCTCTTCTTAAGGAGATAAATTAAGATTTAGTGTATTTTTGAGTCTTTGACTGTTTTAGGAGACTTTAACTTGTTAAAAGTGATGGAATGAGGATTTGTTGTGTTTATTCACCCTTTTAACTATTGAAAATATTATACCCTGAATTATTCTCTTACATTGCTTATTTGAGTTAAATTGTCTTCAGTTTTACTCTGTACAGGATAAAATAATTGTTATAGTATATTTATTACTTAAACCAATTTTTAAATTTAAATATATTTTAATCATATTCTTCCCCTTCTCCACATCCTTCCAGATCCTCTCATCCCTCATATCCACCCAACTTTAAGTTCTTTCTCAAAATATAAATAAAAATCCAATACAATAACAAAATCACCCAAGATAAAGAAAATAAAATAAAACAACATCCAAGAACAAAGCAAAACAAAACCCCCACCAAACTATAACAAAATAAAAGCATACACACACACAAAAAAAAAAACTGTGGAATCCATTCTACGTTTGTGAAGTATTCCTGAACATGAGGTGTGCTCTGGAATGGTTGGTATAGCCAGTGTCACTCTGCTGGAGAAAGCTGACTTTCCTTTCTCAGCAGGTATAAATGACAGCTCAGTTGTCTTTTAAACTAGTGGCTAGGTTTCCTTTCATTCATTAATGCATTTAAAAAATATACAACAAAAGGAACTGGGCAAGATAATCAAACAGAAGAAAAGAACGCAAGAGAAATTACAGGAATCAGAGACCCATTCATCTACATACTCAGGAGGAAAAACACTCAATTGGAAGCCACAATATAAACACAGAGGACCTTGTGCGGACCCATATCAGCCCTGTACATGCTGCTTTGGTCTCTGAGTTCGTATGAGCTTTGCTCATGTTAATTTAGAGGACCTTGTTCTCTTGATGTCCTCCATCCCCTCTGGCTCTACCACTCTCTCTACCTCTTCTTCTGTGGGGTCCCTTGAGATCTGAAAGAAGTGATTTAATAGTGACATCCTATTTAGGATTGAGTGTTCCAAGGTCTCTCACTCTTTGCATAATGCCTGGCTGTGGGTTTCTTTATTCATTCCCATCTTTTACATAAGGAAGCCCTCTAATGTTGGTTGAACAAGGCAATGGTCTATGAATATAACACAGTATCATCAGGAGTCATTTTATTACATTTTTTTTCTTTTCTAAACTAGTATCATTTGATTTTACCCTCGGTCCCTGGGATGTCTAGACTTAGGTTCTTGGTAATTTAAGCAGTGCCTAGTATGGGGTCAATATTGTGGAGTGGGATTTAACTGAAATCCAGAATTGATTGGTTACTCCATTGGTTACTTTGTCCCACCATTGCACTAGCTTACCTTGCAGGTAGTGCATCACTGTAGATAAAGTATTTGTGGCTGGCTTGGAGCTTACACTCACCTTTTGATAGTGTAGAGTACCTTCGAGTATCTGAAACATTGGGATGTAGGGGTGAGAGCTCTATGTAGGTACCATTTTAACATCTCCCTGTTGTGTAGGAGTTGTCTTCAGCAATGGGGACTTACTGTCAGTTTGTAAAGAGTGATTTATAGACTTAGCAACAACCTGTGCTGTTTGGGGATTCGTGAGGCCCCATTAGCCAACAGATCAATTGCATATAACCTAATCCTGGTACTGGAAGCTTCATTTGGTGACAATAATTGTCTAGTTTGGACTCTACCTCCCCCATTATTGAGTGATTTCATTTAGGTTGTCTTCAATTATGTATATAATTTAGAAAATTTCTAATGTGTTAGGTTTCCATACTACCCTTAAAAAGTCATTAATTTTAGATTTATCTCTCCTTATTTCCTAACATAAACCCTCTTTTTTCCCCCTCCTTGATCCTGCTTACTTGAACTTGCTACTCCTGCATTCGTCCATAACTACCTATTCTGTCTCCCTTTTCTAATGAGCTCTGTTTCTCTTTCTAGTCCTTTATACTATACCTATCCTCTCTGGTTCTATGAATTCTACCTTGGTTATTATTTACTTCATGGCTAATATCTTAGTCAGTGTTCTATTGCTGTGAAGAGACACCAGGACCATGGCAACTATTATAAAAGAAAACATTTAACTGGGATTTGCCAACAGTTTCAGAGTTTTACTCTGTTATGCTCATGCCAGGGAACATGGTGGCACACAGAGAGTCATGCTAGCTGAGAAGTGTACATTTGGATCCAAAGGCAGCAAGAAGACAGATGGACAGATATACAGACCCATAGACACAGAGAGGGATGGAGATAAGGGGAGAGGGAGAGAGAGAGGGAGGGAGAGAGGGAGGAGGGAGGAAGGGAGGGAGGGAAGGAGGGAGAAATAGAAAGAGAAACAGACAGACAGACAGATAGACAAACAGGCTGGGCCTGGGTTGGGCTTCTTAAATCTCAAAACCCATCCCCAATGACATACTTCTTCCAATGAAGCCACACCTGCTAATTCTTTCAAATAGTGCCACTCCCTGGTGACCAGGGATTCAACTCTATGAGCCCATGGGAATTATTCTTATTTGAGCTATGTACTCTCTTATTCAAATCCGTAAGCTTGTTTTCTTTGTTTACTGCTATACACACATCTCCATACGTATAGGAGTATAACTTGCTGAATCACTTTAGTGTTACTTGTAGGTGTATGATTTCAGGAAGGACCACTTTATATTCAATAATAAATTAGGGAGTTTAATCCTGGGAAGACTATATTTTCCTTTCCTGCCATTCCTTAGTTGCCTAAGTTCTTTGTCTAGGAATGGGACCCCACCATTTCCCCCTGCTTTCATGTTAGCTCTCTATTGGCATTGTTCTGGTCCCAGTCTTATTTAGGCTCCCATACTGTTGAGTTATCATGGATGTAGCTTCCCTGTCATGTCTAGAAGACGCAATTTCACTGCATATTTCCTGGTTTTCTGGCTCTAACAATCTTTTTGACCCCTTTTCCTGAGCTGTAAGTGCAAGCGTTAAATTGCCAATTTATCAGTTAAGGTTGAGCAACCATGGGCAGTTTTCCTCTTCATTTTGACTAGTTCTATTTTTTTTGAAAAGTCGCTGTCTGCTGCAAAGAGAAGCATCTTTGATGAGGTACAAGAACTACAGTTAACTATGGTATAGGAATAAATATTTTAAAAGCTGTTAGAAATTGTGCTGGTTTAGGAAATTAGGAAGTGTAGGTTCGCCTCTATGGAGACCATCTCTAAAGCCCACATTCAGGTGTGAAGCTAGAGGCCATGAGGATTAAGGAGACTAATTTTCAAAAACCATGTAGTTGACTTTTCTAAAACTTCAATCTGTTGAGTCTTTTCATACTCTTGGAGTTATTCAAATCAATACTAATTCCTTGTCTACAAACTATTTTCGTATATTTGAAACAACTGTCTTGTTTTCCTGTATTCCTTTCTTCTCTAAAGCTATTGAATTTTCTTTAATTACTTCCAGTTGAAAAATCATTTGGGCCTTTCCACTACACCTCATCAATGTTCTACCTCAGGTCTACACTCCATAGATGGTCTGGCCAGCACAAGACACAAAGGAAATCGCTTCATCTTTATCTTTAGTTTTCTGGCTCTGTTAACTTCATTTAAAATGAAATTCGGGTTGTTTTGGCAACCGCATCACACTATTGACTTACGATGAACTCATCAACTTGAAATTATGAAACCTTTCAGGTTTTCGTGAGATGAGCTACCACTGAAAACAGAGCCATGGAAGGTCAAGGGCGTCCACTGTTTTATTTAATCAACTCCTGGGCCAACTGAGTGTGTCTGAGGGACTTACCAACAAGAGAGCACGTTAACATTCCTGAATTCTGTTTCCACTGTGTTTGCCCCAGGATATTTGCCTGCTGCATCTTTCACGCCCTTTCCGGTGTACGCCTTCTGAAAATGTCATGTTCTCTTCTGTGTGAGCATCTCTGCTGATGAAGATAGAAACACTGGCTAAGACGAATGGAAATAAAAGTTGTCTTCATCGAGACCATCTCTCTAGTTGATTTAATGAGTGCTGTACCGTGTGAGTTCTCCTCAGAGAGGAAGCCAAATTGAAGTACTGCTGTTCAATCTCGGACAGCTTTCTACATCACACCTACAAATGGGGTGAGTTGGATCCAGTCAACACTTTATAGGAATGCAGCCATAGCACCCTGTGTGTTACCTTTTTAATAGCAATTGCAGGAAACAATTGGTAATCATTTGGCACACTATTTTGTGGACCAATGCTGGCATTTAGGTATCATTTCTTCCCAAAAGTTTGCAAAGGACTTTATTTTAGTATTAATGTTTTCCCCCTTTGAGGGATATTAGGAAAATGAATTTCGACCTGGTGCCATGTTTCTAAACATATTAACTATATGTTTTCAATGATTGTAATTTGTTATAACAAAAGGAAATTTGAGTAAATGGTTCAAAAATAAGTAGACGATAAAGTTTCAATTCACAGTGAAATAAACAACTATGCAATACTTTTGAAACTTTACTTTAGTTGTAATTTAGCACTTGGTACTATAGTATATACAATAGTATATCGAATTTATCAATTATGTGAAACTTGGCATACTACTGTATATACCGTAGATGACAAACAATTCGACAAATAAAGAAAACAAAAAAAAAAAAGAAATATGCAGAGAAGGCGTACCCATAAAGACAAGAATATATCAGACAAGAATATATATTTCATGGGAATCTGTCGGGACAAGATCTGGGAACTGTTACATATGGGTATAAGGTTTCATAAAGGATGGTGAAATATTCAAATCAATAAACCTTTGGCTAAATGAAAAAAAAAAAGAAAATGAATAAGGTAACAGAATTCTGCAAAAAAAAAAAAGGCCTATTGATAGAATTTAACAACATGGAGAAAACATGTTTTCCAAATAGATTATGATTTTAGCTAGGTCTTGAGATAAAATAACTTGAATATTGTTCTAATAAAATTATAGTTTTTACTTTTATAGTTCAATTTATATCTTCCATTTGGAGCAGAGTAACAATCTCAAATTTCTTTTTGTGAGAATTTCTTTGAAATGTCAAGATATTCTTAGTTCAGCAAAAATATTGTTTCTTTTAAAGATTACCCATAGTTTTGCAATATAATTTTTTTTTTTTTATTTCTTGAGACGAAGTTTCTCTGTGTAACTTTGGGGCCTGTCGTGGAACTTGCTGGCATTGAACTCACAGCTCATAAAGATCCACCTGTTTCTGACTCCCAAGTGCTGGGATTAAAGACATATGATACTACCACCTGGTGCTAATAATATAAACTTTATTAGTTAATCTTTTATGGTACTGGAGATAGAACCAACAACCTCAAGCACAGTTTTTTCTATGCCCAAAAAATGGGGGTAGTTATCATCTTTTTTCTTTATTGGGGTAATATACTCACATCAAAATTTAGAATTTTAACAGTGTAATGATGTTTTGCTATTTGAAATTTCTATTTCAAGCTTAATTGCTGAGTTTTGATAAACTCATTTAGATCAATATTTATGAACAGGAATGTAGGCAATCAATTCCTTTATAAACATTGAGCAATAATGATGCTATCCCTGACTTAGTAGCAATTTTGAGACATGTGCAATTAATTTTCTCGAATGTATTTATCTAAATAGCTGTATAGTAATTATCCCATAGTTTGCAGTGACAATGGGAGAGGAAGGAGAAAGAGGAGGAGGAGATCCCAAAGATTCATGACTTCCAAGTCAACACTTAGTTCATTATCAAGATGTCTTTGTTTGATCTTCCCAGTATTTTCTATGTCCTTGTCAATATTCTTCTTGCTGCCTAGCTTCTCTGGGATCATAGACTGTAGGCTTGTTATCTTTTGCATTACATTTAATATTCACTTATGAGTACATACATATGGTGTTTGCCTTTCTGGGTATGAATTATCTCATTCGGGATTTTTTTTTCTAGTTCCAACCATTTGCCTGCAAATATCAGGATGTCATCTTTTTTTTTTAATCACTGAGTAGTACTCCATTATGTAAATGTACAGGTGCTGTGGGAACTCCTTCAGTCAATAGCCTTTGAGCTACTGGGCCACTTTGGGTGTGGTCTCATGTACTATAAATTAGGATGTAAAAGTGTGCACAGACCCTTGGCTGCTAGATTCAGTTCTAGTTTCCAGAGCAAGTGGAGGACTGTGGATCACTACTCTTCCTGTGAGTTTACCCCCTAATAAGTAAACCTTTCTTAGTGTGGAACTATTTAATACTGCAATCGCTTGACACCCAAAATACCCCCAGTTCAAATAAGAACTTCAGAAAAACCCAACTGACTACTCAGAGATGATCTGAAATTGTCCCAAACAGAAATCTTGAAACTTAATCATCATTTTAGTTTTTATAGGATCCCATAGAAATAACATTGCACCCGTGGCAGCTGGAAATAATTCTATAAGATGACATCCCCTCTCACAACAAAGTTTGTCCTCAGAGTTAGGGATAGCTATTAGGGGTTGATTATAAGTGATATAGGTTTGAGGGTGGAAATTGAGTAAGCTCAGGATCTCTGCCTATCTATCTATCTATCTATCTATCTATCTATCTATCTATCTATCTA
>JABTXL010008488.1:15912887-15936846 GCA_025134845.1 Neodon shergylaensis
CTATCTATCTATCTATCTATCTATCTATCTATCTATCTATCTATCTATCTATCTATCTATCTATCTATAGTGTGTGTGTGTGCGCCTGTGCATGTATATGTTCATGTGTGTGCATGATTTAAGATCACTACACCACAAACAATTCAGATGACTTGGAGAGAACCTGGAAAATGATAGAACATCAATATATATTGTGAATGTGTGCACATATATGTGCACATGTGTGCACATATGCATGGTGTCAGAATTCTTCAGCCTTGGTTCCTCTGCCTCATATATATGAATTGAAGACAAACTGGTCAAAGAGGGTTTCTTTCTCTTACATAAAAACCATAGTTATGAACAAAATCAGTGATAGTTTTGAGCTGGTACATTTTAGATAGTTTCTTACCTAACACAAAGTAACCTAAGGGATGTTTTTGTCTCTTGGAAAGAGTGTGTTAGATCATTTGTTGCTGTTGTTGTTGTTTCTATGGGGGGAGCATTTCTTTATATCAAGTTCCTTGAAAGTTTCATACACATATAATGCTTTCTGATTACATTATTACCAGCACTTATCAGTCTCCTGACCCCTACTATCGGTCCACTTTTCAAATTCATTGCATTTAATTTGACTTTGTGACTCAGTTAGTTTAACAAGTGCCATCTGTATAACCATTAGATTGGGAATGTTCATTACATCCTGGGTTGGTCATGCTGGGTCCAAAATTGAAGGTAATTTCCCTCAATCTCTCTGTTGGAACTTCTTCAAAAGTGGGAGGTAGGATTCCATGAGTCATTCCTTCATCTGCAGCTGACTGTATAAGCTCATTTTTGTTCAAACTCTGTGCAGTTATCCATAGTTCTTGAAAGTCTATTACTTTAGTGTCTATATATTCCTCAGTGGTTGGCCTTCTCCAACTCTTCTACCTATATTTTAGGTTTTCACATCCTTACCACAGTTTTTCTTAAAATATGGGGAGCACAGTGTAAATGCCTTATTTATGGTTGTAAATTCATCTGTCATTTTTCCCTCAGCACCCTGTGCATCTGTTAGTCTGTGCACTCAGAGTTCACTGGAAAGAGGTTTCTTTAAGTACTAGGCATTCAGGTACTTTGCCAATTTAGCAAAACAGCAGAGTTGAATTCTTTCCTATAACCTATGACTTCTACCATAAAGAGCTTTTGTGTGTGCTTAAAGTACAAAGTTTATATTTATTCCTGTGGTCTCAAATTCAAGTGCATAGTGTTGATTACCCCATAGCAGGTATGCCACTATTGCACAAATGACAATATTTTACCTGTCAGTTTGATATTGCAGTTCACAGTATTCAAAGCTGGCAAGGCCATTGATGCTTTTTCTTCCCTAGCAACCTTATAGTAACTTCAGTCACTAAGAGAACTAGCTGGCAGGACCAGGGTGGGTGAATAGTGGATAGGGGGACAGTGAATGAGTGATGAGTGGGTGGTATGTTTTTTTTATCACTATCCAGGCTCAATTTCTTTATAGAGTGCAATCAAGATATATGTTATCTTCAGTTTTTCTGTATATGTAATTGTCAAATAGTCTAGGATAATTGGAATATTTTTCATGATTTGTACTTCATGCAACTTCTTCTTATAGAATTTGACTTCAAAACCCTCCAGTTTGTCCTTGTTGCTACTACATTTTTCATATTCAGTTTGTGAGGACTTGGGCCACTTAATCTCAGACATGCCCTACATCTGCCATCTACCTCAACTCTTTGCTCTAGATTCTTCTTCCCTTTACCTTTTCTGTTCAAGTTTTATTCCGCCCTGGCACAATTTCTTAAATATTGGTGTCTTCTCCTTAAGCAGGTATCATGGCTCAGTTTTAAGAGTCCCTGGAGGCAAACTGCTACCACATTAGACACTTGCCCAGTGGAGTTTATTTGAGTATTCTCCCATGTCTCCTTGGGACTCACTGTTTTCCTTGCTAACTGGTTGAGATTGTGAGGTCTTTTCCACCAGCAATCTCTTTCTTCCTTTACTCTGCCTTCTCTTACATAGACATACTAACATGCAGCCCTTAAAAGGCATGTGATCCATCTCTTCTTAAGTTGCATTTTATTAAAGTAGGGAGGATATACTTGTCACCTATTTGATGTCATAGGCTTGTTGGCTTTGCTGCTAGTAGATCTGGCTGTTTTTACATGAGAATTCAGGGAGTTTAAAAAGTCATATTGCTGCCACCATTCAGGTCTTCTCTCAGTAACCTCATAATATATTCAATTACAACACTAAAAGCTGATTAAGAAGGTGTATTGCTTTCGTGAGAGATTCCATGGGTCTGAAAATCTATTCTTAGTGTATAAATAGAAAATTCTCTTTCATTTCTATTGAACCCAAAAGTAAAAAATAAAATCAATAGACAGCATTTAAGCACTTTATTTTTTTTCATTTAAGCACTTTATTAACTATACTTTTATTTGTCTTGGCACTTACAAGAGCTTTGGAACAAAAAAAACCAGAATATTGTGATAAATTCTTAAGATATAACAAATTGTGTGTGACTGATGACTTTCCTTTTATTGGTGTTATTTTTACTTGTTTTGTTTGATGGTCAACTTGACACAAGCTAGAGTTATCTGGGAAGCAGAACCTCAATTGAAGTGTGTTGTCAGAAGGGGAACTAAGGATGGTGATTCCTGGAGGACTTCATTCATTCTCAGTTGCTCTGAGCAGCCCACACACTAATGTCTATCTAACTCAAATGCCACCTCTGCATCGGACCCTGTCCCATAGCCTACACAAATGATTACTCTCGCCTCTAAAAAGTAATTCAATTTATACATGCTTCTTTTATTGGGTTTATGAAGTTGTGAGATGTAGACAACTCTTCTGTTCTCCCCCTGGACACACAAACACATGACACAAGGGCCACTTGTCTGATTAACTCTACTTTTCAACTCATAGCAGTAATGAATGTCATCCATGCTTTATCTGATACTATTTTAAAAAATAAGCAATGGATCTCTAAACTGAAAAGTATTTTCAATTTCACTCATTTCCTTCTGTTTCCTGTATAATTGAATTTTAGAAGTAATATCAGAAATTAGTTCATCTGCTCCAAACCTCTTTGCCAGGTGAGAACTTGGAGGTATATTTATCACACATCCTTTTCATCATTGTTCTGTAGCATTCCATAAGAACTTGCAAAAGATTAGCTTGATCTTCATCTAGTTTATTTTAGTGAAGCCGTGTGTGTTCTTTGAAGCCTTTCAAAGTTTTTCTCCTACTTTTCAAATCATGGATACTTGGTAACCAAAGAGCTTCCTTATACTCCCAAAATGAATATTTATGAAGACTTGGGATGTGGAGGTGGGGTGTCCTCTACCCAGAGCAAATATTTTGCCAACAAATAGGTTCATGGAGAGGCATTAGCTAAACTGTCAAATATTTAGCTCTGTTCCCATAAATTATATACACACATATATGTTTCTTTTATGCATTACAATTTTCCTCTGTTAGATGAAAACCTTCTACTATAATATGAATGTGTGTGCATTTTATTTATAATAGTACAGTAGTAGAGTTCAAACTAGGAAGGTCATGTGTATTACATAAACATTTCACTCTTTTTTTTTCTTTTTAAAATTTGTAGACAACATTGTGTGGTCTTACTGCTTATCACACAAAGTATATCCAGTTTGTGGGAAGCTATCAATCAATGTGTGTGTTTCCTCATGTAAGTATATTTTTGTGGTGTGAGAAAATAATATTCCTGCTTTCCATCTTCTTCATGAATACAAGAAATCATTAAGTAAGGCTGAAAAAATTGTAAAAGGAACTTTAATGGTGACCTCAGATATATCCATTGATTTCTATTTCCTGGAACAATGTGTAAGAGCCCCCTTTCTCCTCACTCGTACCAACAGTGGTTACTGTCTTTTAACAATAATATGTAGCTGTAGTGATTGCCCATTTTGCTTTTGATTCCCCTTTTCCTAATTACTAACAATGTCAAGCCTTTTCATGTATCCATTGGTTATTTATATGTAGTCTTTTAAGAAATGTTTATTTATATCTACTGACTATTTTCATCAGATGTCCAGTTCCATTCAAACTTTATGACTGATTTCTTCTCTTCTGTAAACAGGACCTTAGCATTTGGATAGCAATTATCCTATCCAAATTGATAGATTGCTTTGGATATCAACAACATTCAAGCAATAATGACTTTCAATTCAAAAGACTTTTTTGAGAGCTTTATCATGAAGAGCCATTGAATTCTGTGAAGTGTTCTTTACTGCTTTTTTGAAATGTTTATAGTTTTGTTCTTCATTCTCTGAATGTATTATTCATTTGTCCATGCTTGAACTATCCTTGCATGCTGGAGATGAATACTACTTGGTCAGAGCAGTCTTTTCAACATGCTTTTAGACTTAGTGTATTAGTATTTTGCTGAAAATTTTCTATGTTCATCAAAGATATTAAGCAATAGCTTTGTGCTGCATTGCTGTCAGTTGTGATACTTTAACTTGACCTTATAGCATGAGTTTGGAAGAATTACCTCTACTTCAATTATCTGGAACAATTAGAGGAAAATAATTGTTGTTTAAAGGTTTCATATTGACTAGGAATGCCATGGGGATCTACTTGGTAAGAGACTTAATTACCAACTCAATACTTTTGCTAGTATGAAAATTCTAATTCAGTAATTCAGTCTTGGCAAGTTACATATGTCCAGGCACAGATTTAGTTTTTCTGTGTCTGTCAATTTGTTGACACATAAATGTTCAAATTACAAGTGTTTCTGTTGCAACAATTGTACCATATTCTTGTTCGTCTCTGATTTGGATCTCTCCCCATTGTAGCATGATTTAAAATGTTTTGATTCTGTTTGTCTTTTCAGAGGATCCACTCCTTCCTCATTTTATTAATCTTTTCTTTTCCTGCCCATTAACTTTATTCTTGTGTTCTCTCAAAGTTCTACTGATTTTTGAACTTTAGTTATGAATTAGTTATGTCTTTCCAGTTTCTGGAGGTGCAATGGTACTATTTTGTGTTTTATGTGTATGTGCTTTGCTTGTACATGGGTCTGTGAACCACACATGCTTGTGTGTATAGTGTCAGAAGAAGGCATTGGTTCCCCAAGACTGGAGTTAACAGATGATTGTCAGCTGCCATGTGGATGTCCTCTGAAAGCATAGCCAGTGCTGTTAACTACTCAGATCTCTATCCTGGCTCATGTTAAATTTTTACTTGAGACTTCTTCTTTGATGTAGGTATTACTTATCGTAAACATCCTGATTAGAGCTGGCTTTGCTCCATTTCATTGCTTTTGTGGGTTGTATTTTCATTTGTCTCAAGTTTTGTCATGATCATTTTAGCATTTTCACTGACTGACATTTGTTCCTTTGTATTTGTAATGTTTCTGAGTTTCTTCCTTTTACTGATTTTGAGTTTCATCCTACTGTGGCAGAAGACATGCTAGATATTTGTATTGTCTTCAATGAGCTGAGACTTGCTTCCTGGCCTAACATATGATCTGTCCTGGAGAATTCCATGTGTACTTAAAAAGAACACATATTTGCAGCTGTTGCTAGGAATGTCTGTAAATATCTGTTGGGTCCATTTGGTCTAGAGCTTAAATATGACGGCTCTTTGCTGTCTTCGAGTGATCTTATCATTGTTGAGAAAAGGATGTTGAAGTCCTTTCATATTACATTACAGCCCATCTCTCCTTTCAGATCTATTAACATTTGCCTTATGGATTTAGACGCTTCAGTGTTGAGTGCATATGGATTTATAATTGTTCTAGTCTCTTCTTGAATTTACCATTACATCATTATACAATGACCACGTTTGTCTCTCTTTAGAATTTCTTACTAAAAATTCATTGAATTTTTAGAAGGATAGCTTCTTCAATGTCCATTTTCCTGGTGTATGTTTTCTGTACTTTTCGTTTCCAGTCTGTGTGTCTCAAAGGGAAGTTTTGTACAGCTTTCCCCTTGTCATTTAGCCTATTTTTCTGTAAGTAGATTAATTTATCTCTCTCACAAGGGACTGTGGATTCAATAGCTTCAATTAATATATGTATTTAATTTCTTAAAAGATATTCGGCAGAAACTATAAAATTTGTGCTTATTTAATAAAGGTTTGAAAGACAAAATATGCATTGTTAGATGTTAAACCAATGAACATGTCAATTTTTTTTCTTTTTTTAAACTGATTTTTATTGAGCTTTACATTTTTCTCTGCTCCTCTCTCTGCCTCTTCCCAAACACGTCAAATTAAATGAAGCAAAACAAACATCCTCCATCAAGTTAAGACATAAGTTTATGTAGATATTGATAGCTTTCCTCCCTCTTGCTCATTGATCATCTGTTTTGCAAGTTACAATAGAAGAGGTAGAAATTTTTGTGGTCTTTTTTTCTGCATTACTTCTTTTAAAACCTGCTCAATTTTCTTACCAAAACCTGCTCTACGCAGTCTGAAGTATCTGGAAGAGAAGTGTGTTAGTACTTCAAAATGACCCCAATTAATAAACTTGACAACTGCTTCAACAAATGCAGTCAAAAGTGGAAAAGGTCCGTTTCTAAGTGGTACTTCTGAGAAGTGGGAACACATAGTGGAAAACATAATCACACAAATCACTTATGAAAAATTCATCTTGAAAACTCGTCCTACACAAACAAGTTAGGTATAAAATTCTGTGGTTTTTATAATGTCCACACAGGTGTGATATGATTCAGCTCTGTATTGGTAGCCAGAGTTGATGAGCAGGTGTTGTGAAGGAAGCCTAATGAATATGAAACCCAAGTCAAGTTCAGTTATCATGATTAGTACATTATTTAAAGTAAATAGAATAATTTGTAAGACATCTCTTGGTCTAACTTCAAAGGTATTGCAAGTTAGAGGGCACAATAAAAAAACAATATTCAAGATTCAGAACTTTGATACTTAGCTTACTGATCTCTTCATAGTTCTGGATGAGTCTCAAAGTAGGCAGTAGAGTGCATTTTACACTGGTTTTATATATGCCAGGGAGCATTATGGCTCCACCTATCACCATCCTAACAAAAGCAACAACATAAAAGATAAAGGAGTCTTTCTCCACTCACAGTCTAACCATGGCTACAAACCTCTGTTGACCATACAGAAGGGTCCCTGTACTTTAAAACTCAGACTTACAGAACCAGGTCCTATAAGTACTGAAAGTGTTAACTCAATTCATTAATGCAGAGAACATTCACAGATTTCCACCTTGGAAGAGCAGATTCTGTCATCCCTTTAATAGAACCCTGCTGGAAATCAAACACAATTTTTATTCTGGAGAATGATCACTGTGTCTTGTTTAATTCCCCCCTAACAAATGTCAGCACTAATGTATTACAGATTATTCAGTCAATTTGATGGTTCCAGGTGAAAGAAAGGAACACAAATCTCTTCTTTTAGTGTAAAAAGGGTCAGCAGGATGACTTCCCCTGCAGGAGCTGAGATGAGGCTTGACATGAATCAATCAAGAAGGCTCAATTTTACAGTTATAGTGCCTAATGCCTAAACATGAGCGCACGGGTGGAAATTAGCACCCGATTATGAGCATACATGATCTTCCCCTGGAAGACAATAATATTGGCATTAAGCTTCTCAAGAGGGAAGATGCTGCTGGTTTTTAATATGTCTTAAATTATGTCAGGAAAAACACTGGAACATCACACAAAAGCCACAGTCAGTGTCTATTGCTATCTCATAAAGCTGGAGATCTTTACAACAATATTGACACAGGAGCAGGCAAGCAAATGTCAGCCAATATAACATATGAAATACTTAACGTAACCAATTTTCACCTGTCAATCAGCTGGGAATAATGACTGATGCAAGGAATCAATACACCACAATTGAATTCCAGCTCACAAACTTGTTTCGTTCTGTGCTATAAAAGACTGTCAAATGTCACACCCCAAGAGATGCAACAGGATTCCACAGATTTATTTATTTCAAGCTCTGAAGTCTATTAGCAACAGTGCCCCTTTGCTGTATGAAATGGAGCTTCGATGACATTAATTTCAGATATGACAACTTGTTTTTTTTCTGACAAATTAATGATAGGACTTCCTTAGCCACTGTGTATTTCTTTTGCTAACGTGCAGTACAATCACGCTCAACAAATTCTTGGGATTTCAGAAAACAAATATTTGACATAACTTGTCAAGTAAACTACTTACTCAACAAATTAATCAAGTTGTTCTATATGTGAAGAAATGGGAAGGGTATGATAAACCTCGAGCAGCTACTGAATCCGGACCTTAGCATTATTCAGATGCCTGACCATAGATGCATATCTATGAGTTGGTCTTCAACTAATAACACGAAACTCATTTTTCTACAAGATGATAAACTTTTAGGGGAAATAAATTATATGAACATGGCTGTGTTACTTGGAATGCAAGGGACTGATTTTTAGCTTATCGTGTTTTGAGATGATGGACTGCACATACTTCTTAAAATGTCCATGTGGGATTGATAAGTTTTTGAAATATTAACTTTTGTGTGTTATATTAATTGGAGGTATGCTTTTCATTAGTGGTGAGAGATGAAAAGAGTCATTGTCTAACTACTCTTAAGGGAAATACTTCATCTTATCAATACTACTATTTTGTATATTGATAAAAGTTTTCCCTAACAAAAGAAGAAAGACATTAAAAATTAATGTGTGTGTGTTTGTATAAAATACATAGTAATGATCTCCTACCACAGTATTCTTCTCTTTCAGATTGAAGAAAATACAAGTTAAACTCTACCTTCTCTAAACAAAAGAAACAAGCTAGTTAAACATGGCAGTTTAATGCATATGCCAGAAATAGGGAAGTTTTGAACCACACTCAATGGCCTTGAGGTCAGAGGAAAGTCAAAGCTTATTACACCATAGTAGGAACTCACAGAGGCAGCTACTCAATGAGCTCAGTAACACCAGGATCCTTAATCTCGTCAAAATTTGCTTGTGTCTCTTTGCTAGACATACACAGAGCCAGTGTATGGAACCATGTGGTATAGGGGCTGAGCTGATACTCGGAGTCGATTTTAAGACAATGTCACTATAATTTGATCTGGCTGAAGGTTAGACCTTTAAAGGAAAAGTTTTCTTTTAGATACACTTGTGATATAATAAAGCCCAGGGGAGGTCTGATGTTCGTTTATGAACAGACCAGCAAAAACAATGCATGCATTGTTTATTAATAAGAATAAAATGCGGCTAGTGCAGCGTTTCTCGTGTGGCTTGAGCGGGCTGATTAGACCCAGAGAGAACAGCGTGGCGGACTCCATGCCCTTCATTTGTTCTTCACTGTGGGTGATTACGTTGAACTGTCAGAGCTACGGCTGGAACGCGCCACCAGTGTGCTGTCTAATTCCAGCTGCTGAAGCCCACAGGGCTCGCTGGTGACTTTAGCAGGGGATAAGATTATAGGTCACAAGAGCTTCTTTATTTCCCACCTGTAGCTCCTAACAACATTTTATTAAGGATTTTCACATCTTCTCTCTCTGACCTATTGGGGTCAAAATCCTAACAGCCATTACGAGACCCTGACCAAAATGGTATTAACATAGAGTAGCAATTCTAAAGCCATGTTCCTTTCATTAGAGCCATAGTATGGATGGTTACTGATATTTTTACAGGGCTCTGAAGATAAACACTATATATTATTATGTAAATAGAAAGGGAGCCCTTAATACAGTTAAATATTTAGAGCTTCGTGTTTGCTTCCCAGAAAATCCACGCCAAGCTATTGTTATTTGAGGGTTTAATGTTAATTTAAAAAACAAACATATTGGGGAGTGGCCTGCGAACAACTTTTTGATTTACGCTTTCTTCCATCCCATCCTGTTTCGGTGGTTTCTTAATCGCTCTCTTGCTCACTCTGTCTCCAACATAAAAACTGAAGGGAGGACTTTTAAGTACACATATAGTATACACACTTATTGGAGGATATAAATTCGCACTCACTGTCAAGGATCATTTTTGAGATGAGTTGTATGATTTCTTGCCTGGATAGTTTTGAAGAGTAATGGGATGATATTCGTGAGGCACTTAGAAAATCAGGAAAGGAGGTAAGTACCCAGGCCATCATGGCTCTTCTCTCAGAGACATACTTTAACTGAACATAGGTAAACACGGGAGCACAAGGGTTTCATGCCCATTACAATGCATGAGTGAAATTAGAGAACACACATGAGTCATTGGAATTTCTTGACATAGGCTTTCTTCATAACTTTCATATTTTCCTAATGCTGTTTTATGCCCGGCCAATGCTGCTTTTTTTTCATTTTAAGAGACTAAACACATTTTTCAGACACTGTGCCATCAATCCTAAATCAGTTTAGCTCCAGATAGTTTGAGTATCTCAAGAATTTTGTGTCTTTTGGGTTTCATCCCTAAATCTGCTCATTCAAAGAATGGGCTGTATTAAGCAAATTGATTGTGGTGCCTGCTTTATTGTTTTCCTTGTTAGTCAAATTTGACAAAAAGGAATCAGGTTTTATTTTTCCCATAGTCAGATGGAGGACTGGAGAACACTTTAACAATAATTGTGTTTATATGACACAGATCAGAAAGGAGTCAATCCAGTGTTTTCAGTTGTCTTAATGACAAATTGAATTGCCCAGATGGAGCTGATTCTGTCGATAGTGGAGGAATGAGTGGACGTGACCATCGGAGTGGCTGCAAAGAGGACCTGTTATTCAGTGGAGTTATGGCCTGTTTATTTGTCACCAAATAGCCAATGGGCTGTTTGTATGGAGGGATATTTCTCTAGCCTTTGGTTATTCTTCATATGCATCTTCCATGGATAATAGAGAAACAAATATCCTTATAGCCTGTAATTATTAAAATGGGTCAGATTGAGGAAGCATCAAAATTGTTTTAAACTATCTCTTTCAAACTTTGGACTTCATGTCAATTATTAAGAATGTTCATAAGTGTCTATGGTGAGATAAACAATAACAGTAATGCAATACTGCAGACAAGGGGCTTGCTCTGCACCTTGCTCTGAGTGGTGCAGCAGTTGGTTCCATTTCCTATGGACGATTGAAGGTGGAACACCCTGCACCTTGTTTGTGTGCATGATCAAACACCTCCTGCCCAGCATCAGCTATGAGGAAGACTTACAAAAGCTGATTCATACAAATCATATATTCCCAGCTATAAATTTATCAAGATAAACCAGGATCACATGGACACACAGGTGCATCTAAACTACATTTGAGAAAGCAGGATGATAAGCTCACCAAAAATACCAGGATGAAGGATGATACAACATGGGCATACCTGGATCATATTGATGTGGAGGCAGCCAGCATTGGAGAGCAGTAGCATCCTCTCACCTATTATCAGGCCAGGTTGTGTATACGTCATTGGATGTACAGGTTATATTCTCTGACTATCTATAGCTAACTATACTGCTGAACATAATATCTCTACTTCACTCATACCCAAATCTCCATTCTTCTCGATCCTTTGTGACTAGAGTCAATTCTGTGGCTAGAACTGGACCTGAGCCTGGACAACTTTGCTAATATTGAGCCACCTGTAGTGCCAGCTTTGTCTTCAGTAAGGCAAATTTATTCTTTTCTTAGTCCCTCAGGGGCACTTATACACACCACTGTGTAAAGTATGATGTGTGAGCTGAGAGTTAATATTACTAACTGCGAAAGAAATGAAATAAAATGACCTATGTTTGTCAGTGCCCCATATAAAGTCATGATTGATCCCTGTCATAAAGCCAACAAAAATGTGGCACCACTATGTATTATTATTCTACTAATATTGTGATTTTTGGAGAATGACTTTGTAGATGATCAGATTTGTTCAAGGTGATAATAACTAAACTGATATAACTGTATCCTTGGGAAGAGGGGAACTTTGGGCAGAGGTAGAAAAGATACCAGATACTTACAGCCCCAAAAAGGAGACAGCACCAAGCACACTTCATCTAAGACTTTTAGCTAAAGGGCTAGGAGGCAATGTGTTTCTGTTTCAGTTACTAAGTCTGTCCTCTACTATGGCAGTCTAAAAACAGTTTTGTGTATAGCAAACTTGTAGTTCCAGTAATTATTGGACAATATATATATATAGATATATATATATATATATATCATCTGAATTTTTGTCTTTCTCTTAAGATATAAAAACACAGGATGAAATGACAGAAGACCCTCTGAGTATCTAGATAGTTGTTTCTTCTGATGTTGGGGTGAAAAGTGGTCCAAGTTGTCCTAGAGAATCTGATATGGGCTCTGTTTCAGTAGTGTTCATAATATTCTCAGTGTTGTGGAAAGTGCAGAATTATGTATGCTTCTACATTTTGACATCAATGCGGAAACATTTTGTTGTTAGCTGCTTCATCAATAAGACAAAGGAATATATTTCTGCCTAAATCCAGTGACGAATCTGAATGAACAAGCTCAATAACGTGTGATGAGTGTAAAAATTGAGACAAAGGAGCTGAGCCATCTCATTCAGACTCATGTAAGCCAAGATAGTGATAAAAACTTTGAGCTTGGGTTTAACAGGGCCTATCTGACTACCAATGTCATTGTAATGAATTGATCCATCCCCAAACACTTTTCAATACTAAATATGCAAATTAAAGTGAATCAGAACCCTGGAAATGTACAGTGAATACCATCTGTGAAAGGAATGTGTTTGGTTAATACGTCTTCAGTTCTAGAAGGAAATTTCATAAGGATAGTACTACTTAATATTCTCATTTATGTCATATTGGATTATTGTATTGAGATCATTACTAATCCAGAGAGACCTCACAAATCATGCATACATAATTAAATGCTAGAAAAAGTATGGAATTCACTTTTGCATACATGTGTTTTTCAATCTCTCAATTTCTTTATATTTTTCTCTCACCCTTTCCCTCTCTCTTGCTGTCTGTATATTTCTTATTTCTAAAGAGTTGTCTTGATAGATCAGTCACACTGTCTCAGTGGTTGGGTGCACCCCTCGTGGTCCTGACTTCCTTGCTCATGTTCTCCCTCCTTCCGCTCCTCATTGGGAACTTGGGAGCTCAGTCCGGTGCTCCAGTGTGGGTCTCTGTGACTATCTCCATCCATCACCAGCTGAAGGTTCTATGGTGATATGCAAGATATTCGTCAGCATTGCTGTAGGATAGGGTCATTTCAGGTTCCCTATCCTCAGCTGCCCAAGGAACTAACTGGGGACCTCGCCTTGGGCTCCTGGGAGCCACTCTAGGTTCAAGTCTCTTGCCAACCCTAAGGTGGCTCCCTTAACTAAGAATTGAGCTTCCGTGCTCCCCTATCCAACCTTCCTTTATCCCAATCATCCTGTTTCCCCAAGTTTCCCTCATCCTCCCCTTCTCACTTTTCTCTCCCCATCCCCCGATACTCCCATCCCACCCCACCCCCAAGGTCCCAAATTTTCTCCCCTCAATTTTGATCTATTGGGAGCTCACCAAGGCCAGCTGGACTGTGACGGAAGAAGCATGGGATAAAACCAGACTCTCTGAACATGGCGAACAATGGGGGCTGATGAGAAGCCAAGGACAATGGCCCAGGGTTTTGATCCTACTTCAAGTTCGGGCTTTGTGGGAGCCTAGCCACCTTGGATGTTCACCTTCCTAGACATGGACAGAGGGGGGAGGGCCTTGGACTTTCCACAGGACAGGGAACTCTGACTGCTCTTTGGACTGGAGAGGGAGGGGGAGAGGAGTGGGGGGGGAGGGGGAGAAGGGTGGGACGAGGGGGAGGGAAATGGGAGGCCGGGAGGAGGCGGAAACTTTTTTTTTTCTTTTCTTTTTCTCAAAAAAAAAAAAAAAACCTTAAAAAAAAAAGAGTTGTCTTGAATAGAAGAATGCAGACTGGCCTTCTGATTGGTAGCCTGACAAGATTATTTTCCAAATAAAACTTTCTGTCTTGTACTTATCATGCAATATATATTGGGTTGGAAAATGATACTTTCAAATGCTCTTTTCAATACCAAAAGTAGCCTACTCGCTTTATTAAAAGATAATATTAAAAGGTTATGTAAAGGCAAAAGATTAAATCATTTAAAGTAAAAATAAGGGCTCCGTGCAACTCAATTCTTGCTTGCATTTTTAAAACTAAAATGAGTTTATTTTGTTAAGTCAAGCAGCAAGATGGAGGAAATAGTTCTTTCTTTCTTTCTTTTTTCTTTTTTTTTTTTTTTTGCAGTCATGGCCCTCTAAAATCATTGTCCAGGAATTTTCCAACACAAGCATTTTTATTCTACTGAGACCAAAAGTATGCAGATAAAGTCAAGATAATGTCGCAAGGATTCCACAAATGTAACCAAGTTTTACATAGAAAGATAAAACAAGCCCATGAATTTAGTACCATATTTGAAGACCATAGCCTCATGAAACTGTCGTTCTGAAGTCGGAAAGGACTCTGCTTGGCCACGTAGGATCATGCCGTGACAACTGTTCTGCCCAGGCTGCCATCAAAGTATGCCAGCCACATTTTCTGCCAATCAGAGGAAGGGGGAGAGGACTTGAAGAAATCTGATTGTTCCTACAGTGCTCATGATGCTACACAGTGTTCCCAGTAACGCTACTGACTCACTAAGAACCCTGAAAAGTTTGAGTCAGGAATGTGGCCAAATTAGAAAATTGATCCAGCAGTCACTGCTTGAGCGGCTAATTCTCGAGGGTGTCCTGAGCACTTTGCCAGCCACATGTTTTCCTATTTTACTGAAACCAGAATTGTTATAGAAATCAGTGTGCCTCAGTTTGAAATGGATCACTTCACAAAGATCACTGGGTCATTTGGCAAATACTACAGTTGAGCTCAAATTCAGGCAGCTCTACCAACAGAGGTAAGACAGCACTGGTCATGTGTGTACGTGTGCGTGTGTGTATTAATCATTTATAGTTTTAAAATAAGATCTGTTGTATGAATTACAGGTTATATATCATTTAAGGCAGAAACAATTACTTTATGAAGAGGTATCAGATTTGCTAGTAACTTCCCAAATTTGTTCATTTGACTCTTCTTTAGAAATATTGAAGTAGGATAAATAGCATTTATCTTCTTTGTTATTTTTTCAGATTAATCTATAACACATCCTAATGGCTGAAGAAACTTTCTAAATTGTGCATAGAATGATAATGTTTCTTGTTTTTTGACTGAAATGATTGTAATGACGTTTATAACTAAAGAATATTAGGACTTTTGTACTTGTGAGGTCAGAATGTTTTATTTTTGAAAATGTAGAGGTACAGCCAGACCCTATCTCAAAATAAAACAAAAAAAAATAGAGGTTTAGGATACCCAGGAATAATGGAGGCTTGATGATGTTTTACTTTGACAAGTAGGAACATTATCTTCAAAATATATAGTAAGTCCTGGAGAGGTGGTTGAGTGGTTAAGAACACTCAGTGCTCTGTCATAAGACAGGAATTAGTTCCCAGAACCTACAGGGACACCCACAACCTTTTGGAATCCATTTCAAGAGCTTCTAACACCTTCTCTGACCCCCGAGGACACTGGACACAAGTGGTGCATAGATATATATGAAGGCAAAACACTCACATATCTAAATTCAAAATAAGTAAGAAAACCTTCATAAATGTTTGACTGTATGCCTGGGGCTTGATAGAGCTGCAGGAGACACCCTTCTCACGCTGTCCTCTCCACAGCCTTCACTTGCAAGGCGGTTCAGGTCAAGCTTCTACACAGATGTGGATCTGTGGCTGTTAGACAGGCAGTTCCCTGACGGAGAACATAGAAGGTTGTGAGGGCTGGATGCGGATAATCTTGGAAAGCTAACTGTATCACCTTTGCCTGACGTTTGTATTTTGGGAAACTAAAAGCTGTATCTTTCACCAGGAACAAAGTGTGGATAGGAAGTGTGCAAAATCTTCAGAGTTATTCTGGATTTTTTTTTTTTTTTGGAAATCTTTCAGGTGATACTGACTTCATCTGCATCTACTGATTATATTAGAGATATAACACATAGTTTCCCTGATTTCAATTATTGGGGAGAGGGGAGGAGAAGAAAGCACTTTTTGAATAGTCATTTCCTCTGTTGAAAGAGAAATTCATAGGTCAAAATCCATATGGTTTTAATTTTTTTCCTTCCACTTTTTTCTTATAATTTATCAGAAATAAAATAACATGAATATAAAAACATGCTTTCATAAATACATATTATTGTAATATAGTGCAGCAGATATTTAATAAAAAGATGGAACAATGAACTATAATTCAAGATGAGTTGATTAAATAAGTGAACACATTGGCAGCATAAAGCTCTAATCTAGATCCCTTAGTACCATAGTATCATGTGATATTTTTTCCCAGTCAAGTCTGAAGCAATATATAAAGCATACAATTAATTAAAGCAGTAAAATATGGGATTTTAGGATTATACCAAATTCCAAAATCCTGACGAGACCAAGCTATTATGGTTTCCCTTTTTAGCTTGATCAGAGCTTTGACACAATTGCTGCAGCAGACACAGAAGGGCAGAGTAGATTTTCTGCTGGTGCAAAATCTTACTTCTGTAGTTTTCACTCAAGGTCTTAACATTTTTTTTATTCAGTGTACCATTAAGTAGCAGACAAATTAATTGCATGAAAAGACTTATTTATTTTCAAATTAGTAATCAGTTCATAAAACTGCGCAACAAGAAGATATTGCCTTGATGAAGTACTAGAATAAAAATACTTGGAGCTGAGGTGGGAAGAGCTGTCTAACGTGTGGGAGCTACGGGCACAGATGCTCCAGATGTAACTAGTCTGAGTGATGTGTGCCCAGTACAGAACTGGGGCTCAGAAGCATTCATATTCCTCTGATAACATGGTAAGCACAGGAAGACGCTACTGGGGGTATTTTATCATGTAATTTGTAATGTCTGTAAGGTCTTTTATTTAAAAAAAAAAGATTATGTTATTGGAGCTGTGAGAAAAAATTTTCCCAGTTGCATGGCACTAAGTCCTCCCGCAGAGTCTTCCCATGCCTGTAGAAAAAGCACTTGATAAACTCCAAAGCCCATTAACCTCCAGATGACTGGAGAGCATGGTGGCAAATGTTACCCTCCTCAGTTCATAGATGGATGAACTGAAGTACCGAGAGGTTAACTGATTTTTCCAATTCGCAAAGCAAGTCACGGCATGAAGGGAGGTCACACAGAATTCTTGACGCTGCTCCACACAGGGCTCTACTCTCTGGACCAACTGATTTATTAAATAAACTCCTATTGATTATAATTTGCTGGATCATGTCTCTCAGCATTTGTCCAAATGATTCACTCAGGATGCAGCTACAGTACCAAATCTCTAAAAAGATACACAACTGCTTGCTTTACTCAGACATATACTCATAACCATTGAATTAATGGAAAATCTGATTTTTGTAGTGATAAAATTATAAAAATGTGACCATTTGGACATCATCAATAGTTTGTGTTCAACGATAAGTAAGATAAACATTATGGCTTTGACATGTTTTCCTTGAGGGAATTTTCAAGAATGCTGAGAGTAAAAAAGATTGCATGCTTTTCTTTAGGACTTTAATGAAAAATCAAAATAATACCTAATTTTTCTTTAAACCAGTTTTATAAAAGGTAGGAGTTTCTTTAAAAACACTTGCTATGATCCTGTTAAATTAGGTGATAACTACACAGTTTCCCTTTCATTCTGTTTTACCTCTTATTGTAATTATAAGTTCTATGTACATGTTAAAATAAATAGTTAGCAGTACCTGAAATATATAAATGTGATCATTTGAAATAAAAGTTAATAGTATAAAGAAATAGATATTTAAACTGTGCATAAATTTGAAATACCGTAGTTAATGATCCACTGATATGATATCCTAAAAGCTATTCAGATAAATAGAATACTATCAAACTAACAAAGCATTAATGATGCTCCTGTGTGTCAGTTTGATTCCTGCGACAATGTAAAAACAGTGGAACTCATTTTTAGTATGGAACATCTCTAGAAAACCCTAGATTAATGTTTTGGGAGAGTTTTGGGTTTTTGTTCATGTGGTTTCAGACAATATCAGACTGTGAGTAAATGCCAATTACCTCAATGTCCTTGGTTAATGTAAGGTTCTTGGCTGTTTAGTTATAACCAGAAGTACTTGAATGAAGAATGGGGGAACAGAAGAGGAATGGACGAAGAGAGAAAGTGTAGGTGGGAAAGATGAGGGAACCAGTAGTTACTGCTAGACAGAAGGATAACACCCACCACCCTTCTGTTGTTGAGGCCATCACTTTAGATACAATTAAACACAAAAGTCCAGTAGGTAAACTGCAATAAACACAAGTTTATCAACAATAAGTCAGGAGAAAATTAAACTTCAAATTATTAAGAAACTAACCCTAAATAAGGGAATCAAAAGACATAAATGTACAGCAAAAAGTTCCAGATTGTGCATTTGAATTAGTCATTTTGGTTAAGCATTAATTCTTGCAGTAAATTTATAACTAAAATGTTCTCAAGCTTTGAAATATATGCTTTAAAATAGAATTTGGATGCTCATAAAATAAAATCTCAGAAAATACAGCCTTTATTCTTAATTCCCTTAATCAAAATAATGAAACCTATAAAGCAAGTCATAAGGATGGGAACTGGGGACAGATATTACTTACCTATAGCATGGATACAGGATTCTTGAAGTTTCTTCCCTATTGACTAGCATTTATAGTGCTGGAAGCCTCTATGTATGCAAACCAAAAGAAACAAGTCAACTACACTCTTACTCAGCTGTGAACCCTGCAACTTACAATAACCACTCCCAGGGCTAGATATGTTCATTGGTACAATAGTGGTATGAGTATTATGGTAGCAACCAATCTTTTTCTGCTTTAAATTTAATGCATGCTCCACAGGACAGAACTTATTATTGATACCATTAATCAGATTAAAATCCGATGGCTGAATTGTTGAAAAAATGCTGTCTTCCCTTTCTTTGGTAGAATTTAGTTCTCAGAATTATAGCAACTTCATGTGTTCTCATAATCAAATTCTCTCTTACTTGAATCAGTCATTGCTGTGAAGATAAGTAATCCATCAACTGTTTCAGCCATGTTTTACCAGGAACAATGTCAGTTAGAACCATGCAGTGTCTTAAATTATTTTAATTTGTGTCATCACAGGAAGAGAGGAATCTTGGAGAACTTCAGGGTTTCTCAAGCAGACTTTACATTTTGGCCTGAAGTTGTCGGCCACATGAGATGTTAGTTTTTTGTCAACTTGACACAAAGCTAGACTTATCTGAGAAGAGGAAATTTCAGTTAAAGATTTGTCTCCATCAGATTGTCCTATGAGCACCTCTGTGGGTCATTTTCTTGATTTATGATCGATATGGGAGAGTCCTGCCCACTGTGGACATTGCCGCCCTGGGCATGAAGTCCTGGGTTGAATAAGAAAATAGGCCGAACAAACCATGGAGAGTTCAGTAAGCAGCCTCTGCTTCAGTACCTGCCTCAGGTACCAGCCTTGAGCTTAGGCTCTGAATTGTCTCATGAGCATGTAAGTCAAATAAACTTCTTGCTTTCCAAAGTTGCTTTTTGTTCACACTGTTTATCGCAGCCACAGAAAACTAGGACACAGAGCAAGCAGCCCCTCCCCCTCTCTTTTCCTTCTTTGCCATATGAAGTCAATGATGTTTATAGATTCTTTATGAGCAAAATGCATCAAGTCACCAAAGATGAAGATACAGGGATCAGGAATGTGGCATAGCAGAACTGTAATTGAGGCTAGTCACATGATTCTTTCTTTGACTTTCTTCTCAGTTTGAATGTTTCAAAACTTTGGTTTCATCCACAATATTTCTGAAGAATCTTCAATCAACTTTCTTGTAGTCTGCTGTTTTGGGACTTCAAATGATTTATTTCATCTTTGTAAAATAGACAATTATAGATGGTTTATTATTTTTTCTTGTAATCTTTCCATAATCTTTTCTTTAGTGTTGAGTAAAACCCACTTTTCCTTCAAGGTGAGACAGTAATGGCAAATGTTACAATCTCGGCTTGGTTTCCCCCAAATGTATCTTCCACCATTTGTGATCCTGACATGTCTTCTACAGATATTTGAGAAGATGTAGAAGAAAGGATAGGGTAGCCGATCAGGTATACATTGGGATTTGCCACAGATCTCATTCCTTCTTCTTCTCAGTCTTTCAGTTAATTTCTCTGATATTAAAAGAGGCAAGGTCTGTCCAAAAGGCAGGCTTCTTTGCCTCCAGGGGTCAGTGTCTCCTTGAGAATTATTCCTCAACTTGCCTAGAGGGGCTTGGAAGGATTTCACACATACTGAGGTGAGAAGAAGGCTTCAAGCATTTTATTTGCCTACAGAAACCACTTCTAAGTTTTCTTTTAAATGTGGACTGAATCTCAAGCAAGTTTCTTCCTTTGATTGAGGTAGAGAGCTTGGGAGGGTGCATGCAATTTCCACATTTCCACGTACTTTTATGCGTCTTTGAAACCTAGACAAAGACTTTTGCCTTAGGCCACTAAGGGAGTGAATATCACAAAAGGGATTAACACGCTGTACTTGGTAGCATCAGATCTTGTATTAGATCATACTTTTAATTCAAATAACTTCACATATGTTCAAGTCAGAATCATGAAGGCATATAACAGGGGAGGAAAAAAAGCTTTAATTTAAGGTGACAGTACCGTTGCAGTTTATTTTAAAGACAATTTCCAAGTATTATATCCTCCATGATAGTATTGAACCCTTCTATGAGGCTGTCCCCTGAGTAACTGTGTGGTAAGGAAAATGTGCCCTCTGTTTAGGAACCCCTCCTGCCTTCTACCTGGTCTTTCAAACTCACAGCAATTAATACAATGAAAGCTTCCCTTTTCTGGAATTGTGACTTCAGAAGTAAAAAATTTACTTTGCAAACCTTTCTGCAGCTCATTGAAATGAATAGCTACTGTTGGTTTGAAGTGGCTTATTTTGGAGAATATCACAATGCAGATTGGCAAAAGATGACTTATATGTCTTTTATACTTAGAAAAATACTGTTTGCAAAACCCCTTCCAAAGTTACAAATGCTTTTTCTGTTTAATGAACCAATGCTCATTCACACCAATGGATATGAAATTGAATGCCACATGAGCGTGATTGGCACTGAAGAACGGGTTTTAATACGTAGACACATTATCTCAGAAGGTTTTTTTTCACGTGATCCTAATCCTATTATTCCATTACACCTCAGTTTAGTTTTCTTAACCATAATTTCTGTTGTGAGATAAATAACTAAAGGATTGACATTTATATATTTAAATTGGTTAATACATTTAAAAATGTTTTAGTTAAATGAACATTTTCTTTCATATTTAATTTTAATTTTTTAAATAAAATATATTTGGATCATAGTTTTGTCCCATCTCCATCTTCTTTCCAAATCCTCCTGCCTCTACTCACCCAACTTTATCTTCTTTCTCTTCCCATCCCTAAAATATCAAAACAAAAAGCTGAAACAAAAATGAAAAGAAACAACAACAAAATTACCCAATATGGCAAAAAAATGCTGAAACAAAATTAGCACACAAAAATCCCTGCAGTCGGTTTTGTGCTCTGCAGCTACTTTTGAGCCTGGGTGGGGCTGGCATGGAGTGTGGTTGATAGAGCAAGTGACAGTCCTTTGGAGAAAGCTTGTTTTTCCTTTTCCAGCAGGAATCAATTGTAAGTAGCAGCTTGGTAAAGGGTGAGCTTTGTGTCTACTTCCTCTTCGCTGTGTTGTGTGATTTGAACCTGCGAAGGTCCTGTATGTGTTCTAACGATCTCTGTCACTTCACGCGTGCATCACGTGTCGAGAAGGTGTGGTGATGCCTTGGACTCATCTACCAAGTCTCGCCCTTTCAATACTACAGTTTTCACCAGGGTTTTCCATTCGTAATCAGGTTAAGCGATTGTCTGTATTCATCCCGATAACCAGCGTGTGCTAATAAGGAAATGCGCAGCAGGCGCATCGCCACCTGTCAAGCAGGAGTCTACATGACTCCTGTAGAACACTCAGGCAGTCACAATTTATCAAATTTAATTTAGAAATTCAACTTTATCACATAGAAGGACTCTGTGGACTTTCTTCACTACATTGATCAATTTGAATAAATTAAGTGGCTCTGACGATAATTAAGTATGCCTGTGAATGTTTGTCTTCCTTAAGAGACGGAGAGAATTAATACCAGGATGTATTTGCAATGTATCTGCTTCTATACTCAATACTCAGTTTTTTCCTTTTAACTAACTACCAAATGAATTACAGAATCAAGAAATCATAATCATAAAATTTATGTGAGTTTGATATTCCAATGTAAGTATTACAACCTACTGACCATAAATATGATAACTTAAATAGAACAATCATTGACATGAATTGAGATGAAGAAAAATGCAAATTGAATGAATTATGTTACAAAAGAAAATGAAGAGGCAGTGCACTGTAATTTTTGGAGCCTTTATCTGTCTAAAGGAGTCATTAATTTAACTTTTCTTTAAAAATCGACTTATTCCATAGGAAAAAAATTATTTCTTCAGGAAACATTTTAATTTTTGAAAGGAGAAAAAACCCTGGAATCATAGGCAAAAAAAATACTATTCTTAATGTATTTAATTAGCTTAATTTCTGGTAGAAAAGTCAATGTGTTCCCACAAGATTGGATAACATGGTGATGATGTTCATGCTGGAGAGTTGGCCTAGTGGTTAAGAGCCTTTATTTCTTTCCCAAAGGACCTGCGTTTGACTCCCAGCACCCACATAGTAGCTGACAGCTCTAACTCTTGTCTCAGGAGATTTGAAACCCTTTTCTGATCTTCACAGGCACCAGGCATGTATGTGATATACCCCTCCCCCCATAACACATATAAACAGGCAAAACACTAATTAAAGTAAAATAATAAAATAATAATAATAATATCTAAAGTGTAAATGAAACAGGAATTCAGAGATTAGTATCATTTTTCATAGATATTTTTGTTCATCATTGTTCTCTAATGGATTAATACTTCTAAAATTTTATGCTATTAGAAAAGTATCTAAAATAAGAGAGGTAGAACCAGAGTTTTGGAGGCATTGACAATGATTCCTCTCTTTAGAACACAGCATAGCTTGTACACATATTAAAAGAAAAGTCAGTGTGCACTATACAGGGCTTCACATGAAGCTGAATAGTATGTGATGAAATAAAGAATATCGAAAGAATAGATACAGCAAAATGTATAGCATTGTATGTTGTAGAGAAGAAAAATAAACACACTAAGAAGACAGGTATATTGTAAATCTACTTTGAACACTTAGAATTGTGTTCATTTGCATCAAAACTTGAACGTTGTTTTCTGCCTGTGTGGGGAACCCAGTACAAGTCCCAGTAGTTGACTTAGCTATTTATGAGGGAAGCTAGACCACCGTTCTCATTAATTTACCAGGAGCTTTAAAGCCATTAGCCATGCTTCCCTTTGATCACTTCGTACTGTTGCCCCAGGACTCCTTTCTGAAAACTGCCCATTTACCTCCCCCGTATTTTAGGATGTCATCCTCGATCTTGCAGTCATGTGGTGTGTTTCTTAGGTGTTGATATGTGGCCCACTAAATCATTTCCATTTTTCTTTAGTGGATCAGGATTAAGGGTTTCCAGCTTGAGCACACACTTAAATGCTTTGGAAAGTGTGTTTCCCATTGCTTTCTGTGCCGAGGGCAATGTGGAGCAAAAGAAAGCTTAAAAATTAATATTTTCTGTGTCTTTAGAAATGACTGTTAGGAAACTTGTTGAAAGAATGGCAATTGCTTGGGATACAGTCCACAATAAGAAGAAAAATAACCACAGCTGCCCCATAAAAAAAAATCCAGATTATGTATGCTATCAACTGTCGCCCTGAGAGAGCACATCAGACTCTTCTTGCCAGAAGTTAAACATGCACACACACACACACACACACACACACACACACACAGAGAGAGAGAGAGAGAGAGAGAGAGAGAGAGAGAGAGAGAGAGAGAGAGA
>JABTXL010008488.1:15936856-15946994 GCA_025134845.1 Neodon shergylaensis
AGAGAGAGAGAGAGAGAGAGAGAGAGAGAGAGAGAGAGAGAGAGAGAAATATTATATGAATATATTCTGGACACAGAAGAGATAGGTTTTGTGGTTTCTGTGGACAGTAAAACATGACCCTATTCTTGTGGGAAACTCTTCTCCTCCTACATTAGGTCTAATTTTATTTTCATTGTTGGCTATTTTTCCACAATAATTTTTTATTGATTTTTATTGAGCTTTACATTTTTCTCTGCTCCCCTCCCTGCCTGCCTCTCTTCTCCCCTCTTTACCCATCCCCCAAGGTTCCCAAGCTCCCAATTTACTCAGGAGATTTTGTAATTTTTAATGGAAATTAAAATATAAAGACCAGAAATCAGGAGTCTTTTAAAAATTGCATATCTTATGGGTATGGTTGCTTTTCTGCACGTATGTATTTCCAACACATGTATGCCTGGTACCAGCAGAATCCATAGGACACTGGTTCCCCAAGAACAGATGGTTATGTCACCATGAGTGTGCTGGGAATTGAACTCGGGTCCTGTGAGCACAAAGTTCAACTGCTAATCCAGAAGCTATTTGCAAATGGTTGCTTCTGGGAGAGAGAAAATCAGTTGTCTTCAATGGAATGCCACTGGGTACATGAACCACCTCCAGACAAGTCCTAAGCTCAGAAGCAGCTGGCCAACACAAAATAGTCTCCAAGTTATTGTTAGACTATTCTTTTTTTGGGTTTTTGTTTTGTTTTGTTTTCAAGACAGGGTTTCATTGTAGCTTTGGAGCCTTTCCTGGGACTAGCTCTTATAGACCAGGCTGGCCTTGAACTCACAGAGATTCGCCCACTTCTGCCTCCCAAGTGCTGGGATTAAAGGCCTGTGCCACCACTGCTCAGCTAGTTTATTCTTAAAGAGAGAAAGAACATACTGTTGCGAGGGTAGGAAATGGGAAAGACCTGCAAAGGGTTGGAAGATAGAAAAGAATATGATCACTTTAAACCTTATGAAAATTAAAAAAGATATTTCTGTTGAGATTCCAGTTTTTACAATGTCTTCATTTTACATCCACAAGTCTATATGATAGGGCTATGAATACCTATTTTGTATGTGAATTTAAGTTTATCTGAAACAAACTTTTGTAGCTACCACAATATTTACTACTCAAGATAAATTTATTCATATTTATAATCTCTTATATCATATTAAAAATGACAGCTCAAATTTCAGATCTGAGAGAACTGTTAGGTCAATATAAAAGGCATTAATAGACATATCTATTATTTATAATTGTATTGACCAAATTGGTTATCTAGACACAAATAGCAAGAGATCCTTTTTTATCTGATTATTCTTACAGTGATCTTTGCTATGGTTGGGTAAGAATTGTGAGCTCACTCTAAGGTGACTTGAAATGAAGTATGGCAGAGAGTTCTATCAGAGATATCTAAAATAAAATCAATTGTGAAATAGGTCATTACTGATTAAAATTTTGTGGATTAAAATAGATGAAGCAAGGACAGACAGTTACTGATTGATATATGTATGAAAGCATGAGTCTTTGACATCCAAGGACTCAAATAATTAGAGGATTAGTTTGATGCCATCTCCACAAATTGTACCTAATTCTGTGTGTGGAATAAAATTTTATAAAGAAAACTAGAGCAAGCTCTTCCACCTAAAGTTATTCTAGGCAGGACACACATTTACAGAAGTAGCAGGGCACAAAGAAAAGAAGCACAGATAACTTAATTAAAGAGTTTAATTCTGTTGTATAGTCATAGGAGAAAATGTGAGAGGAAACACTGAAAATTGTTCAAGTTCTCAGAATGCTTGTAAGATTGCAGCTAACATAACTTCGGTTCAGAAAGCTTGCCATGTCTGAAAAAAAGCTCAGAACATCTTTCTAAGACAAGCTTTCTTCATATCCCTCTTTGAAACTTCCTTCATTGCCTTTACTTTCAGTGCACACGCCTATTTCTGCAGGAGTGAGATGCCTACCCGCCTACCTCATAATAAACTGCCTAGCATCCTACCCTCTCTCCTAATTCGGTATGTGCTATGCCTCTGCCAGAACTAAGCCCATTCTGTTTTATGTTCCATTTGTCTACCGTCAGTGTACATGAAATTTAGTATGGTTAAAGATAAGGACGGAGCTTGTTTATAAGCTGTTTGCTATAGCCTCAGTAGTTGACACAAATACAGCGCCTACTAGATGTCCGGTGAAAAGCTGAGTCAGTACAGGAAATGGAAGATCAATTTGAATCTTAGGCAGCAGAAAATTGCAAAGTGCATCCTATTGCTGCCAACAGAGACAATTCATAGTAATTAGAATGGGAAAGTTTATTATAAGGAATTATTAGCTGTAATAGGAAGTTAGAACAATGACCATTTGGTTTATAATGATAAATGGAAGAACAAAGGGCTATTGATGGAATAAATACCACCACCAGTGCTGTAATTGGACTCCCAAGGGAGAGACACGGACTCTTCGCTAAGGGTCTTAGCGCTCAGACCCTGTTGAAGAAAACATAGCCCAGTTCCCAAACAGCACCCTGGTGCCCAGCTGGCTGCACTTGTAGAAGAACAGCTACCATCTGGAGCAGTAAGTAAAGCTATCCATAAGGAGCCCAAGGCAAAGGAGTGAGTGGCCTCTGGATCCTGTTGGCTATCTTGTTTTGCAGGAGATGGACAATGGAGAAGCTTCAAGGATCCTGGTGCCGAAGAATCCATCTGTGTTGTAGTCATAAAGAGGGAGGCAAGGAGACAGGGAGAGAAAAGGGAGGAAGGAGACTAAGTCAGAACTGGAAAGCAGTATCTCAGCCTATAGTGATGATTCCCCCAAAAGACTGTATCAATATGACCTCAGCACAAGACAAAAGAAAAATAAAGGGCTCAGTCAAGGGGCTCAGCTTCTTTTTTACAGTGCAGTCATAAAGGGTGAACCTGATACTGCAAGGTAATAGACTGATAGATGATGCAGTAGAAATATGTCCTATTGTTGCAGGTGTTCTGCACCTATGAATAAAAGGTAGTTATTCTGGTATCACGAATCACATAACCAGATGTCTGATTGATCCTTCACGGCATTAAATAACTAGACATTTAAAACATCTAATTCTGATTATTTTAACAAAGCAATGACATTTAACTTGGAAAACACTTCATTTATTGAACTATTCAGAACTCCCAAGTTCCTACACGTTTCTCCACTTCTTGATAGTCTTTAATGACCATTTCCCGATCCTTCTGACAGAGAATCCAAGCAATTTATGCCACTGACTTAATAGTACATTTGTTTGGTATAACTTGTATCTTTATGAACTCACCATGAAAATGGCTTTCTGCATGTGGGCAACAGTTGTGTAGGTTGGTTTGTGTGTAGGGCTTTTGGCAGTGTGACCAGAATCTGACCCTGACATGAGCTGACTTTTTGGAACCTATTCTATATGGTACGTTGCCTTGCTCATCCTTGATGCAGAAAAGAGGAAACTTAGGTCCTCTCTAAGAATAATACATGCCCTTAACTGCTGAGCTATCCTTTCAGCCTTTATTATTTTCTAATTTGTACATTCTATTAATTGCATAGCTTTATTTCCTCAATAGAAAAAATAATCTTCAAATTATCCTATCCTGATGCTTTTTAAGTAATTTTGTTTTGATTTCTAAATGTTCAAATTGATATAATAAAGATTTTAGATTAGTGAAAAATATATCTGGGATTTTAGTGAGAATTATTTTGACAGAAACAGAACTCATGTTTATTGAATGCTTGAAGTAGTCAAAGATAATGTCCTTGTAAACTGATTCTCCTCACCAATAGTATTTAGTGCAGTTAAATGTTTAGAGAATTAAGGACCAAAAAGTAAGTAAGTAATAAATGATTTTCCATGCAGATTTACTTATTCAATGTCTTTTAAAAATACCTATAGTTTAACACCTATGAGTGCAACTGAATTTATAATTAAAAATTATGGTTACTATTTTAATTATTTTAGTAGTATGTAGTTTATTTTATTTACTTTTGCCTTCATTACTATGCTTTTCCTTTGTTCCTAATGTATTCCACCATTTATTTATCACTAATATAAAAATGTAGAACATTTTCCATTCTTTCATTTTTTTTAGCTAGTTTATAAAAGTTATAAAACATCTTGCCGTCTTGTGGCCATGGGCAGTTTTCAATAGTGATACTTATATCTACATGGTTTTTTTTGGCAGCTACATTGTATTATGTTGCCTCTAGACAGACCATTTTTCTTTGATGACACTAATATTCATCCAGACATCTTTGTTTATTTTTTCAGCTGTTCTTTCACAATAATTTTAATAAAAATTGTGAAACATTTCCAAGTGATAAAGATGGCTGACCTGGGAAGGCAACACAGTGTGCCCCAAATTCACTGGAATGATCTCCCTTATAGGCACTGTAATTGGGGAGAGCTTCTGAACCAGCAAAGATTACTAACAGGGCTGCTGCAAATGACTGTGAACTCCTCTTGATGATGCTTACTGACATATGAAAAATGTTTTCTGACTTATTCAACTAATGTCAGAACACAGTTTGCTAAAAGTCTTGGGTTACTGAGACAAAACATTAACCTTTGCTATAGGTCATGAACATCCCACATAAGAGGGATACATAATTTCTTTCCCCTGTTTAAGTTCAATGACCCAGAGGGAATATCGTGAGATACTTTTTGCATGAAAAGTTTTATTTTCCAATAAAGTAAGCATAAGAACTTAAAATGGTGATAAATGTATTATTTTACATTCATATTTTGGGGTTTGTACAGTAAGTGACAAAAATTATTAATTTGTTTTTCTTGCCAGGTAAATTTATATGTGATTCAAAAATGCTAAAATTTAGTGTTTATTTAAGTTGGTAAGTGTTTTATAACTAGTGTAAGAATTAGTCTCGTATACAAGATATTAGATAGCAAATAGCTAAAGGTCTAGGAACTATATATCAAAATTCAAGGTAGCTGTCATTAGATATTAGTGATATTTAGTAAGCCACAAAGCCAGTAATTGGTTGGGTAAATGTACTTCTCTAATGATGACATGTTGAAAAACAAAGGTAAATTCAAGAAGACATTCAACGTTTGCCTATAAAACTCTGTGCGTTTTTGTTATTAGATTTTGTGTTTTGAAGCATGGTCTCAACATAGCCCAGGGTGGTCTGAAACTGCTAAGTCACCTCCAGTCTCTCAAGTGCTAGAATTAGAGGTATAAACAATCACTCAGGCTACATAAGGATATTTTATGATTAACTTAATTAATCATCAACACTCCTTACATTTCGTGTAGACATTAAAATTTTAATCTACAGTCCAGTCACAATAGCAACCTCAAATGCCGGATTCTCTACCAAACTGTGCACTGAAGAGATTCAAAGAAGTTCCAATATGTCTATAGCACTCTAAATATTTCTTTTTTAATGGTTTATTTATCTTTAGTTTGTGTTTATGTGAAGTAGTTTTTTGCTTGCAAATGTGCATATGTACCAAATGCACAGATTGCCTGCACATACCAAATGAGGCCATCAGATCTTGAACATGGAGTTACAGATGGTTGTGAACCACCCTGTATGTGCTGGGAACTGAAGCCTGGTCCTCTTCAAGAGTTCTGTGTGTCCTTAACCACTGCACCATCTCTACAGCCCTTCTAAACCTTCCCTTAATCATTGAATCTTTGCAGGGAAGATTACTTGCTCTTGAAGTTATTGCTAGTTAATTTTATTTATTATCTTAGATAAGAATAGTAACACTGTGCTAAACACAATCTTTAATAACAATTTCTGACTTGCTTTCTGCTCTTAATTCTTTTAGCATAGTGAAAATATCCTGAATTTTATTCCAAAATTAGTTCTCTAGGTGGTATGAACATCAATAATGTCTTCAATGGATGGCCATCAAATGTTTTGAGATGTTTTGAGAGCCAAAAGTAAGCAGCACCCACATTGCTCCTTACCACAAATGTCTTTGAACTTTGGTTCTCTTCAGACAAAGTGCACAAGCCTCTTTCATGTAAAATGCTAAACCCACTTATAAACCAGATCATCTCCTTTTAGATCTCTTCACGTTTCTTCCTTTCCTCCTTAAACTCTCAGAGTATTTTAACATTCAGCTTTCCTCGTTTATTTCTTTTACCTGCCTAGTTTAAAACTTTTCCTTCGTTGTTGAGGCCTGTCTTTAGATAGTTAAAAAAAACACACACACATACAGGTCATCTCCAGACCTTTGTCCTCTACCTACTTCTTTCTTTTCTCTTTCTCCACATCTGCTTCCTCTTTCTGTCCCTCTTCTTGACTGCTTGTGGTACTCAGGATGAAACTTGGGACCTCAAACATAATTCAAACATAATAGGCAAGACTAGATCACTGAGTTATACCACAGACTTAAATTAGCATAACTTATTGATGTTTTTTTCCCACATAATATTAACTAAATTGGTTTTCTATGGTTTATAGGTTAAAACAGTGGGTAGATGGGTTTCTAACACTTTCTCTAATAAGTTATTTTATAATATTAAGGAAAGAAGATAAGCTACCGAGTAAGTAAAGGCAGACTTGAATTTATTAATTGCTCTGTGAATTTGATTGAATTGCATGATCCTTCTAATAATCTTGTCTTCTTCAAGTGTATAAGGATACAGCATCTGCATGTCTAGCAGGCTGTTGTAGAGGACAGATGAGACCAGTACTTCTCATAGAAAGGAGAATAATTTGGTATCACTTCCATAGTTATGTATATTTTATATCAATTCATTATAGACCATACATTTTAAAAAATAAAATTGGGTTAATTACTAAAAGTACAGAAAAACAAAGGAAACAGAATATGTGTAATATATATATATATATATGTATTTATGTATATACACACACACACACATATATATATATATATATATTACATAGATATTAGGTTTAATTGGCTTAAAATCATACTCTCTGGTTTCCTTAAACATCTGTAAGAATTGATTCCCATTTTTGTCTTTGGGAATTAAAAGTAAACGATATGACTTGGACTGTTTTGGTGTGTGTGTACTTATATATGCCAGCTCATGTGTGTGTTTATATGTGAACTCGTGGAGACTTTTTCAAACATTGTGCTGTGTTCTGTGTAATTAAAATGCTTCCCTAAATTTATACAGCTCAATTTTCTACAATGAGTTGACTCAATTTTTTAAATCTATTATTCTGCTTATTCTTTTTGTTAAGATTTCAAGCAGTTTGAGTTTTCTAATAGGTTATAAATTTAAACTAAAATTAGGTTTATTGCAAAAATGGAGAAGTGAGGGTAAAGGTGAATAACATTGATATTTCAAGGTAAGAGAGCAAATCATCAAAAGAGCTTCTAATAAAACACATTTATACTTAGGCCATTTTGCATCTTTTCACTAAAATGCCTCTTTATTTAACCAAGTCTGAAATACTATAAAAGTGAATAGCCATTTTTAAACAGAATCATTACATATCAACCCTAGAAAGCTAAAATACATAACAAAAAGCTCAAGGAAATAAAAACTCTCTTACTTCATTTAAAAATGAGGGCTAGAGTGCAGGAGGTTTCACCTTATAGTTAGAGACCACACACAATCTGCCAGGCCTCACACATCACAGATAGTTAATCAATGCATGTTTAATAAATATATACGTGAATTAGTAGTAATAACAATAATTCTATTTACATAAGGTAAAATGAATTGTCATGTGGAGAACTCTCTCATTCATTCATTTGTACACCGTATGTAACAGCCAATAAATTAGTTACACTAAATAGAAGGCTCAGTAACCTTGTAATGATGCTTTAGATGCATGCAAATTCAAAGTAAACTTATTCAGGATATAAAAGACTATGCCTTCTATGAGTTGAGTTACCCTAGTGAGGTCTCCATAGGGTCCTGGGAAAAGCTGAACTTGATGACTGGTAGACATTACTGGGAGAGCAAAAACCAAGCAGAACCCAGAACTTTATAGAGATATATGGCTCAAGGATACAAGTAAATGTAAAACCTCTAAGGTTGAGCTCTTTCTTGGAAACTGTTTGCTAAACTGCTCAACCTAAGAGGTTTTACATTTTAATGCTTCCCACTAGAAGAGACGGTGACTGCTGAACATCAGTAAGCTTCATTTGGTACAAATTGTGCCTTCACTTCAGTTTGCAAAATTTCTCTCAGCATATGTTATTTAGCTAAAGTGGAGAACTACCAAGTTTACTTGGTCTTCAGGATGTACAATCTACTCAAGGCAGTGTCCAGGGACTGCTTCGGTTCCTTCTGGATTATGTTGACAGTATGAAAAAATAAAGACAATTAGACACATACAAAATTAGCAGAAACCACACGATAATGGAGGGCAAAAATGCAATTTTGTGCATCAACCAGCGTTCTGTACATGACAGAAAATAGAAAAATGAATTAAGACCTAGGTAGCAGCCACTCTTTCATTCTTTAAATCTCGCGATTTTATTAACATATCATAAGCTAGCTAATAGAAATTGAATTAATGCATAGGAAGAAATTGGCCTAAAAAAGAAGAGATTCAATTTTTGTCTTCACAGTTGTCATTTTTGTTGTCGAGTGTCTAACCTTTTGACATTTCAATAAAATAGTGTTCTCTACATAGTTCATGCTCAAAAACATTCAAAAAATTAAAAATTCCAATATTCATAATTTTTAAAATTCTCCAACTTAGCCTTTCAATATCTCCATCCACATAGATGGTTAAGATGTTACATTATAGAATGACTCATATTTCCAAAAGGAATTTCATACTGTAGCAGTTCTCAGGGGGTAAATTGAGGCAAGCTGAGTGAACTGACCCAGATGAGGGACATTTAAAGAAACAGGTCTGAGCTGACAACCTAGGCTAGAGCAGGCCTGAGACAGCAAACTCCGAAGGAGCTGAGCAAAGCCTGGGAATGCTGAGCAACCTCCCGGAACATGGAGTGAACAATGGGGTAACTAGAACTGTGGAACTGGCTATACCATGAGGAACAACCATCTGAGCCTCTGAGCCTTGGATTCACAGACAGCCCCAACCACACCTTTTAGAGTAAAAGATGAGTAGGAAAGGTAAAAACACATGCAACACCACAAAGAGCAACACGACACCAGTAAAACCTAAAGACCCTACAGCAGCAACACTTGAACAACCAAATATAGATGAAGGAGAAGAAAATGACCTAAAAAATAATATCAGGAAAATGTTTGAAATTCTTAAAGAGGAAATGAGAAAATCCCTCAAAGAAATGGAGGAAAAGACAAAAAACGGAAGACATCAGCAAATCTCTTAAAGAAAACCAAGAAAAGCAATCAAACATATGAAAGAAACTATTCAAGACTTTTTTTTTTTTTTGCAAACAGCAAGAGGATTCTTTAATGTCGAAGGCGCCAACGGGGTACTCAATACTCCAGTGAAACTGAGCCCCCTTGGTATTTTTCCAGCAAGTATTTATAAGGTCTCAGGGTTACATAACAGGGAACCATAGCAACAGCAATATTATTGGTCAACTCAAATTAACATATGGGGTGGGGGTCAACATCAGGATGAAAACAAATCTAACAGGATGAAAACAAGTCTAACAGGATAAAAACAAGTTTTAACAGGATAAAAACAAATCAGGACAAAACAAGTCTAAATTAAATCAGTTTTTAGCCAATTTCTGCCTCCCTGAGCTTTGATACACAAAGGACTGGGTGTTTTTCTGAAGGCTGCTTCTGCTGCCCACAGATATCCTGTTTTTCCCTGGCCTAGTTGATCACAAAAACATCTTAAGATGGAGACTAGGGTTGGGGTCTTTCAACGTTTACTCTTTACAAAGTGCTTATGGCCTCTTCCATAAAGATAGGTCCTATTGACCTGTGGTGTCTATCAGGGGCGCTGTCACTCTGATACATGTCACTCTTTCAATATACGTGCATGTATGTTTTAGAAAGCCCCACAGCAGCAGGCTTACAGGTGACTTTTTCAAAAGGTCTGTAGTAGTGGTTATCAAGACTTGAAAACTGAAATAGAGACAATAAAGGAAACGCAAGCTGAAAGAATTATAGGAACAGAAATCAGGAGAAAACAATCAGGAACCACAAACGCAAGCATGAACAGCAGAATACAAGAGATGGAAGAGAGCATCGGAAGCACTGAATTGACTGCTTTGTGA
>JABTXL010008488.1:15947004-15999269 GCA_025134845.1 Neodon shergylaensis
AAGAGATGGAAGAGAGCATCGGAAGCACTGAATTGACTGCTTTGTGAAGAAAGGAGCTGTCTTGACAGCCTAAAATCTTTCCCTAACTAGAAAGATATATTACAACCAAACAGTAAGTATGCCTGGAGGATAACACAGAAGAGTAATAACAATATAGAAGAGTAATAACAATATAGAAGAGTAATAACAATGTTTTGTTAACATAGACCAGAGCTAGGGTGTTAGGTTATCCTAGTGAAGATAATTCAGTCCTAACTAAACTGAAATAAGGAAGGCCTCTTCAGTCAAATAGAACAGGGAGAGAAAATGGAATAAACAGGTAAGGAGATAGATCCCAAAGCCACAATAGACCCAAGCAAGTATCTACAATTGCATAGCAAATGACACTGCTGATTATTCATGCATGAGTCTAACTTTAATCCAACTAGCTAAAAGGTGAACATGACACTTGATTTGTCCACACAACAGAAAACTGTCTCTCTGTAAGCTTCCCAGGAATTCTAGAAAAATCTCTGTGGAGAGGGTGCTTGAACTGGCCTTTCCTTTTAATCGGATTGGTGACTATCCCAGCTGTCACCATAGAGCCTTCATCCAGTAATGGATGGAACCAGATGCAGAGATCTACAATCAAACACCAGGCCGAGTTCTGGGAATTCAGTCAAAGAGAGGGAGGAGGGAATATATGAGCAGGAGAGGTCAAGATCATGAAGGAGAAATCTAGACAGCTGAACCAAGCTCGAAGGAACCATGAATTCTTGACCTACAGCTGTGGAACCTTCATGGTACCAAACTAGTCCCTCTGCATGTGGGAGGCAGTTATGTGGCTTGGTCGGTCTGACATAAATTTAGAATCAATGCTTGGTGCATGAGCTGGCATTTTGTAGCCCATTCCCTATGGTAGGATGCCATGCTCAGACTTCATGCAAAGGGTGAGAGGGTTGGTCTTGCCTGAGCTTAATGGGCCAGGCTTTGCTGACTCCCCATGGGAACACTTACCCTTTGGGAGGAGTGGATGGGGGGAGAGGAGATGAAGGAGGAGGAGGGGTGGGAGGGAGAACTGTGGTTGAAATAGAAAATGAAATAAAAAATAAATTAAAAATTATAAAAAAGAAAATCTAGTTTAAATTATGTCTATCCACAAAATTTCATGCACATAAAAATTTTAGAATACAAGATTTTTGTCCCTATACCAACATCCTGATGTATCCTAGAGCATCGTTAGGCTCATACTTATTCATAGGACCATAATTATTGGGTTTGTGACCTATTCTTTGATACTTGACATAAGATTAAAATGTATCTGAGTAAACCCAATATATATATTTTATTATGATACTTGCTGTGTGCATAAATCTACTTTAAAATAATAATATTTTTCATTATAAGTTTTCTGGATCTTGCAGCAGAGACACCTGTCCACCAGGCACTATCGTTTTATTTCCCTGATTCCAATGGAATGTTACGTCCAAGATTTAGTTTCTAAAAGAGTTTTTGAAAAAAGGTTTGGTTATATCCTCATATCTTATCTTATGTCAATTGCAAAATGTGTGCTACACATAGAATTTACCATTTATATGTGCATCTATCTATTTGGTAGAATTAAAAAAGAATTAAAAATGAGAAGGTTTTTGATGGATGATTTTCAAAACCAGAGTTTTCTCAGAAAGCAATATGAGGAAGCAGAGCAGGCTCTTCATGAGAGTGCATTATGATCTAGTGACCCTGAAAATAGGGTCAGGAGGAGTTCTCTCTGCTAACTGGAAAACTAATCAATATAATTCAATATAAGGATTGGCACCCCTAAGTCACACAAAGTCTCTCCTTTTCTGGTCCTTTCTTGGATCAGCCTTGCTCTGTCCTGCCTCGTTCCCTCACAACTCACTCCTTGTCCACACACATATTATCCTGAATTAAACAGAGTACCAAAAACAAAGTCAAATTATTACTGTGATGTATAAAAGAATGAAGAAATTCTAGTTGCTTTCCATTTTCCTATCTGAGATGCTGGAAGTGAGATTTATTCTTAAAATGAGCTGTACTTTATTTGACTTAACCCAACAGTTGGTAGAAATAACTTTTGTATCTGGTAAAACAAACATAGAGAAACATATGCTTTTCTAAGAAACAGTAGGTAAGTGTATAGAAATATGTGTTTTCCTGGTACTTCAGCTGTTGAGAGTTAAAGCTAGGTTAGAAAAGTATTTATTTGACTGTGAACTGGTCTGCATTTGAGTGAGATTAGGTACAGTTACCAAGAAGGAGAGAGCATGACAAAGGGGAAAAGGTCATTGGTGACTAATTTTCTGAAAGCTATCAGCTTGTGTAAGTAATAGGACATTTATTGCCTTTCGATGTTGTCCTGACAGTGAGTTAGAAAATCCATAAGAATTCCCAGCCCTAGCCTTTATTAAGGCATAGCCCTGGATTAGTTTAATGTGCAATTTAAAGTCACTACCTGCCAATACATTGCTTACTTTTCTTAAATGGGACCATTTTCCACTTCCCCTCCTCCCCTGATCAAGTTGCCGAAAAGAACAACAGAAAAGAAGTTTGCTTTATTTGACTATGAAAGTCACATCCCAATTTCAGTTTTACATTTAATTCTTCTATTGTTCATATTCCACTAAGATTTTCAGTCCCCAGAATAGATGCTGTTTTCATGCAAACTCATCAAACGTTAAAGGCAAGTTTCCTTCACGAGGCCCAGCCACATTCCTGCCCAGGTGGACCTGCCTGTAAAGTCAGCGATGGTTAATGAGCCGTGGACCATTTCATTGAATTGCAGGACCAATGTAATTTTGAAAACTCAAAGTGTGTTTTAACTGAAAACATTTTTTGCAAGTCCCTAAGAAAGAAGGAGTCAGCATGGCAACCCTACCCAGGACCAGATAGACTGATAGCTGATAAGGCAGATAACGCTCCTTTAGGGCTCAGCCACACATGTGCATTATCTCTGATCTTTTAAACAACACCATAAAACAGGCTCCAAGACTGTCTGAAGAATGAAGACTGTAACTCAGGAGTTTAGTAAGGTAGCCAATGGTCTCAGAGCTACAAGAAGCAGGCCAGTTTTATTATCACTAATGCAATCCTGTTGCTTTATGTGTGACGCTTGTTGCCTCCCAGAAACATACGTGAGAGAAAGAAAACCTTTTGAGTATTTGGTAATGCTTTTTACCTTTTATAAATGCTGTATTTGCAATTATCTAAGACATTAAAAAAAATCTCCAGTGTTTCCTACAGTTGAGTCAGTGCTGTTTTTGCTAAGTATTTTGTTTGGCAAACAGCTTTAAAGCATGCTTTAGTCTAGGCTGATAGGAAAAAGAATGTTTTTTAGGCAGAGAAATGAGAGATGCAACTTAACCTTTAAAATCTGAGAATCAGAAAACGGAGAAAGGTACTAAAAGAAGCAGACAAACACAATTGGCGCTTCTTTGCCAATTCTATTCCCGACCACCATTTATTATTATTAAATAATTTAAGGCAACTTTTCTGGGTCAGATTATTATGATGGTGCTTGCTTTGGTCTAACTGTGAAGACGACAATGGTGTGTGAATCTGTTTTTGGTCATGCTGGCATACTAATCACATCTAAAGTATCTACAGAGCACCTCCTAAGGGTCTGTGTCTACGTAGTGACTCATGGGATATACAGCCTCCCCCCAAATCCTCATGAATGTGGAAACTGTAAAACAGGGGTTAAGATGAATGGAACTCTCATCCCTATGATTCGCAATAAGGTGATGCTAAACTTGACACCAGAGACCAAAAGACTAATTTCCAGTCTAGATTCCCAAAGAAAGAACTTCAGTAGCAGATGTTACAGGGAAAGTTCTACCTCTACACATTGGTCCTGAAAATGGATCTTGCTTTTTGAAGAACCCCACAAGGTTAGAAATTGATCTCTACTACTGGGAGACCCTGAGATTCAGAGTCAGGGTTATTCCAGAGAAACTAAAGTAGGTGGTTGTGTATATAATAGTGAGGAAAGAAAATTGATGGCTTCCTCTACTGACACTCAGACACACACACACACACACACAATACACACTCTTAAATGTGTGAGCTTTCTTATGAGGTTTTGTGAGCCCCAGGACCAACCATCTAAAATCCACTCATCAAGACTACAGAAAGACTCACAGGTGACCACTAAGAATAAAAACATGGAACTCAGTAGCTAGATTAGACAGTTAAATGTTTGCTTTGCAAATGGGAGGTTCTCAGTTTGATCCCCAAGGCCCACATAAAAAGTCAGCAATGGCATGCAATTCTAATCCTAGGAACGTTGAAATGGGAGGCAGAGACAGGTGGCTCTCAAGAGCTCACTGGACAGCTGGTTTAGCCCACATGGTGAAGTTCCAGGACAACAAGAGACCTGGACAACAAAGAAAAGGTAGAAAGTGCTAGAAAAATAACATTCAATCTTGTCTTCTAGCCTCCTTTGGCATCTATATGCATATGTATATGTACACACACATATACATACATATGTACACATATATGCATTCAGACAAACACATAAACATATACTTCCAGACATACAGACAGACAAATACAAATAAAACTGTGTCTTCTGGGGTTAAAAATAACCCTATGAGTGACCAATGATGGTCCCTACAAAGAGCCCAAGACAAGGTCCTTCTACACAAGTCATCTTTAAACCCTGGACAGCTCCACGAGGAATAAGCACAGTGGAGACCGACCATCCCAAAACACAAGAGCTTCCCTCTTGTCTGTTGTTCTCTCTATACGTCTGACCTTCGCAAAGTCCTAATCAGCTAAGAACTGAAGAGCAGGTGAGAGGAAATGTCAGAGGAGGTGGAAGAGAAATGAGAGACGGCCTATTTTCTTCAGTCTCCAACCCAACACAGTATTAATGTCAAAGAAAAAGTAAATGGAATATATTACTTTAAATAGTCACCAATACTCTTTAATTTTTTTCCTGAAGTACTGCTGAAGGCACATAAAAGCTCGAAACAGCAAGTGTTTTCAGTTACTTAAAATTAGGTTAAAACACAATCAAGTTTTAACATGATAAGCATAAAACAATTTAGTGGCTTTAGCTATCATTTAGTGGTAGATTGCTTGCCTATTATGTGTGAGACTTCGGATTCGATCCCCAACATAGAAAAAGACAAGTAAATAAAATAATGTAAATGAAAAAATATACTCAGTCGACTTTTATTTATTGGCACATTTATGATCAGACAGAATTAGATAAACTGTAACATTTTAATAACTTGAAGTTTCAGCACAATGAAAAAGAAAAACAATAAGGGGAAAATTTGCCCTTCCTCTATAAGAGGGCGTTCAGAAAAAGACTTCATTCATATCTCCAAAAAAGAACAATTTCCAAATAAATAAATGAGATGTAAAAGAAAAAAATTTCAATGAAATATATAAAAATCATACTTTAAAATAGTCATTGTGAAGTAATATCCAATTATCACACCATACTTTTTGATGATACAGACCACAATTTTAATAACTTGATAAAGTGCTGCTTAAAATATAACATCCAATACTGCTGAACTTACAATATACTGACCCTCATTTCTGATATTATTATACTTTTATAGAATTTATTTGAAAATCAACATCATCATTAAAAAAATTTACTCACCTACATTTTTAAGTAGCCTTTAATTGTTAGTACAACTTTCGGTTCAGAGAGAGTTGGAAATTTAGAATGTTTCCTCATGCTTTTTATAGTCCCCCCACACACATATGTATCACGGAGGTAGCATCTGTACTGTATGCCACGACTAATGGTGTTCATCACCCCACACCTCCATTAGAACCTGATGTTTGCTGCTTATTGGCTCTGTCTGGTTTCATTCCTTTTACTAATGAGTAGAAAAGGCCGACTTGCTAGAACTTCTCAAATTTGCCTAAGGGTGATTGTGTGTGTCTGTGTATTTGTTTTTTTTTTATTTTTTTAATTGATTTTATATATTGAGCTCTACATTTTTCTCTGCTCCCCTCTCTGCCTTAAGAGCCATGGGACCTGTTTAAAACTCAGTTCAGGTTTGAAAAAGAGCATCAGCATAGGGCATTTAACAAAAGTATGCTGAGTCAGAAGAAATATCTTTGTTCACATTAGTTTATTATTAAGCGCCAAACATTTAGAAAATTTGCTATCATTGAGCACATTTAAGGTTTATAAAATATTTAGACATTTTACATAGTTCATTTAGCAAAAGCAAGTGGGGTTATATACAAGCTTTTTCCTGTTTTACATACTTTTCTTCAAATCAGTAAACAAGAACTTGCATGTAGATCAAAAATTATTGTTAACTTCATATCATCATAATTAATGATTAAAAAATCTTATCAATCATAATTTAATTTGTTGCCAAGTTATTGCCCTTCCCATGCTGTTATGAGCATTCCTGAATATATCTTCCTATACCAAATATGCATTATAATTTAAAATACATGTATGCACAAATATTTATATAATCAAGTATCACTTTAGTTACCACTATTGATTAATGCAGATTATTTCTCAAAGTCAGCTTGCCTTATCAAAATTGATGTCAATGATCAGTCCTCGTCTACAGTACAGCATTTAAGTACACTGGTTGCAGAACATGCACAGTTTCCTATATCAAGAGTTTTTATACCAATCAATTCCTGTGTATCTTATAGTTTTCTTCTACATGTGCAATTTTAATATTTTTCTATGCTTGAAAAGCCCTTTGTGCTTCTACACAATGGAACGTTAGAAGGATGAAAATGCACAGCCTCACTGCACATTAGGAATGCATTAAATGTGGTCTGGCAGCAAATTTGCTCTTCTTAAATTATTTCTAGGTAAAACACAACATACTGACAACAGGTTGCATTTGCTTCTGACTTGACAGCTATATTATACTAGAACTGGCTAAAAGACTCACTTTGCAATATGTGATGTTTAGAATAAACAAGCAGAATCAAATTACTGTATTTTTAAAAGCTATACTACTCAATACTCAAACTTTTCTAAAATGCATTTACGTAATATACATTTTAGAAAAAATTACTTAGTGGGTATACATATTTTTATTTGTGCTTTCCCATCTTTATATACATTGTTAATTGGTAAAGAAGGACAAAATGATAAAAACGATATGCAGAATGTGTGGGTTTTTCACCAATGAATTCTAGAACAAAAATCTTTCCATGTAATTTATTCCATGTAATACCAAATTAATATGTTCATAGAATTTGTAGACATCTCTTCCAAACAATCATTTTTCAGAATTTCCAGTGATTGAGTGGCACCCATATCAATTCCATTCAAAAGCATGGAGCACAAAGTTCATCTTCAATAGTTTTATCATCGTTTACTTTATGTTCAAAGATTATCCCAAAAGGGTGCTCATTTTTCCCTTGAATGTCTCCTTTAGCTATTGACTCATCTCTCCCAATTCCTTCTTTTTGTCACCTTGATATAACTAGTCTCCACTTCATCCAGGGCTTACTGAAACCTCTTAAAAATATTCTCCCTAATATCATTTAAGTAGTTGCTTCAGTTTATAGCTTTTATGTTCCTTTCTTTTTATTTTATTTTTATTTTTTTAAGAAAGAAAACAATCTTTTTTTCATTATACATACCAATCCAAGCTCCCACTTCCTTCTCTCTTCCCATCCTCTCCACTTTCCCCCCTCACTCCTTAAAGAGGGTAAGGCCCATTGCTTTAATGAAGATCCAAGCCCCGACCCCCCCCTACTATATCTACGCTGAGCAAGGTATTCCTCCAAAGCAAATAGGTTCCCCAAAAGCCAGTACAAGCAGTAGGGATAAATCCTGGTGCCACTGCCCCTCAGTATGCCCTAGTCACGCAACTGTCAACCACATTCAGAGGGAATAGTTTGGTTCTATGCTTGTTCCTTCCTAGTCTGGCTGGAGTTGGTGAGCTCCCATTAGCTCAGGTAGACTGTTTCAGTGGGTGTATCCATCATGGCCGTGGCCTCTTTTCTCACATTCTCACTCCTCCGACTCTTCAACTGGAATTTGGGAGCTAGGTCCAGTGCTCTGCTGCAGGTCTCTTTCTCTGTTTCCAACAGCTGCTGGATGAAGGTTCTATGGTGATATTTAAGATCTCCTGAGTAAATTGGGACCATGGCAACCTTGAGAAAGGGTTGAAGGGGAGGGGAAAAGTAGGGAGGGGATCAGAGAAAAATGTAGAGCTCAATAAAAATGAATAAAAAAAAAGAAAAAAGATATCCATCAGTCTGACTACACAGCAAGGCCAGTTCTGGTACCCTCTCCTCTTTGATTAGGGTCTTAGCTGGGGTCATCCCTGTGGATTTCTGGTAATTTCTCTAGAGTCAGGTTTCTTGCTAGCCTTGTAATGGCTACCTCAATCAAGATAGCTCTTTTCTTGCTCTCATCTCTGTCCTTCCTCCATCTCGACCATTCTGCTCCCTCAAGTTCTCCGCTCCTCTCCCTTTCTCCCCTTTTCTTCCCCTTCCATTCTCAGATGATCTATTTCTACTTTCCAGGTGGATCCATGTATGTTTTTCTTAGGTTTCACCTTGTTATTTAGCTTCTCTAGGATCATGAACTATAGCCTAGATATCCTTTGTTTGCAGCTACTATCCACTTATGAGTGAGTTCATACCATATTCATCTTTTTGGGTCTGGGTTACCTCACTCAGGATGGTGTTTTCTGGTTAAATCCATTAGCATGCAAATTTCAAGATGTCTTTTTTTTTTCTACTGAGTAGTACTCTAATGTATTGTGCCACATTTTCTTTATCCATTCTTTGGTTGAGGAGTATCTAGGTTGTTTCCAGGTCCCGGCTATTATAAATAATGTTGTTATGAACATAGTTGAATCAATATCTTTGCATTATGACTGAGCATCTTTTGGGTATATGCCCAAGAGTGGTATTGCTGGATCCTGAGATAGGTTGATTCCCAATTTTCTAAGAAACTGCCATACTGATTTCCAAAGTGGTTGTACAAGTTTGCATTCCCACCAGCAACAGATGGATGTTATCCTTACTCCACACATCTCCAGCATAAGCTATCATTGGTGTTTTTGATCTTAGCCATTCTGACATGTGTAAGACAATATCAGAGTTGTTTTGATTTGCAGTTCCCTGATGGCTAATGATGTTGAATATTTCCTTAAGTGTCTTCTGGCAATTTGAGATTCTTTTGTTGAGAATTCTTTGTTTAGCTCTGTACCCTATTTTAAAATTGGGTTATTTAGTACTTTGATGTCTAATTTCTTGAGTTTTTTATATATTTAGGAGATCAGTCATTTGTCTGATGAGGGATTGGTGGAGATCTTTTCCCACTCAGTAGTCTGCCTTTTTGTCTTATTGACTGTGTCCTAAACTTTTTAGTTTCAGGAGGTCCCATTTATTTATTGTTTCTCCCAGTGTCTGTGCTACTGGGGTTATATTAAGGAAGTGGTCTCCTGTGCCCATGCATTGAAGGCTACTTCCCACTTTCTCTTCTCTCAAGTTCAGTGTGGGCTTATTTATAGTGAGGTCTTTAATCCATTTGGACTTGAGTTTTGTGCATGATGATAGATTTGAATCTATTTTCATTCTTCTACATGTTGACATCCAGTTATGCCAGCACCATTTATTCAGATACTGTCTTTTTCAACTGTATAATTTTAGCTTCTTTGTCAAAACTCAAGTGTTTATAGGTGTGTGGATTAATATCCGGGTCTTCAATTTGATTCCACCTGTCAACCTCTCTGATTTTATGCCAATATAAAGCTGTTTTTATTACTGGAGCTCTGTAATAGAGCTTGATGTCACAGATGGTAATGCCTCCAGAAGTTCTTTTATTGTACAGGATTGTTTTGGCTATCTTGGGTTTTTTTGTTTTTCCATATGAAGTTGATTATTGTTCTTTCAAGGTCTGTGAAGAACTATGTTGGGATTTTGATGGGAATTGCCTTGATTCTATAGATTGCTTTCGGCAGGATTGCCATTTTTATTATGTTGTTCCCACCTATTCAAAATCATGGCAGATCTTTCCATTTTCTGGTATCTTCTTCAATTTCTTTCTTCAAAGGCTTAAAGTTCTTGTAGAATAGGTCTTTTACTTCTTTGGTTAGTGTTAACCCCAAGATATTTTATGTTATTTTTGGCTATTGTGAAAGGTAATGTTTCTCTGATTTCTTTCTCAGCTTCTTTATCATTTGTATATAGAATGGCTACTGAGTTTTTGGAGTTGCTCTTGTATCCTGACACATCAAGCCCAGAGCCAACATCAAATTAAATGGAAAGAAACTCAAAGCAATTCCACTAAAATCAGGAACAAGACAAGGCTATCTACTCTCTCCATATCTATTCAACATAGTTTTTGAAGTTCTGGCTATAGCAATAAGACAATAAAAGGAGATGAAGTGGATTCAAATTGGAAATGAAGAAGTCAAACTTTCCTTATTTGCAGATGATATGATAGTATATATAAGTGACCACAAAAACTCTACCAGGGAACTCCTACAGCTGATAAATACCTTCAGTAATATGTTCCTTTCTTTATCAATGCCTCTTAAAAATCTTTATTTTGCACTTCAACATATAACTTTGAAGGTTCTGGGTGACCCAACTCCTGCCTGTTTCTCCAATACCGTTTTTAACCAAATCCCCTATTGCTTTTGAAGGTCATGAAATCTTGGTTTTCATTCTTGTTCCTGAATGTCTCAAGCTCTTTGGCTTCGAAACTTTTTTGCTAATTATTTCTCTTCTGAGAAAACTAATTCCCAGTGTTTTCTACGAATTCTTTGTCCTTTACTTAATTTCTATTCATTGTTATCTTAACCTAGGCATTGCTCTCCAGGTAAGGCCTTTGGCAACTTCCCTACACTACTCCAAGTTTCTCTATATAACTCTTTTCATGTAGCATGTCTTTCACCAACACTTAGTTTGACTTTATAATAACATATTTGTTTTTATGGTTATTATACTTAGCACTAACTACAATTGCTCCATTAGTTACTAGAGGCTTGAGTATGTTTCTTGTCAGCATCCTCTAGTAAATTAGTACAATTTCTCTCATGTAGTAGGAACTCAATAGGTTTTCTCAGATAATAGGTTTTCTCAGATAATATATTCATATTTTTTGGGTTGCTTAGATACAAACTGAGATAATGCAATATGATAAATGATATATAGATTGCAAACATTTTTGTAGAAGTTGTTTTAGGAAGTCTTTATTAGATTTAATGAAGAAACAGAATTGACATCAGAATAAAGTGCAGTAAAATTTACTACAAGAAGGTACAGCCACATAGTAAAACCATTTTTTTTAACAATTCATTTTCTCATGTTTGTTCTAGTCAAAGGTATCTCACTGTTCTTCCTGACCTTGATGTTGGCTGTTAAGTGTTTAGTGATGACTTGAACACAAATCATACGGCAGGCCAAAAGAGCCTAAGCATTTAGGACGCATGTTTATGCTTCATGTATGGAGAGAAGTTTTGTTATTTTTAGGACAGGACTAAAGTACATTGAATAAATGAGGGTGGAGCCTACAGTCAGAGTGAAGAAACAAAGGGTCTTGATCAGAAAGTCCACTGAGATGATATTTAATTGCTATGGAGATCCTGGCGAGCCACGAAGGTTTTTAAAGTAGAAAGTACCACAATATGTTTTGTGTTTTAACTAACCACAGGCTACCTTGGAGTAAGAAAAGAAAGGAGTGAATCAAGGAAGCTGCTGAGTCATTTTAGGGTTTAAGGTGAAATGCGATAGAAGGTAGGTAGAATCCAGCAACGGTAAAAGTCCAGAAATGAGAACAAATTTGAGAGGAAGTTGGCAAAGATACTCAGCGTACAACCTCGGTCACATGACATTCACCAACTGGTACTGTTCGCTGAATAAAGGACTGAGGAAAAGCCAGGAGTGGAAAACAATTAAGAGCAGATTTGGAACAGGGTATGTGTTAGGTAGTTTTATGGAATTATGGGAAGAAGCTGGAGAACTAGTTTAGGCTGGAGAAACCAAAGTAAGTAAATCTTCATTTGCAACCATGTTTTCCTTGTAATTCACTTGTTTTAAAATTGTCATCAGAAGTAAAAAGTATATGAATAGTTAAAACTATTAAGATATCAGGAAGGAAATGATCACAAGTCTCCAACCTTGATCTATATTGTATTTGACATAATGCACTTGCTATGCAGACCTGCTCTCTGCCTTGCCACAAGTGCCGCTGCTCTGAGTTAGCCTATATTCATTTGCTTTATTTCGCAGGCTTAGAACATTAATTGCTTCTGGCTTCGATATTGGCTCTGAGTCAAGTTCCCTTAATGGGGGGAAGTCTGAGTCCCCTTTACATGTTCCCAACTGGATAATAAAAGGCATTATACAGAAAATGTGCAAGATAGAGTTAGATTACCCCAAATTTCCTCTGGTTTTGTCAGCTTGAGACAATCTAAGGAGGTTCTGTTAATCTGACGGGAAGAAAAATCTTTGAGGAAAGCTTCCAGGACAAAGTGATTTTATTTTTGGACAGCTCTGCAGTTACATTTGAAAGAACATTGTGCTTTTTATCGTTTCAATCTATCCTCACAACTGATTTGGCTAATTATTAGAAATTAATTTCAGGTTTTATATAATTTATATGTGATATAAAATAGAAAAATATTGCTGGCATATATTATGAATAAATAATGCTTTAATTGTGACACTTGTATCAATTTCCTCCCACTTCTCATTCTGCTCCAGTGTATACCAGAGAAGGCTCTTACTTGGAAGGGACTTCAGATGGCATCTGTGTTTGATGATAAAATAGTTGTCAGTCACTAACATGCATTTGGTAAGAGAGAGCCCTTTGTATAACCCATTGAAGCACTTGGTTGATTGGGGAAGACAGATTCCCACTGCCCATCTCCGACCATGTGTGTCTTGAATTTGCTTCTGCATGCTAGAAAGATTTCTTAAGCTTTGCCTCTTCTGCATGCACTCAAAGGGCTAAATATTAAAACACAGAACCGACTTTGTGGCTAACATTATTTTAGTTAGTTAAAACATACCATTCTCTTTTAAAGTTTCCCACTCATTTAATGCCAATGAAAATTGACTTAGACTATATAAACATTCTTAGGTTGCGTTCTTGAGGTCCTATGCCAATATGAAGGCCATCATTGTCATTGTGATACTAAAGAAACATACATCTCAAGGCTAAGGCCAAACACAGAGAATGGAGCCTCCTCAAGGCAGAGAAAGAGATTCCTAAAGGTTTGGAACTGCAGAAGGTAGAGAGGAAAAGATATGGATGGACAGTAAGGATGGAATGATCACTTTAGATATCTGTAACCACTGAAGCTTGGCGGGGATGGAGGGTAGAGTCATTCACCCTTAGCAGAGGCCAAACTTGCCCTATTTTTTTTTACACTGGGAAATCTTGACCATTTGTGCTGCTGTTTCTATATATGAACATATGTCATAGTTTCAGCACATACATCTGCATTCTCCAACATAATCTAAAAACGTTGTAAAATTTGACTTGAAATCAGTAAAGAATGGGTCTAGTTCTGACAATATACACATGTTCTCCAGAAAATCATTTTGAGACCAAATTTCCTACACATGTGGTATCAATTCTTTAGTTCTGACACTGAGATCCTTAAGAACCATACCAAGGAGACAAGTAAAACACATGTATGTCCACTGTACAACGTAACTGTTAGGAGTTTACCCCTGCTGGGCTTCTGGAGACTACAGAGCCTGGTCTGGAACTGGAAAGTATCCCAGTAGCACAAAAAGAAAACAATCCTACTTGAAATTATTTTAAAATCAAGCTGCTTATCATAGCTCCAAGACTAATAGTGAAAGCTCTCCATGAATTTTTTTTTTAAAAAGGCAACACTGAAATCTTCACTCGTGGGAATTATTTACTGACAAAATGTAAAAACAATGTATTTATTTTATTGAGGAGCAGTTCCACTGGTCACTTACTTTCTAATTTCCTTTTGAGGAATTAAGTAAAAAGGACACACTGGTCAGCAAGCAGATTTAGCACACCCAGCTGAGACACCACATCACAATGAAGGTGACAATTCTGGGAATGCTGGGACAGGTGGGTATCAAGAAGGAGCAAGATAGATTTTCAAGTAAATGTTTCAAAAGTAAAATCTAGAATGAAAGAAGACTAAAACTAAAACAAATTTACAATCTTAAAATACTTACAAGAAAAGAAAAGTAGGCAGCATAATTATGGCATTAATTTAGAGAAAGGTTTCTTTTCATTAGGTTATTTAAATTGATATGAGATCAATAGGCACCAATATGGCACTCTCCAATAGTTTTGTTCTGGTTTATTAACCTCTCACATCCCCCTTTGTATACAACTACATTTAGTTCCTGATGATTTCCCTCCTTATTCTCAAATTCCCTTCAAGGGAATATGTATTTCTTTTTAAAATGTATGTGTATTTGCATTTGCTTCCATGAACTTATATACACCACACACGTGCAAGAGCCTGTGGATGTCAAAAGAGGGCATAAGATTCACTAGAGTTGAAATTACAGGCACCTTTAGGGGCAACATGGGTACTGGGAACCAAATCTGAGTCTGCTGCAGGCACGGTAAGTAGTCTTATCCATTGAGTCATCTACCTGACCCTAAAGAAGACTTGTTGTGTGTAGTTGAGTATACTTATAGAGAGAAACACTGAAAAATTGTGCCCCATTATGGCTAAAATTATACCAGGAAGCTGAGGATCATGAGTTCAAAGCCAAAAATGGAAAGATAAACAATGATTGAAATATGACACTTTTGACTCCGTACGAGCCAGAGTGAAGATTCCATCTATAAATGATTCCCATGAGGTAAAGGAGAAACAACTGCACCAGATATTTAAAAATAAATAAAATATTTTTTAACATAAATCAAAGAAAACCAGCCCATAAATCACAATCCCAGAGAACCTAGACAACAATGAGCATCCTAAGAGAGACATATATAGATCTAATCTACATGGGAGTAGAAAAAGACAAGATCTGAGTAAACTGGGAGCATGGGGACCTTGGGAGAGGGTTGAAGATGAGGGGAGAGACAGGGAGGGGAGCAGAGAAATAAAAATCAATAAAAAAGTTAAGTGGCACAGGAAGACATGAAAAAATGAATAAAATGTATTGACAATCACCTAAAAAAAAACCCTAAGTGATAAGTTAATGTATCAACCAACCTCATAGTAAATAGAAAACTCACTCTTAAACACTTACCTTCTAAAGTTGAAGCTCTGAGCATACCAAACGCCATTGTTCTTGGAGAAGGAAATTTAGCTGATTACTTACTCAGTGAAGATAAAATTAGAAGTGAAGCATTATTAATAAAAACTCGGAGACAGATATTGTGGTTCAACCTAAAGACCAGAAAAGCAAAGCAGTCACTGGCTCTTACCTCGACCTCAGTCTGAAAATGGTGATCTACCCCAGGAATTTCATAACGAGACTGAAACTGAGAGCTGTCTCCTCCTGTTTTATAATTCTCTCTAGTTCTGGGATTAAGGGCGTACATTACTACTGCCTGGTTTCTATGGCAAGCTAGTTTGTTAACTGGGATTTAATGTGTGTGTCATTGCTGCCTGCTCTGTAAGGCTGGCCAGTGTGGCTGTTTTACTTTTCTGATTCTCAGGTAGTTTTATTTAATAAAACACAAATGAAATGCAACTACAGAGAAGTGTTGCTTTATTATAATATCTAGGGAAAGAAAAAAAAAGGAAAGAAATGTTGTAAGACACAGGGACTCAATATGTACATATTGTTCCAACTGTTATCAGTGTTGGAATTATAGAAAAAAAAGCATGAATAATTAATTAGCAGAACAACTCTAGTATTCGTTGACCTTCTGCTGAGGAAAATGGAGGGAGGAATTAAAACAAAGATTCAAATTTTCTGCACTATTTAGGGAAAAGTTTGGATTACAGTGTTAAGGGTTTTTAATGGGGCTGGGGAGCTGGCTTCATGGTTCAGGCTGTAGCCCCTCAGCTCAAGGGTTTCATTATGCTGACTTTTGGTAGCATGAAATGGCTCCACAAACTATGATATGTTCAGTGTCCAAAAGCAAATGAATTAGGTGATGCATTTATTATTTATAGCTATGAATATATAAAGAATAGATTAGATGGATAATATAGTTTATTTATATTTCCCCCAAGATCATTTAGGATAAATCGACAACAAAGGAGCCTCATTAATTCATCATTCTCTCTTTTTATTTATTTATCCTTTTACAATTCATATACATATCTACTAAATTTTAGTCTTTCCACTTCTGTTACCCTCTCACTCAATCCCTATTCTACTTATTTTTTTTGTTTTCTAGTATGTGGGGGGAGCTGTATCCCTATATATAGATGATATTGATCTGTGAACTGTAGCTATGGTGTAGATACTTGTGTCACCTCCAAATCCATATTGAAACATATCACCATAGGATGATATGGAACATTCAGACTTGGGGGAGTGGGTCGGCCTATCAGGAAAGGAAATAGAACCCTCAGGCACGGAGATGTGCTATTATGAACTATTATCTAACAGTAGTTCTTAATTTGTGGGTTGTGATACCTTTGAGGGTTGAATATCAGATATCCTAAGTGTTAGATATTGAATATTGAAATTAAATTAATAATAGTACCAAAATTACAGCAATGAAGAAGCAACAATATAGTTTTATGGTTGAGGTCACCACAGCATGATGAACTGTATTAAAGGGTTGCAGCCTTAGGAAGGTTGGGAACCACAGCTCCAGGATGTCCATTCATTCATTCCTCCCAAGATTTGAGGATCAGCCAGGAGACACCATTTGTGAGAATGTTCTCTTCCTGGGCACTCTACTGCCACTGTAGTCTTGAATTTCTCATTTTCCATATCTAGATAACATAAATTCAAGTTCCTTATACACTACTCAATTTATGTTATTTTATGAAAGTGGTCAGAAAGTATTGAAACATCATAATTAGTAACAACAGATGATGCTCACATCTGTCTTGGTTATTATTTTTTAAAACTTTGTGAAGCGTATGACAAAGGCTTCAAGTTAGAATTCTGTACCATAATGGCAGATGGGAATTGTGGTAGGGTTACTCAACAGCAGCATTTAGCTTTTAGGTTTTCATCGATGAGAAAGTTTTAAAGTTTAAACAACATCATTCCAGAAAATAAAAAAAAAAACTAGACATTTAATGCTTTGGTGTACAGACATTATGAATTTGACCTAATTGCCAAATTAAAAAGAAAAAAAACTTTATCCTTCCACAATTTAAAGTAACTTTCTCCCTCTTCCTAAGTGATACATTGTAATAGTTGAATTTGATAATTGTGTGTTCCAAGAAGACTCAAACATTTAGAATTGAGTTTGTACATGTCCTTTTGTTTGCAAAACTGGAATTACTACTTAGACTGGAAATGTAACTTCCAAATAGTGATTGGCTTTCTCCAAGTAAAATGTTAACAGAAGCTGTAAATATATAAAGTAGATCCATGTAAGCTACTCTGGTGCAAGTGGCCTGAAGTTAAATACTGTCTCAGACAATGACAGCTTTTGCTGTTTAATGACCCACAGGAGCAGTGCTAGAAATCGGAGGTCCAACTTCCAGCAATGGTAGAAAGAGTTTTGGAGGACTATTGTTTTTGCAAACAAAAATTACACATTCTTGGACAATGAAGCATAACCTGTAGAAATATAAATTTACCCAGCTGATATAGAAATCAGTCTGGAGTTTCCTCAACCTAATAAAAGTAGAAAAAACATATGATCCTCCATAATGTTTCTGGGTGCATTCCTGAATCTCTTCAAGTGAATCCATTGAAGACATAGTCCCTCATTCATGTTCATTGAAGAAGTATTTAATAACCAGATTATGGAACTAGCTTAGGAGTCTATCAGCAGATGAATGAATAGAAACATGTAGATTATATTATCTATTAATATATAACATTTAATGCATATAATATATCAATAATATATTGTAATATGATTATATAATATATAATATTAACATATTATATACAATATGCAATAGTATTAATAGTTTATATGTAATATATTATACATTATAAAGAATTAAGAATAAAATTGTGCCTTTCTTAAAAAAGTGGATGCAACTTGAAATCTTGATATTAACCAAAATAAGCTGGGTAAAGAAATATAAGTATCACATATTCTCACTTAAAGATTCTAGATTTCATAATATATGAAATTGTACACACACACATATACAAAGAAAGAGAGAGAGAGAGAATGAAAGCAGACTTATTGGATAATTAGAGAAAAAAGAGATTATGTGAATATAAAAATGACATATTTGAAATAATTTAATGATATTCAACCTGTACTGTGTACAACAGATAAATACTGATAAAGAATAGAGCAAGATAATTCTGATCAAGTTCAACTTATTTAAGAAATACAGCATTCAAAAATTAATTATTCTGTCAGAAACATGAATAGAATAGAGAAAATATTATTTAATAGTTTCCATAGATGCTGAAAAGGAATTTTTAAATTGATTTTATTGAGCTATACATTCTTCTCTGCTCCCCTCCCTTTTTCCCCTCGCCTTCAACCCTCTCCGATGGTCCCCATCCTCCCAATTTACTCAGGAGATCTTTCTTGTCTTTTACTACTTCCCATATATCTTAGATTCATGTATGTCTCTCTTAGGGTCCTCAATGTTGTCTAGGTTCTCTGGGATTGTGGTTTGTAGGCTGGTTTTCTTTGCTTTATGTTTAGAAACCACTTATGAGTGAGTACATATGATAATTGTCTTTCTGTGTCTGGGTTACCTCACTCAAAGTGAGTAGATCCATCCATTTGCCTGCAAATTTCAAGATGTCATTATTTTTTTTCTGCCGTGTAGTACTCCATTGTGTAAATGTACCACACTTTCCCTATCCATTTTTCAGCCAAGGGACATTTAAGTTGTTTCCAGGTTCTGGCTATTAGGAGTTTAAATGCTCATCCATAATTACAAAATTAGCATGTTAGATATAGGTGGCAATCTTAGTGTGCTGTATCATATATAAAACACCCAAATGCATTGATCGGGAAGAGAGAAAGATTATCCACTTTTCCCACTTTCGTTGAAAAGTAGTATAGAGACACTAAAGAGTGCCATATGCCGGAATAAAATAAACAATGTCTCAATATGGAGAAGGCCGGAGCTGAACTTATGATCCTCTTTCCTCAACCTCTCCTTGTAGCATTTGTCACATAGTGTCCGCAGTTTGAAGTAATATTTTACAGACAGGGCTAAATGAAACAGTTCATGTAATTGACTTACAAAGCTTTTCTACATTTTGGAGTTGTATGTATGATAGATACATTATTATTGGACAGTAACCCACACAGAAGAGAATGGAGAATGGGAAAGGAATCATCAGATGATCTTTTATTATTTAGTTATATTTTAATGCTACTTTCTTATTATTTTCATGTACATTTACCATCTCCATAATATACATTTTCAAAAGCTGTATATGCTTCTGTGTTCTGAGTTGTATGAGATTTTAAACAGTAGGCCACGCTGGATTTTATATGTCACATCAGATTCTTAGTGAGGGAGAGATCAGAATTTCTTATCAAATGTATAAATGTATACACAGAAATTTTGCATACTATGATATAATTTAAGACTATTATTATTGCTTTGTCAGATTTGCTACCAAACAAGATTTTTTTAAAATAGATACCCGAGCTTAGGTACAAATAGCAAGCAACTCATTGAAAAGTAAGTCAAATTTTTTCCAAGAAACTATTTTGACACAGTAAAAGTTTGCTTTACATTTTCTGTTGTTTTTTCTAATAATGTCATAATTCTGATCACATTAAACTAAAAGCATTTGCTTCTTTGTCTCTTAGCTTACCAGCCCTCTGTACAGCAAGTTTAATTAGTTGTTTGTTTTAGTTTTTAGAAGAGTTCATCTTTTCAAACCCAAATTCATAAAGAATTAGTTTTCCAAATACAGAGATCTCGAGACTCGAAACAGATTTAAACGTTTTATTTAAGCACCCATGTTTGCTTCTTTTAATTGCTTGAATAAGTTTCTCATTGCTATTATGTAGCATAGCCCAGCCCTGGAACAGGGATGTTATGAACTTCTGACCACGAAAGCAGAGTCAGCCATTTGGCAAATCTACTTAGGATCTGTTTTTACAACGCGGAACTTATTTCACACCACCTTTCTGTTCAGGTTTACATTGAAGCTTCCCTCCCCTTGGGCATGAGTAGCAGTGTGTTATGACACTGGCTTCAATAAGCAACTTTTTATGGAGTCTAATCATGTGCAAATGTGTTAAAATTGGTAGTTTTTAGCAAACAGTTATGGAACATATTACCGTAAGGCATTTGTTCATGGCGTGACAATGATTGGCCCTTGGCCACTTAAATGTTTTATTTAATAATGTGGGAATTTCAGTGTGTTTTCCTTTCATTATTTTTAACTTGAAAACAGAAACAGAAAGCCCCTTCTTTAAAGTTAAAACTTGACCGCCTACGGTCTGTCAAAAGCAATCGAAGTATCTGGATTTTGGAGCAGGGTTTTTGCAAGATGTTAATTTAATATACCAGCATATTTCATGCATGCTTTTTATATTTTATATGCTTGAAACTATCTCCACAGTGGCCACCCAGTCATGATAGACTTATTTTCAATACTTCACATGAGAAGCAAGAATATCTTTTCCACAAAAATTGTACAAATATTGGAGTCAGACTAAAAGTCCTTCCACCCAATGCCACGCATAAAATTCTAGATAAGCACTGACACATGGCATTTAAGAACATGCTTTGATGTCCTATAAACAATGAAGGTTTTTTTGCTTCTGCTTCTTGAGATATCTCATAGTGATGGCTTTCTTGGAAATATGCAGGATGTTCTACACATCAACTCACTAAATGAGTTTTCAATAATCGCTGAAAATAATGTTGTGTTTTGGAATCTGGAATTTTCATCAGCATGGCTAGTATAATATTCTTCTTGATGTCTACAGGGTAGAAAATATTCTTTTAATGTATTCTGATGTCAAAGAATAAAAATGTTTGTTGTTTCCAACATAACTCAGTAGTGTTATTGAGTATCCATAAACATCTCTCTCAGCTTGACCTCAGAGGCCTTTCATGAGACTGAACACTTCAGCCAATTTAGAATTTGCTCCCGTTCTATTAAAAAGCAAAGAACAAATACAGAGAGCCAGCTCAAATTTAAACATGCACTGTTAGATTTGGTTTCAAACTTTGAGATCTCTATTTAAAAAGACTTCTGTTCAGTGTACAAATTATATACAGAATATGTTTGTGTCCATTTGTAAATTCATTTAGAGAATTCAAGCCATTAGTTCGAATTCATAAGTGGAATAGGAAACTTACAGGAAGGCTATTTTATTTCAAGACTGAAGTACTTAGAAGTCTTGATCCAATTGTGTGTGTGTGTAGGTAGGTAGATAGCAAAGATGACAAAATGTATTGTGAGTTTTAGACCTGAGAAGCTGAACATAATCAGAACTCCACATGTATTTCAGATGTTGGTAGTTTGGTAGACACCATTTAACAGTAAACTGTTAAGGCCAAGTCCATCTGACTTTCAAATACTCCCTGCAGACAGAGAATACCCAGAGATAAAGAAATTTGCATGAAAATACAGTAGAAAGTGCAAAATTCTATAGGGTGGTCAACAGATCCATTTTGATTAAGGACTTAAACATTCCTGCTCTTAGAACTTGTAAACTAGGTTTTAAAATGGTCCTGTGGATGCTTTTACTAGAAATATTTTAAATATGGGAACTGCTACTCAAATTCAATAAAATCCTGGACTTAGGTGCTAATAATATTTTGAAATACCTTTCATTACCCAATCAATTATCCCATTAAATAATATAAGCTAACTTTAGAAATTTCACATGTATAAAAAAAGTATAAAGAGAAAAATAAGTCAAAATCTTATCACACAGACTCATTAATGGCATTTTCATATGCAGTAAAATATAAAATTTGTATATATATTAAAAGGAAATAATTTTATGTTGCATGTTTTCTAATATGCTTATATATTATAAGCATGCACATATGCATACACATGTATGGATACGAACATGTAAGGTAGTGTATGTTATAGATCAATATAACAAAGCTGATGAAGTTTTATTATAATTCCTAAGCATTTGCTTTTAGGAATTCCCAACCATTTACTGGAACGGTTTGAAAAGCTCTCCCCAAAAAGATGAGTTGGAAGTTTAATCTTTACTGCACAGTGTAGGCATGTGGAACCTGTAAGAGATGATTAGCTGCGAGACCTCTGTCCTAAGAGTAAATTATCACTTCTGGATAGTAATGAGTTCACTGCCTTGGGAGTGAGTTTCTCATAGAAAGATGGGTCTGCTATTTCTGCATATACTTTTAATATTTTATTCTATTTGCCTGTCTACTGGGGGATGGTACAGCCAGAGACGCTACTCTTGGTCTTCCTAGCCCCAACAAATGTGAACCAATGCATTTTGTTCATTATAAACTTATAACACTGGATTACACCATCACTAAACAAACTAAGACAATAGTCATTCTTCTTCGTATTGAGGACAGCACCTGTTTACATGAGGACTATGGTTCTACTATCAGTATTAGCAACCTTTGAGCTCTAATACTTACTGGAGCAGGAGATTTTCCTTCTAGTGATGAAGACACACTATAAACTCGATCTTTCTGGCTTAAAGAGTCAAGGAAAGAAGAAATAAAAATGTAAGAACAATTAATCAAGTGGTAACATTTTAGTTCCATCTTAATGGAATAGACATTGAAGGAGGATGCTATTGAGCCATCCAAATAGATGTTTAGCAATTTTAAGAATTCCAGGGTTAACATTCACTTTCCTATCTGGTATGAGGATAGGTGCTAGGAGAAATCCAACTCTGGTTTGCCTCCATTGCCAATGAGAAATGTAATTGGAAAGTGCTTTTTCGTCTCCTAGAAAATGTTTCGAAGGAACCAAGTCATTGAAACTCACTATTGGACAACAATTTCTTCATTCCCCGTAACCAGAAAATGATATAAATTTCCCACTTCCCCGCTTGCCATTTATGAAGTATCAGTAGAAATGTCATGGCAGAGCATACAAAGAGTTTTGAAATGTTTAGCATTCACCCCAAAGCTAGTGGATCCTAGAAAGGCAGGCCATTAAAGGAAAGAAATGAAATACTGCTATTGGGGCCTTTACTTAGACCTTTCCACCTGTCCCTTCCAGCCCAGAGGAAAATAAATCAGCAGGAGAAGATGAAGTTGTTTCCTGCCTGTGTTGTATACTATAAACTTGTAACCCTGGTGCATGTGTGTGTGCTTTACTTAGTTGTGTGTTTCTGAGATAAATCAATACAACTTTTTACTTTATAAACTACAATAATCTTTCTATCCTAGTAACTTCGTATCTATTCTTAGTATATTAACTGTTTTAAAACTCATTATAGTTTTTATTGCCTATTTATCCTCCCTTTCTTTTATCTTAAGAATGTATACGTTTTAGAATTAACATGGTTCGAATGCTAAACTAGGTATTGACTCCTCCACATTATGGAAAGTAAGAATACTTAAATGTTTCTATTGGCTTTGTGGGAGCCTAGGCAGTTTGGATGATCACCTTACTAGACCTGGATGGAGGTGGGTGGTCCTTGGACTTCCCACAGGACAGGGAACCCTGATTGCTCTTTGGGCTGACGAGGGAGGGGGACTTGATTGGGGGTGGGTGGGAAAGGGGAGGCGGCGGTGGGGAAGAGACAGAAATCTTTAATAAAAATAAATAAATAAATAAATAAATAAATAAATAAATAAATAAATAAAATTGTGGTGACTACTGTTTAAATCCACATTTCACAGAGTCCTGTGATTACATCATTCTCCAAATGCTTGCCATCCTTTTAGAACTATAGAAATACTGGATATGCTCCATTAAGCTGGACTGTCTGTTTGTTTCACAATCTTTGCTTCACCTAGGACACATCTTAGCAATACGAAGGATGAGAAGACAAAGAGCAAGTGATGGTCTTTATTAGAAAAATAGAGTCAGAGTCCAACACTAACAGCAGGTTATGTAAAACTAGAGTAGATTTACTATTGCTACTGGAGAGAATAATTAGTACAATTGGGAGATCTGGCTTCTAACAGCTGAAATGAGGAAACAGACAATTGAAGGCAGGTTCCTTTATACATATGTAACTGTGATGCTCCAGTTTGGAAGAGATTCTCTTTATATCCTTGTTCTTTCTCATCACTTCACTGCATACGACTGTCCTCATCTACCCCGGAGATAATCAGCGGCTGCAGGAGGAGTATTTTTTTGATTCAAGGACTGTCATTCTCATTAAAGCAAGTGCAAGTTTGGTTATGGCACATTACTTTGAAAGCAGTTGGGATGGTGAAGGACAATGAGAGAGTGTGTGTAAGAGAAACAACTGGTTCATATTCTGGGAACGCTGCCAGCATTTGGTTCAAAACCAGAACAAGTGCTGGCTGTCAGATGAATCTGTGCTTAAAATAAAAGAAGGCTCCTAAGAGCCCAGATTAACAGAAAGAAGCAATGATCAAATGCTGGACTCTTACTACAAGGGCATGAAAATGGTGGGTGCTATCTCTGCATTTTTTTATGAGTTTAAATATGATTGTATATAATTTAGTTGATACAGTTAGGTATTATTCTAATCTCCCAAGTATCAGATGAAATCATTAATGGTATATATGAGCACCATGAATCTGTGTAAGCCAAACATCACTACAAATATGATGAAAATAATATATGTATGTATAAAACTCAGAGTCAGGTTCTAAATCATGTCTTGCGTTTCTCCATTATATGTAAAATTAATAAGTTGTAGATAGACAATAATTTTTTTCAAATTTTGCTAGAACCTCATCAATTTTCATAGTTGAGATTTAGATGTATGAGCTGAGCTCAAGTTCCTCTATATATTTCTTAGTAGGAAATAAATTTACTATGCAAATTAAATTTACCATGAAGAAAATCTGTAAAGGGAATAATTTATTCACACAGAAAAGTTCCTATTTACTATTTAACATACCAGTTATATTCCATCAAAATAATTGTAACTCTAGATAGGAAAATATAAGAATAGACAAATAGGACTTATTTGTGATCATATATTCCTAACAATTAAGTATACATGCTACAAAATAGATTTTTAAAAACTGTATATTAATCTCATTCTTTTTCAGACAGCCTAACCTACAAAGTAATACTGAAATTTTGCCGTATCTGTGATCTTGCATTACTTGGTTTCATTTCATAGGCTTTTAATGTCAGAGGGAGAACTTACCTTGAGGCATTTATTACCAAAGAAATCACCGAGAAACATCGATGCCTCTTATTCTGCAGGGACATATTCAGTGATTCATGTATTCAGTGATTCGAACGAGCTTGCGGGTGGGTGGGAAATCCCACACAATTCAGCCATCACAAAGTTGGCCAAGATGCAGAATGGCTTTGTACCGTTCTGCTTTAAATAAATACAGATAATTAAATAAACCTTCGCCGCAGTAGAATAAAGCATAAACCCAAACTTTACCCAGCCGAAGGCTGCCTTGGCCACTAGCCAGAAGCCAGAGGGCCAGGGCTAATTTGCATAAAATTGAACAGATTGCTGCAGCTGCTGTCCTTATTAATACCCACGCGTAATCATAATCAGGAGCCATTCCACCCACAGCACAGCCACTTCCAGCACGGTGCCACCCATGGCTTTGTGGGACCTATTGTTGCTGATATGTGACCTTGCTTTGAATTGGAAGACCATTGAAACAGACAAACAAAAACAAACAAACAAAAAACACTAGTTTTCAATTTGTTCAAAATATAGGGTAGCCTTTCACCTACCAATATCGAGCCTGCCCCTATCATTATGAAACTGGACTTAATGTTCATTGTCACTACTCGGGTAAAATCAATGTGTGGAGATTAATAATACCACTGATTTCACATTTCCTTCACAGGAATTCTGGTGAACTTTGCACAACTTAAAAATTCTCTTGCGCGTCTGCAAAGTATTATTTATGACACAGTGACTGCTACCAGTTGCTGATGATGTCACACTTGGCTTTTTTGCATCCTGTCACCCCGATTTCAACTCCAGGAAGCTCTCTATGCAGCGGTGAAATGCAGAAGATGTCAGAAAGCATGTGCTCTGACTTATCACGCCCGGAACATGCTGAGAACACAGACACTATGTAACGGCTGATAGAGTGCTCTCCCATCAGCGTATCAACAGCTCGCTCTTTGTCGGTAGTGCTAAGTGAATTGGAAGATTGCTGTTCTACAGTTTCTCAGTCAGAAGGGCTGTCAGCAGCTTCGTGAAGGCCAGCTGGGGAAAACAAACTCTTGGCCCACAGAAAGATGACGTAATGTACAAGGAGCACTGGCAAGGATGGAGTGGATTATATTAAAAACCTATCATATTTGTTAGCTAACTGTGGATGACAGCATTGGAGTGTACAATAAAAAGCTTTTATGATGCTCTGAAAATCCCCAGTTTACCACACGGGAATACATCTTGAGCTCATCTGTTGGTTTGGAATGCAGTAAAGGCTGAGTGCTGTTCCTTTTTGATCATAGAATATGCATTAATATCAGCAGCGGCAATATGTGCTCATGTAGCACCTAATTTTGTAGGTAAAGTTTAATATTGGGGATATGCCTGTTTCCTCATCCCGTTTATTAAGTATTATATATTCATCACCACATAATTCCCAGTTTACAGAAGGATGTGTGTGTCTGTGTGTGTGTGTGTGTGTGTGTGTACACATGTGCATTCATGTATGTGCTAATCTTGACATAGAGTGTTTGGGATTCTTTTTAAAAATCTATACACATAAAAATGATTAAAATATACTATACCACCTAATGATGAAAATAAAGAATTGTGTGGTTTGTTTCTCTTGGCACTGAGCGCTGTTCTTTCATGTCCTCTAACATCCACATGTAATTCCTAAATTTACGTCTCTAGTCTTAAATTTGACTTAACTTTATTTGCATGTTTCAGTTCAGTATTGAGCTTTCCTTATGAATACTATTGAAAGAGTTCAAATACAGGATGATCCCTTCCTGAAACCCAAGCTTTAGATGGTAAAATTACCTCCCACTTTCCTAAGTTTGCTTTGCTTGTCTGCATTGTAGCCTGCCTTTACTGCCATGGCTTTGTGGGGTAGTTAAAAGCTGACCCCTGCATCCTCTTTTCCTATCATTTCCTGGAAATACCTCTTCCCCATGCTCTTTTCACTTGGATATGCCTATTTCTGCTTTGTGCTTACTTTAATATTCTTTGGTCTTTGATATCATGTTTTAGCTTCAAATTTTCTAGGAACTGAGAAGATGGTTAAGTGGATAAAACACTAACTGAACATGTAAGGACTTTGGTTGTTCTTTGATCTCCATATACATGCAGTGGCAAGCACAGGGGCACACATGTGCTCTTGTGCATGCACACATACACCCCATGCATTTAAGTAGGTACCAGTGTGTGCAGAGGGGGATGTGCATGCACATAGACACGAGCACATGGGTAGGATAGAGAGTAAGAGAGAATATGTATACTGTGGATGACCATATTGTTTCCGGCTTTCTCTCACCCCACCCTTCCAGGTAGAAAACTCCTCAACATATCAACTCACTCAGATATCATGTTAGATAATCATAACTGAACACAGAATTTTTCCTAGAGAAAGAAGCTTCTGCCTTCTGGTCTCCCGGAATAAGCACGCCATGTTTGTGTTGTTATTCTCTAGCTTAAGCATGATTGACACATACTCATAGCTTCACAAGTATTGATTGCTTGAATGAAAACTAAATACTATCGAATTTATTAAGCGCTGTTCATCTAATATAGGTCATAGAATTTTTTCCTCAGAACCATGAAAGTATACTTTTAATTAAATGTGGAACTGTATAGCAAAAGAATTCTACGAAAATTCCAGGTCACTCACCACTCAATCAAGTCATTTGCTGACTGAGTGGTAAGTGCTCTAGAATCATATCTTTAGCCATATAGCTTATTTCACTACATAACCATAACTTGATGAGCCCTAATCTCTCTTATCTATATGAAATGATTCCTAAATATTAGCTATAGCATCAGCCTATGGGGATGTAGTTTCAATCTAAAGTATACTCAACATTTATTCTTTCATGTATTACTTTGGTCTAATTCTCTGATTTTGCATCAAAAATGAGACTCTGGAAACCAACATTCCAAATCTCTATCCATTGCTTTGTAATAATTTTTAGAAGAACAGTGATTTTTTTTGTCTGTTTTTCATTGTTTGAGGTTTCCACCTGCTTGTCTTTGAACTACCTTGAAAGAAATCAGTAAAACCCCCATGAGACTTTTTCCTCAGTCTCCACCGAGTTCCCTCCAAATGAGGACAAGACCACAATAAGTACTCGGTGGCCATGCTAACATGGGCTCTGCCTCAATTCCTCATTCCGTCCCATTAAAAAGGTGAACTGTAAAGTAGATCCTGAAAAGTTAATCCTTATAATTTAAGCCCTTATTTGTTTCACATGAACTAACTTCCAGATTGTTACTGAAACAAATTTTCTTTTATTTGTATATTCAAATAAGTATGATTCACTTAAAAAGCAGTCCCTCTGAACCGCATTTGCATATCCTAATTAGTTTAGCATGTTCATTTTCCATTCGCATGTTTTTCAAATCAATGCTTTTGAAGAATAGTAAAACTTAACTAACATCTGAGGCCGCAAGTTCACAAAAAAATAAATAAATAAAAAAGAAAGAGCTGACATACAGACTAGCTAAAAAAAGGCAAGAATGTCAATGTGTGGCACAGAGGATGTGGAATTGATTCTGTTTCATAAGGGAAGCTTGATTTCTGCTCAGTGTATACCAGGATGTGGGTGGCTTCAAGGCTGGCCCATCCATATACTTGTGTAACAAACACAAGGTAGAAATTAAAGCAATATTTTAAGATTTATGTATATGAAAAGTTATCAATTTTGGTAAATTTTTTTTTCCTAAAATAAGGGAGTTAGGACACATCAGCAAGAAATCATTAGGGGAAAGAATTTCAACAGAAAAGAAAACAATCAAGTTAACAGAAATACAGATTTTATATCTCAAATGATGTACAAGCTACCAGGCACAGGGCTTGTGACCGACTGCCAAAATGGGAGGAGAATGAGTGGAAAAATAATTTCCATGTTGTCATGAACCTGGTTTTAAAAATGCAATTTCCTGCCTAAATTAATTCTTCAAACCCACCAATTTCTATTAGTTAGAAGAACACGAAATATAAGGATGCCAGTTCAGATGGCTCAGCTCTGTCAAACACCGTCACATTGCTCTGCTGCTCAGATTCTAATGTGAATATTTGTGCACACTTTGTGCAGTTGAGGGCACATGCATAGCTTATCTCACAACTTCCTTTCATTTGTAAGATGTACAGGAGACAGAAACTTCTCTCTTTTCAGTCTATTTTTGGTTCTGAGTGAATAGAACATCTGTTGCTATTTCTATCGGCTCGCAATGGATCATGACGCTGAGTCCTTGTTTATTGCATTTAGCTAATCTGAAATAGTCAATAGTTGATTTCAGAAAAGATTCTAAATTAGAAGTTCACATGATATGATCCCTCTTCGAAAAGACATGAGCAGGAAAGTCATTACAGGTATTCTGCAAGGCGATTGTATATTAGAAGATACAATAATATACACTGATAATTGCATATTATTCTGCTAGCTATTTTAAAATATATTTAGAGTCGGGTGGTGGCGGCACATGCCTTTAATCCCAGCACTTGGGAGGCAGAGGCAGAGGCAGGTGGATCTCTGTGAGTTTGAGGTCAGCCTGGTCTAAGAGAGCTAGTTCCAGGACAGGTTCCAAAGCCACAGAGAAACCCTGACTTGAAAAACCAAAAAAAAAAAAAAAAAAAAAAGGAAGAAAGAAGAAGAAGAAGAAGAAAAACCAATATATTTAAAAATGAAGTTATCTAATGGCACTTGGAATCAAATGATGCAGAGAGAGCATATTATACAGTACCCTTAGAAACAGCATTGAATTACAACATCCTGAAGACCCCTTGATATGTGATCCTTTGTAGTGCTATGTCCAAGGTGTGCAAGGTATCATTTATATTTGGAAGGATAATTCTACTAAATAATAGCAATCTTGATTTAGGAAGATCATGGTGAAATGTTGATTCTGGGAAGACTCACTTTCCCAATAGGGTATGGACAAATTAGGCAAACCCATGTTCATATGGAATGACCCACAAATTCATAAATAAGCCACAGAGTAAACATTTGCTAGAACTCTGTTCTTTACCATGATCACCTAAACCATGTATTGCTTGTGTTAATAATGATCATCTTCTTGAACAAGTCCACCCTTGGGTTTTATGTACCAAGATGTTAGAAAAAGAAAAGACAGATATGCCAAACCTTCAACAAAAGCATGAGTTTAGTGTGGGATGGATGACACATGTTTACAATGTTTCATAGCTGCTCATTTTCCTCTTTTATTTGCATTTCCTAGAACTAAAGAAATGTTGAAAAGGCGTTTTTGAGCTAGCTAAGATGGCACAAATGGAAGGATATCTGTGCTCCAGCTGAAAAGAAAAATTGTAACCAGTGTCATGTTGGAGATCATTTCCAACTCCATTGCTTTATTGTGTGAGAGATGAGGCCGAGGTGCTTGGCAGTTCTTGTCAGCAATGTGTCAAGGCAGTGCCTGTATGACATTGTAGTCTCGCAGCTTTTAAACACAGACACCAGAACCTGGGAAGGACGTGTCTGTGATTTGTACCTGATGCTGTGAGCAGTAGATGTCCAAGGTCATTATTTGAATGGTATAGCTTCTTTATTAGGTGGGCAGAGAATTCTCTGTCTGCTGTTAATCACAAAAATGACACAAAGATCATATGGCTATAATCAATTCTCGTGCAAGAAAATGTTTGTTTCTTCCTTGTCCAGAACCATCAACACAAACATACAAGATGTCAGTTTTTTCTAACTATAGCCATCAACTTTCACAACTATTATAAATAGCACGCACAAATTGAAGATCATAAAAGAAATGCTTACAACTCCTTTCTCCAAAATAGCAAGAAGAATACAATTTCACTCCCACAACTATACTCATTTCAGAAAGAAATATTAATTTTTAAGACAAATTGTAATCTCTAATAATAGCCTTTCACTTATTTCCCAAAATCAATAGCAAATGTATCCCAGACACCCCTAATTGCAAAGTAGTTGTTATACAAATGTGTCTGTCTGTTGTGAGGAGTGTTACCTAGCTAGATCATGTGCCTATTTGATTAGCAATCATGACTTTCTGTTTCCCAAGTTTGTCTGTGTAAAAACAAAGATATATAAAGAAAAACTGACATTCAAGAGGAAAACTGATTTTATATTAAAGTTTTAAACTGAGATGTGTGTCTGTCTCTCTCTCTCTGTGTGTGTGTGTGTGTGTGTGAGAGAGAGAGAGAGAGAGAGAGAGAGAGAGAGAGAGAAAGAGAGAGAGAGAGGAAGGGAGGGAGGGAGAGAGGTGAGAGGAGAGAAAGAAAGCATATATAGGGCTACAAGTACTGTGGGTGGAATATGAGTGAAGTCTGCTGATATTCTGTAAATTGTATTATTATATTTAACAACTAATAATCTGCAATGCTTATGTAAAAACTAATCAGAATAAAATGGTTGAATGTAAATATGTTCAAAGTGGATCTATTCATTTCAATTAAACTTAACCCTCTCTTTACGTCAGTAAAGCACCGCACTAGTCATGGTGAATGTAAAGATTAAACAGCAAAGCCAAGCATAGCTACCCTCAAAGAACTTGCTATGTAATAGAAAGAGCCAATGTAAAAATAGGGTTTTAGAAGCCATCACTCCCTCTTAGCTTTGTCAAGATTGGTGAAAGCTGATTAGAAAAATGAATGTAAGATGTTCAGAGTACTCACATCAGTGAAAGACTTGAGTAACTGGACGTGGACCAAAAGAAGGAAACTGTAGTGGCAGGGGTACATATGTAAGATAGTTAGGGAAAGTCCCCTCCAGGATTAAAACTATGTGCACATATAAATATATATTTAATTGATAGATTATTAATTCAATTACATATAATTAAACATATAATTTAAATATAAATATAGTTAATTTATATATAATTTAATTCAATATACATATATATGTATATTGACTAAAGAAAGAAGGTAAATTAAAGATATATACCACATGTGTGGACTAGTACACATATATTTTTAGTATAGCCTCATAATGGATAGGGAACAGTAAGAGAAGAAGTTATGGAGCAGGGTAAGTTAGCAAGATTTCATTTTTGGGCAGTGGGATGTGAAGAAGTGCCAGACTATTAGGTAAGAGGTGTATAGAGTAGACATTTGGACATTCAGATTAACAGAATAGGCGTATGGTTGAAGACAAAGTCAAGAACAAAACCTAAAGAGCAACAGCAGAAGGGAAATATGGAAAGACCCGAGGAAAATCGGCCTGCAGAGGGAACGATGTGCTGATGGGTCAAAGAATTTCAAAACGAGGCTTCTAAACAATAGGAATTATGTCTTCATCTATACCACCAATGCTTATCGCAGGCAGGAAGAAGAGGATGTATCTTCTGATGAATGTGAGTCAAGAATGGATAAACACATAGGGTTTAGTGGAGACAATATGTATGAAAGAAATTGATTTGGTAACCTCTGTGTTAATGATATCCTTTAGAGGAGTAATTTGGAAGGATGGCAGAAGGTGATGATGAAAGGAAGGTATATATAGGGACAAGGAAGAGCATGGGCTTGAGGTAAAGGGCTAGGGCAGAGGCCCTGATGGCAACGGAGCACAGTGCAGCATAGACTGAGAATAAAGAAGTTGAGTCACAAGAGGAGAGAGACCACGTGAGGACAATGTCCCTGAGGAGAGGGTCATGGATAATTGCTCTGGGTAGCGAGGGGCCTTTATTGCAGTGGTGTAACAAGAAAGACACTCACTAGGGAAATGTGCTGCCCAGGGCATTAGGGGATCCAGGGTCTACTCTGAGCCTGTTACCTCTTAAAGAACTTTAGAAAACATTTTCCCCCTGAGTTTGTGTGTAAAATGAACATTGTCTAGAAGGGGACTTTAATGAACATAGATTATCTTATGACTTTCAGCCCTAGCCTTCCCATAGTTACTGGGCTTCATGGGTAGAACAAAGGAGAAACAGACAAATATTACTTTAAATAAACTTTTGGTGAACTAGAGAAATTCTAAAAACACATAGGAAAGGCGTCATGTAGTTACCAACAAGAAAAGGTAATGTAATCTTCAGACGGAGTGAACAAAATCTTAATAACCCTACGAGTTCAGTCTCTCGTCCCTCCTGCCAACTATGAATATAACCTCAGTCTGTGTATGTGTTTCCACAGAGCAGCAGGGTGAGAACGATGATTGCAAAGACGGGAGATTACTATTGGCCAATAGCTCTACTGCCCTGCAAAAGGTCCTGCCAGAAGAATCAAAAGTCCATCTGGATCACAGGGCAGCCTAGACACAGGTCTGAACTGAGCAACCATTGGTCCCCTATGGGGTCCTTCCTTATTTCTCTTCCTCATCCATACTCGAGTGGTTTGGATTCAATCCCAAACTCAAGTTTCCTTCCTCCCCCAGGTATTAAAATGGAGACACTTCATGTTGGTGGCTTATTTACATATCAGACATGTGAATTAGAAGTAGGGAACCTCATTGCTATTGGTTCAACTGATCTATGCCGCCTAAGGAGACAAGGCTTAGCAAAACCCCAAAAAATTAAAACATTTTGCAGTGGAGTCTTGCTGATTAATACAACATGTCACAGTTTTACTCTCTTTCTTAGAGTGAAGTAGTTTCAGTTCATATAAAACAGACACTTGCTATTTTTCCTTATCTCCTAATGGGATATAATCACAAACAGCCTTCAGAAACCTTCTGTTAAAGAAGGTGGCAGCCAGACAATTGTGTGATGTGGTCTAAGTCAGTACAATGGCTGGCTGCAGGCCAAGGTACTTATACCTTGCCATTCAAGAAGAAAAGGAGGTCATTTTTCTAAAGGTGTAAAGATGACTGAGAGGATCCACAGTTGATGAGTGGAAGATGTGACCCTGCCATTGTGACAGGATCTTCCATGATTCAAATACTTTACCTTTTAAATACCTTTTTTCCCTTTGAAATATAATCAAATTGTAACAAGGAGACATGAAAAAAGGATGTTTTACATTTTAAATTTATGTTTGCAACTTTGATCATGCCTTAACTAATAGCTGTATGTCACATCAAGTCTATGGAAATTTACCTGTGAATTTTCACACGGTATAAAATATTTGTGTGCATGATCATTGTGATAAATAATTCTGTACAGCATGAGGAAAAGAATGTCAGTAGACCTTTGGAGTGCAACAATGCTTCTCAAGCTTTTTTCTCATTATTACCTCATGAGGAACATTTCTATTATGATTTTCTAGTGACTCTGGCATGAAATTTTACTGAGACATAAATTATCTGTATCTACCTAAGTGTATAGAATATTTTAAAACATGCCCAAGCTCTTTTGACTACCTTTGAGAAGATGGCAACCTTGTTAAATCCATGTACTAGAAAAATGTCCAGATTTTAAATCTATGGCATTGATACCATAAATAATTCCTTCTGCAGATTTGAGGGGGTTTCCAATAAATTAAGAGGTGTAACCTACTAAACCTAAGCATGCGAACTACTCTATTATTAGAGAGAACTAGCAAGAAACATAAGTAGGGGAGAAAACAGTCACCTACCAGGGGTTAGTAATTTAGGTATCAGAATTTCTTTTTTCTAGCTGTGGGATTTGGGTCTATTCATTTGTCCTTGCCCAAGTGAGTTACCTCAATATGTAAAAAGAGAAAGATCCTATAATTCTTTTGGACTGTTTTGGAGTATTAGCATATAAAGGAAGTGGTTAATATAAATAATAGACAGTAATTTAAATATGTATCAGATGCAATATGTGCCTTCACTTCCCTGTCTTAATGGTGAATGTTAAGGATGCTCCTCCTGGTGACCAGAATCCTGATGCATGTGTTGCACTAGTGCACAGCTTTTTTGTGAATATTTTCACATTCATAGACTTTTTTTTTTTGATTTTTCGAGACAGGGTTTCTCCATAGCTTTTTGGTTCCTGTCCTGGAACTAGCTCTTGTAGACCAGGCTGGCCTCGAACTCACAGAGATCCTCCTGCCTCTGCCTCCAGAGTGCTGGGATTAAAGGCGTGCGCCACCACTGCCCGGCTTACATTCATAGACTTTTATACGGCATAAAGGAGTCCAGGTTTTCTCATCTTCCTACAAGACCCATGTTTCTGTATGACTGATTTTCAAATGACACTTCTTTTTTGAGTCACTATTTGTTAAGGCAAAATTTAGATATGTATGAACCAAGGTAACCTAAAGGGGCAATAATGGCACTTTTACCTTGGTGGTAACCAACGGCTCTATAATTGGACTGGAGCTTGCTCAGCAGGAGAGAGTTCATACATAGTAGTGTAAACTGCAAACATAGCCAACAATCTGTAGTTATTGAAGTCATGATTCCTAAACAAAAATCTACTACAATGACTGTCTTAATCCAAAAATTACTTCTTACTTCAACCACTAGTATTTACTGTGGTTTGACCGAGTTTGCACATATCTAATTTATGTAGATCTCACCCAAAATGAAAGTTTTCTTTTTGCAACAGATAGAGACCATTACAGAGAGGCACAATCTCTCCAACATAGCCCTAGGGAACAACTTGGAAGAGTGGACAGGAAGTTTCTAAGAGGATCAGAACATCTGCTGTGAAGTTGTGTTTTCTATATATGACAGGGATCAAAACCCAGTGGAGCAGAGTTCTGTTCTTTTATATTCTACTTAGCAGTCATCCTTCAATGTAAGTTATGTTTAATTGTTATAGGAAAACCAAGGATATTTAAGTCTTATTTGGCTACAGAATTATTCCTTTACTTTTTATGTTCGAATAAGTCTGCCGATTAGGATGTATGGGCACTAACTGTGGTGCCCATCACCACCATTTGCTCACCCACTTAGCACTACTAAGAATTTGAGTTTATGTTAATCATTTTCTTGGTATCTTCAGTGTGATTTACATCACATGGTCAGTTGAAATGAAGAAATGGCAAGTAAGGTGTCTTAAATGGTACAGTGTGAGCCATGTCTATCAGTGTGGGTCTGAATGCAAGTCATGCTTATAGCCGTTGTTCTACTCATGAAAGTAGTAGCAGTGCCCTTGCTTCAAAACTCAAAGTCAAAAAAAATATGGACTTGAAATATATATGTTCTTAAACATTTTCACCCTTGTTACCCCACAGCTGACAGAAGTTATGATATGTGGGATTTCCTGACATGGAGGGAACAGCTGTGAGTTTTGCCTTATTGTGGAGATCTGTGAGCAGTCTCGCAGAAAAAAAAAATAAACAAAAAGCCAGGACCGGCCGTATGCTATAAATGTTCTTCAGTAATGGTACCTAATCAAGAAAGTGACTAAAGCAATTTTACAAGACTCAAGCCTTCTACTATCTTTGAAAAAAATCACAGTTTGATAGAGGAGAGACTTAGAAGGTAAATATGAAATTATTTGCTCTGAGATTCCAGTAAACATTATGACCAAGATTCTTTCTCCATGTACTGAAATACTAAATTATTTTAAGATGTTCTAATCTGAAAAACAGTGATGATAATAATATTCTTCAATTATTATTAAACAGGTATGGTTACAATTCTAAACGATTGTATTTCGTACAACCTATTACAAAATTTTATTACAGAATACCATATAAGATAGGACAAAAAATAGAGACAGAAGGAAAAATGAAAATACAATGGTAGGCAAGTTAAATAAACCAAAGGAAAATCTATAGCATAAATTACAATCATCTGTGTATATTTCAAATAACCTCCATTATATTAAAAACGTCTAAAATATGCTCAATTGTAAAGTTCACAATACTCACAGAATTTAGCTGGGAAAACAGGTCTGTTGTGTATCCTGTTATGTTATGTACGTCATGTGTGTCATGGGTGCCACTGACTGAACTGGAAGTTTCAAGTTTAATTCATTTTAAAATCATTTCCTTTACTCTTTGAGATTATAGTTAATATCATTTTTAGCTTTCTCATCCTCTCTTCTAACTTTACCACATTTTCCTTCTTGCTCTGTTTCGAATTCAGGATCTTCTTTTCATTAGTTGCTGTTAAATACACAAATGCACACACACACACACACACACATTCACACTCACAAGTTTTCCTATGTACACAAATAAACCCTGTTGAATCTGCATAATGTCACTTGAATGTAAATTGTCAGGGCTGAGCATTTGGTATTGGGTAACCAGTTGGTGTATCCCTAGGGGAGACTATTTCTCCTCTCAGCATTGCTTAGTTACCTATAGTTCCCTGTGTGTAGGATTAAGACTGATGGGCACTTCCATTTAGTTTACTTTGTATGTGTATTGCTGCTGTTTTTATTCAGCTAATGTTTAAACATTCATGTTGGTGAGACTTTATCAGCATTTCTGCTGACAATTCTAGGAGACACAATCTCACAGCAAGCTCCCTTGTCCCCTGGATATTACAAGTCCCACCCCCACATCTTCTGCAATGTTCCCTGAGTCTTGGGTTCAAGAGTCATTGTATAGATGTGTCAGTTGAGGGGAGACTCCATAACTCTGTTTGGATTGGTTGTAGTTCTTTGTAATGGTCTCTATTTGTTATAAAAAGAAGTTTTCTTAAGGGTAAGGACTACACATTAGTGGGTGGGTATAGGGAAAATACTGAATGTAGTTAGGGGTTATGCTTGCTTAGTAAAGTAGTGGTTGTAGACTCTCCTCTGAGACCCAGGACTCCACTAGACCTGGGTACTTGTAGTAAGATAAGGCCTACAAGGCCGAGAGAAGAGCCAACTTGGAGTGAGTCTGAGGGCCTAGCAGCAGGCACTGTGAGAGGTCCTGATCATGCCTAGCCAATGAGAGGCAACCACACCATGTCAATGGATCAGAATGCAGTCTGAATACTAGAAGGAGGGTATATAAGACTCGGCCCATTGCTGAATAAAGAAGTCTGCTGTTTGCCCTTTACCCGATGCTTGGTGTTTATGCTATTGATACTGTGCCTTTTCAGCCCCCTCCCCCAAGGGAGCTGTCAGGAGCCAGCAACATCTAGCAACTGAACAGGTTCTAATCATCTCCCTCTCCTCACTTCTGGCGCTGGACAGTGTCCTCAGGATGGGGTATTTCAGTGAGAAGACTGTTCCATGTTGTGTGGTTTGGTCCCTTTGACAGGAAAGCATTGGGACCCCTATCTTTCCTTCTTTTCTGTTGTCTGTCATGTTTGTCTGCCCATCTCCCTAGAAAAGCACTTTTTTTTCTGTTTTGGCTTGCCTGGAACCTCAACCTAAGGGATGATCCCCCGGGAGGTGGAATGAAGGCTCAGCATCCAAACACCATACCTAGTCTGGAAAAACCATGTGGTCATATGGCTGTGGCCTAAAAAAAATCATAGAAGTCCCCCCCTAAGCATAGACTATGAAGGTCTGACATAGTTGTGCGCCGCTGTTGACGGCCATCTTCTCTCTGTTGCTCTAAAATATGGGCAACCTACCCATGGACCCAGCAATACCACTCTTGGGAATATACCCAAGAGAGGCCTTATCATACAACAAAAGTATATGCTCTACTATGTTCATAGCAGCATTGTTTGTAATAGCCAGAACCTGGAAACAACCTAGATGCCCTTCAATTGAAGAATGGATGAAGAAAGTATGGAATATATACATATTAGAGTACTACTCAGCATTAAAAAACAAGGACTTCTTGAAGTTTGCAGGCAAATGGATGGAAATAGAAAATACTATCCTGAGTGAGGTAAGCCAGACCCAAAAAGAGGAACATGGGATGTACTCACTCATATTTCGTTTCTAGCCATAAATAAAGGACATTGAGCCTATAATTTGGGTTCTTAGAGAAGCTAAATAAGAAGGAGAACCCAAAGGAAAACATATAGGCATCCTCCAGAATATTAACCTTCATCAGGCGATGAAAGGAGACAGAGACAGAGACCCACATTGGAGCACCGGACTGAAATCTCAAGGTCCAAAGCAGGAGCAGAAGGAGAGAGAGCACGAGCAAGGAACTCAGGACCGCGAGGGATACACCCACACACTGAGACAATGGGGATGTTCTATCGGGAACTCACCAAGGCCAGCTGGCCTGGGTCTGAAAAAGTCTGGGATAAAACTGGTCTCGCTGAACATAGCGGACAATGAGGACTACTGAGACCTCAAGAACAATGGCAATGGGTTTTTGATCCTACTGCACGTACTGGCTTTGTGGGAGCCTAGGCAGTTTGGATGATCACCTTACTAGACCTGGAAGGAGGTGGGTGGTCCTTGGACTTCCCACAGGGCAGGGAACCCTGATTGCTCTTTGGGCTGACGAGGGAGGGGGACCTGTTTGGGGGAGGGGGAGGGAAAGGGGAGGCGGCGGTGAATGCTGCACATAATAGAAGTGTTTGAGTAGATGCAACCTCTATCACCTAACTTGTTTATGCTTCTCTAAATTTAGGTTGAAGTCACTTGACTCAAACCTTGGGCACATCAGCTGATGTAATAATTTGACTATCAAAATGAAAAATTTCTAGAATCCAGCCTTCAAGCCCATCCAGTAAGATTATTTAAAAGTTGGTGGAACATGTAGACATCGAAGGGCTAAGTTGTAATGACAGCTCAACCCAGATAACCATATACTTTATCAAAATATTGTAATTATATTGTTTATTTAATTTATTTTTTATTGATTTTTATTGAGCTCTACATTTTTCTCTGCTCCCCTCCCTGCCTCTCCCCTCTCCCCTTCAACTTTCCCCCAAGGTCCCCATGCTCCCAATTTACTCAGGAGATCTTGTCTTTTTCTACTTCCCATGTAGATTAGATCTATGTATGTCTCTTTTAGTGTCCTCATTGTTGTCTTAGTTCTTTGGGACTGTGATTTGTGGGATGGTTTTCTTTGCTTTATGTTTAAAAAGCACTTATGAGTGTTTTTAGAATGATTTATGACAATCAGAGAGAATAAGTAAAAATGTAACAGAGAAGTCAACGTTTAAAGAATGGTTTATAAAAGAATCATGGGTGTTAATTGTCCTGTTTACTATCTGAATCTCAGATGTAGTGTACTTAGAAAATATAGACTATTTAAAAGTATGAAAAGCCACCAAGGACAGTTGTTTGATAGTTATATACCTCATAAAATAGATTTATGTAACTCTATGATATTGTTATAATTATTATATGCAAAATTGTAGGCTACAATATATGCCATATATGAAAGACATAAATAGTGTTCTTAGCTCATTAACAATTTTTTATATATTTTATCATTTTAATGACTTTAAATCTTGTTATTGTATATAGCATGATTATTGAACCTTATTTTCTCACCATGTGTCTGGCAAAATAGTAGACCAGGAGGAACTCTGAACTAAAAATAGAAAAATAGCTTATATTCTGTTGTTAAAGTCATTTTAAAAACATCATATTGTATCTTTCAAGGGTTCACAAGTTACAATTTTATCTCTTCGGTCTAGTCCATAGAAAGAAATCTTTGACATTTAAATAACAGCCTTTCTGAGGCTTCAGTTGCAAGACTCTTCTGGTCTTACAAATATTTTCCTGTGCTATAGAATTAGTATATATTGGAACACACGGGTAAACTCTGATCTTTAAAATATGTTATCATTGATTATTTAGGAGGTTTCTGAGAGGTTTAAGTAATAGTAGCTCATATGGATTTCAAAATGATAGCCCTGCATAGATCATGACGTCACAGAGCTGTCTGAGTACTTACCTGAGGATGTTAAATCCAAACACAGAAAATTGGACAGACTAGTTTTCCAACAATTCCACACTGTCTTGTTTACCTCATGGATGGTAGGTTGAAAGCTGCAGTTTTTGCTTATGTTGATCATTTTCTGTGTGAGTAGATGTTGGGAGGGAGCCCAGGTTATCCTGGGACTCACTAGATAGCTCATTCTAGCTTTGAACTTGTACTTTTTTTTTTTTTTAACCTCAAGCTTCTAAGTGCCTGGATTATAGGCATAGACCACCATACTGGGTTGAGGCTTACAGTTCTAAGTGATCAAGATTTTTCAAAAGTAGTTAAACCAAGAAATTTACTTATTGGGAAGTTTATTATTTTATGTGCTTTTTTCATAAGGAAAAAAACAAAATTCCATACTTTTTATGAGACTTTGTCAGCAAATTAATTAAAATTATATTATTTCTCCAAAATCAGTGTTGGTCTAAAACATATACAACGATTCTTCAATTCAATTATAGTTAACTTTTGGTGCAAATATATTTATTTTTCTACTTTAAAGCATTAAAGTGTCTTTAGATATTGTAGGTGGCTTTAAAATGAATTAGCTTTGAAATCTGAGGTGCTCTCAAATGTGTTTCAAATAGAATAGCTCCCTGGATGAATATAGCTAACTACCATCTTTAGGCCTAACAACTGAGAAATAACTTGAAAGCATTTAGGAAATTTTGTGATACATTTTGAGAATTGTGTCATTATTTCTACATCTACACCTTAGCTGAAGCTCTTTGTCAAGGGTGGGACAGATTGTTTTTCCTCCTTGCTTTCAGGAGGTTTATAAAAGATAGATATTTGGGTATATTTTCTAATATTTTTGTTTTTAAAAACAAAAACTAACACATGGCAATGTTGAAAACATTTTGACTCTATAAATACCACAAAATCCATCATGTTTTTCATGCTTTTTGAAGCTCTAGGAACATTTCATGGGTATCTAATCATTCAATGTTTTTGGTTCCTTAAATGCACCATTTAACTGATTATATTTCCTGCTAGAATGGATCATGTATTGGATTACTTTGCATGATTAAAATTTGTAATATCTTCTGTGTATCATTTAATTGTTAAGATCAAAATATCTCCAAGTTGATACTGGTGTCTAGTTGAATAGAATATATATATATATATATATATATATATATATATATATATATATATATATATATTAGTTACAGTGGATAAATATTATTGGTCTTTTATATTCTTTGTTACACTGTGGACATTTTCCCAAGAAAAGCATCATTTCCATGGTCCCACCAATTGTACACTCTCTTCACAGAAACCTGTCTTTCTTTCCCTAATGCATAGTTGCTTCCAGGTTGAAAGGAAATAAATGCTTGGGAGTGAGAGGCTGCTGTTCTACAAGATCAATTTCCATCTCTTTCCAGATCAGATGACTTGCGTATGGAAGTCGCATTTTCATTATCTTTTCTCCATTAATCTCATGCAGAATTCCATTTCAGCCTCATGTTTCTTAAATGGAATGAGCAGGTAGGGTTGTATTAACAATCTGCAGACTTGCATGTATACACTGCAGACAATATTTCAGAAAGATGAAAAATTCTGCTCTTGTAGAACCCTCTGCAATTATTACAGTATACACTGCTCCCACACACATTCTGTATACTTGGTATCTCCAAGAGTCTGCTTCCAGTGGGAATGCTAGGTACAAAGAAATCAAATGTGTAATATACTGTTGTTATTGTTTCTCAATTCTTAGAAGGGAGGAAATATTTGACTAGAATATTACTATATAAAATGCTTTCTTTTCTTCTGTTAGTCATTTCTATCAGGTAATGTTGGTTTTTTTTTTTTTTGCACTCCAAAAATGTTGGTGTCCAAATCAAATGGAAGTGAGTTCCCAACTGATATGTTCAAAAGAAAATTTTATTATTAATCCTTCAAGGGTTTTCTCTCTTCATACAAAGATGTAGTAGTAATAATGATAAAGAATAGGAAGTATATAGAATTGATGCAAAACTGCTTACACTCAGATTCTGGCTATAGAGCTTACTAGTTAAGTCAAAGGAAGTAAGACAGTTCTGGCCATGTTTGGCACATGCTTTGTCATCTAAATTAAAGTTAAATATAGAATTAGGATTCTTCAGCACAAGGATGGCAATCAAATACCCATAGTTCTTTTCTTCGAATATCACTGTCATATATTCTTAACTCAATAGCAACTAATAATACATGTCTCTACTCCTGATATTTTCAACATATATTCAAATATATTATATTGTAGAAGAGACTCACTATAGACTAATAGGTAAAAAGTTATGCTTTACCAGCAATCTTATAGTCTTTAAATTTAGTTGAGTATAATAAATATAAATAAATTGAATAATAAAAATCAAAGCTTAATTTTTAGAAAAAAAGTGATGCAATTTCCCAGTTTTTCTTTTGTGTGTACTTGACTGACAAATCTATTGAAATTTCATCTATTAGTGCTTGGTTGTTAGCAATATCTAGCAGATGAATAAATGACCAAGTGGAAGATATTATTAGTAAATATGTGTATCATTGGGGCATTCTTCGTTAGTGTTAGTTATCAACTTGACATATCTGAATCATGTGGGAGATGGGCTGGGCTGATAGGCATGCTTAAGGGGAATTCCTTGGATTATGTTAACTGAGTTGGAAAGAACCACCCTCCCCCCCCCCTACACACACAGAGTGGGCGCCACTATTCCCTGGCTGGGATCTTCCGCTGTGTAAGTGGAGAAAGAGAACTGAGCACACCCTTCCTTCTTTGCTCTCTGCTCTTAGTTACAGATGAGTGACCAGTTGCTCCAGGTCCCCTTTTCCTTGACTTCTCTATGGAAATGGACCAAGAAGATAATGCACCCTTGACCTGTAAACCAGAATTAATCCTCTCTCCCTAAATATATTTTGTCAGAGTATTTTAATTACAATAGGAAAAAGGAACTAAACAGATAGCTTAGCAGAGGTTCTGTCTTAACAAATGAGAAAAATCAGTCTTGTCCTATAGCCCACCAATGGAAACATTCTGAGTGTGCTGTGAGGGTTGGTGAGACTATGTAGATCTATTTGGGGGAAGATTAATAGTAATCTCTAGCTTTCTGTACTTTACTGCCTGGATTAATGATACCTATATTCTAAAATTTTAATGTTTAATAAGTCACATAAACAGGGGTTCAGCATATATTAACTACTATTATAGTAATATATGTTATCCCATCATTATATTTTAAGGAGGCAAAGTAGACCTATCTGTTTCTTTTAGCAGATAAAGCTGTCTTATTTAATAAAAAAATATAATATAGCATATTAAAATTGAAAATTCAAATTCTGGCTGCAAAGTGAATGTATAACTGTATGTGGCAATAGTCATTGCCCAGGGGAATTAAATACCCTGGTTCCTGTGCCTCCTATAATTCATGCACAGGTGGACTTGAGGCCAGCATTTCAGTCCTTAATTCTTGTTGAAGCTCATCTGAAACAATCAAGGTTACACTGCTGTACCATGATTTCATATCTCTCAATCATATTATTCACCTTGCTAATTAAATGCTTATTTTACTTCGGTGTGGGCAAATACAAATGGAACTAGCATATAATCTTTTATCACACTCTCAAGAATTTGGTTTCGCCCTGGGCAGTAATGAGAAGTGTAGAGATGTGTCAGTTAGAGGTGCTTTTGGGCTTGTTTGCTCACACGGCTTCAAAAGCATGGTGTGGTTATGCCAGTAACAGGTGGCACTGGCCCTACCACTGGGTGTTTACTTCACAGACAGATGGACAACACTCTCTGCTTGTGAAAATGGAAGGGAGGGATGAGGAACTTCACAGATTAGGCTGTCCCTAAACAGATTGGTAGTTCAAGATGTTTTAAGTAAGTTTGAAGAGGATACTAGCGAGTGACAACATCATAACCTCAAAAACAAAAGCAGACAAAGTAGAGAAAATCAAAAATGCCATATCTGTATTAAGTTAGAACAAACAGTTCTGATATCCTTTAATAGAGCTTGTGTGTAAAACTTCAGATTTCAGATTTGTTCTTTGTTCTTCAGGGTCAATAATCGTTGCTGGGGGGAGGGAGGGCTGGTGAGATGGCTCAGTGGTAAAGAGCACTGCCTGCTCTTCCAGAGGTCCTGAGTTCAATTCCCAGCAACCACATGGTGGCTCCCAACCATCATGTAATGACATCTGGTGCCCTCTTCTGGTCTGCTGGCACCAGAACACTGTATACATTAAAAAAAAATTGTTGCTGGAAGAAGTATACTCTGTCAACTCTTCTCATGTAGTATGTGATGACCCAGTCCCCAGAGCTCGGTTCCTTCTGTGTTCATACATGGGACAGTGTGAGGGATAGTCACAAGCCTTCGGAAGTCCCCATTAATAGCACAAAACATTTTGACTTATAGCTTGCTCCACTCCAGCTGTGACTAGTTTTTCTTCTACCACTTTAACAAATTATTTTTTCATGGTTTCTTTCCGTATCATGCCATATATAACAACACCAATAACAACAATCCTACCATCACTACCTTAATGCAGCCTCTGAGAGGCTGTTAATTACAAAACTGTGACTCACCTGTCTCCTGCACTCAAATTCATTCTAGTCCTTGCTACCACAGAAATTCATGTAGTCATTCTCACTGTTAAAGCCTTGAATGTGATGATACCTCAGATCTTAAGAATCACTCAGTCACCTTAACACATTCTTTAAGTTCTTTTAGGATCCGCATACTACAATCATCTCCTTCTGCCACTTGGAGTGTCCTGTGTTCTGGCCATTCTTACTTTGTTCCTTATAGAGTCTTCAACAAGCCAAGCTCTTTTGGGTTCATGGTTCTGGACATGGGTGTTTGTAGATGAAATTCTTGTTTATCTCCTTCAAACTCCCCTTTCCTCAAACATTTTCCAGTAGAGCCTGGGGAAGACTTCTTAGAGTAAATATTACTGGGCCTTCATTTGTCTCCAGGCAGAGGGTTTAATGCAGCAAGGTATGCAAGATTGCATCCCACTCTACACGTCTTCATCACCTGCACTGAGAAGTGTGATCACACTAGAGTAAAAGGATCATACCACATGCATGGCAGATTTCAGTTCAAAGTCTATGTATTTGTCTGTAGAGAGGTCTTTTTTCCTCGTAAGACAGGGCATAGTTTTTTGAGAATTTTGGGCAATATATTTTGGACGTATTCACTTTCTCCCTTAACACCACCCAGATCCACCCCTCTTCCCTAACACTCAACTGTGTGTGCATCCCTGTTCGTGGATATGTGACCTTCTACTAGAGGACAGTCAATGAACTCTTAAAGGTAAATGACTATTTTTCTCCCAGCAGCTATCAATGGACAATAGTTTATCTGAGGGAACTTCATGACTACCTCTCCTCCACGAGCTAGTATTTGGGCTACTCTTTCAATGGACATCTGAATCACAGTTCCTCCTCCCAAGGCTCAGAAATAATTGCTGAAGCGGAGTTGTAAAGACAGTAAGAGCAAGCGATAGTGAATGACTGACTGGTACAGAGTTCTTGAGCACAACAGGATAATGGCTCATATGAACTCACAACTGTCAGTGGTCACAGCTGTGACAGCATGCACAAGTCGGCATAAGCTGCACACCTGAGATTACTGAGCCAAGGCAATAGGATTGGTAGCTCAGGCAAAATGTAGAAAGAATCTGAGTGACCCTTGAGAAAGGAGTTCCAGCTTCATCAGGTCTGATATATCAACATAAGAGTTTTCTAAAATGTATATTTCCCAGGCCATTTGGAGGCAATATAAATTTTCTATAAGCATGGCGAGTCTCAAAGCTTCTTACAAAGCACAGAAAAAAATATTTTGCAAATCGCACCAAATTTTTGATAGGTTTGCATCACTTTAATTGATACCATCCCACTGTAACACCATGCTAATCCCATACACTCACCATATTAAACTTGCTTAATAGAATAATTGCTTCTAATATATTAATATAAACGACCAACTTTTAAAAATACAGCTGAATGCCATATTTCTGTTTTCTTCTGCAGTGAGTGTGACTTTACCGCAAACATCTTGGAAAAATGCAGTTTTTCCCATCTGGTACAAATGAATGTAAATCAGACCCTCACAGTCTTACCGCCTTTTGTCTATTCTGGGCGCACAAAGCATACAGTCTGAAGTGAAGGTAAATAAGATGCCCTGCCACTCTCTGTATGCTCAGAAGCACTCTGTGCTAAATAGACTGCAGTGCACCCTGGGAAGTGCTGGCTCTGTGCCCATCGCTCTATTTGCTGGAGTAGCTCATGTTGAAAGCCTGCCCAACCTCAGCTGTAGACTTGGAAGACACAAAGCAAGCAATTTGGCTTTCCCAATCATCAGCCTGGCAAAGGCAGGAAGGAATCCAGCAACAACAAAGACTCCTTAATTTTTAAGTAACCAGTCCTACGGGACTGGGAGCATAAGAAGAAGCTCGGTCTCTTCTGTAAGCTCATTTGTGTGTGTGTGTGTGTGTGTGTGTGTGTGTGTGTGTGTGTGTGATCTCCATAAGGATGGCTGGAAATGCCTGCTATCATCTTCCAACATCTGTGCCTAAGGCTGCCTTTCCAATACAAACTTCCAGATTTTGTGTCACAGCTGCTGTGAAGCTGGCAATTGGCATAGTAAGAAATTTCCCCCCTCTTGTACACTGTACAAAGTGTCTAGTAATATTGCTAGAGTTCAAAGCCTCCCAAAAAAGCCAGTCTTCACAGACAGTGCCACCAAGTCTTCAAAGGCTTAACGACAACTGAATCTGGTCGATCTTGATGAAGACATGACAACATTTAAGAGAAAAGAAATCTAAAGAAGGAAACAATACTATTGTGTTACAAGAAGGATGAAAAACAAGGCCACATGCCAGGAAATATCATTTAATGGTTCTCATATCAATGTTTGATAAATAAACAGACCTTTTAAGCCATATATAATTATTGTATATATCAAATTACAATAATGAGAAAATTTCCATTTTCAAGATTGTTTGAAATGCCCTTCATTTTTTATGGATGGCATTAAAATCCGGATTGGCCAGAAAACAAATAAACTCTTATTATATGTTAAAATAAACCAAAAATAGGTCAAATTTTTCAAAAATACACATTTGAATATGCATAATAAACTGCATAGATATTTTGAGGAGTGTTTGCTTGAAAAATAATTAATATAGAAAGTTTTATTTTGTGAGTACATCCAACTCATTACTCAAAAGTCTCTGGGGAAAAAATCCTATAAAATACTACCAGGACTTCTTAACAATAATTTGGATGGCACATGAAAACATCTAGTTAATATAATCATTCAATTAAAGGAATTAAATGCTCACTTTTAACATAAATTTACAAATTAATATTTAAAATAAAGTCTACAAGTATGCAGCACCATTTATCTCGTTGCAATCATCAGAGTGCTTCACGGGTATATTTTTAACAGCCAGGTCTCTCAGTTCTTTCCCTGGATTCTTTATGATTTTATTACAAACATATGCTAGAGAACCAAGTAAGATCTTCATCAGATTTTTGGCTAATCTCAGACGGTTTTATGTTTATTGCATTATCTTTATACTTCCCTATTTAAAAATGTATTTAGCATTTAGTCAAGGTAAAAAAAAAAACAAATCCTCAGTCAATTCAATACACATACATTACCCTCCTTGTTAAGTGATTTGTTGTAGTTTGGGGTAGTTTTTTTAAAAAATCAAGCATATTTCTGAACCCGAGAAATTCAAAGTCTAGAGGGAGTTGAAAGTAAAAACCTAACTAATTAATGCCACATAACAAATGAAAATGTTCAGAATATATCCTGCTTTTGAATATTGTAAGCCTTATAGTACCAACTGTGATTTTCAAATCATGTTCCATAGTTACCAACCATGAAAGCATGGGAAAGTTAGGGGTAGTTTAATATTTTTATATGTAATATAGCTTTATATTTGAGCAAGAATAGCTGCCATGACTGATGATGTAGTTACTCAATCCCAGAAAATTAATAGTCATTGTAGCTGAGAAGGGTGCTTGACCCAGAATTCTTTGACTTTTTTAAAGTCTAATGGCTTAGATTTCTTTCTTTTTTAACAGGTAGGGGGAAAGTAGGTAGAGAATAAAAAACAACTTGATTTTTTTTTTTGGATTGTAGCCTTGAGAGACACCCCTGCCACTGAAGTGCTTGGCGCATGAGCAGTAGAACCCTACTTTGAATGCCCAATATCCATGAATAGCCAGCTTTGTGTAGATCACAACCGAAGAGGAGCACTGACCCCCAATGCTGTGCCTTAACCTACACAAACACACACCATGACGTTTGTGTGAGCTCAGTTAGACAAATCTATACATAAAGGAAGAGGGGGAAACAGGGGAAGGAAGGAGAGAGGAATGAAGGGAGGGAGGAGCTTAAAAAATACAACTGTGAATGCATAATGGATAATGACATAACAAATATTTTAAAAGAAAAAAATATGTTGATAATTCAGGCCTCTGATGATGCTTAATTTCAGGCAGCTTTCTTAAGTCTTTTATAAAATTTAGTAATATGAACAATTAAGTCATTTCACACATATTTACTTTGTCTGAATCATTTTCTTGGCACTTCTATCCAAAGAACTCTAACAAATGAAACATATAACTTCTGATTATTATTTTTTTCTTTTATTCTTTTAAAACTTAGTATTGAAGGAAAATACCCATACTTAAATTTTAACTTGAAAAAACCTCACTGAAAAAAAATGCAAAGAAAAACAAAATAAATAAGAATAACCACAAAAGATATGTGTGGAGCAGAATCAAACTCATTAGAATAAACCGAATCTGCAAAACTATGGAGAATAAAGGTGCAAGAAAAAAAAAGGGACAGAAAAAAAGTACATATAGACATGAAAATGTTAAATACAAACAAACACATTTATATACCTATAAATCAGGAAAGTGTTTAGTTAAAAAATGAATATACCTTGCCTGCTTAAATGTAGAGTTTACGATGAGTGCAATACTCCCACTCAACTCCCACTCGTGAACATGCAGAATTCTGTCAAGTGGTCCTCAGGATCACGTTTCTCCTGAAATAGAGTTCTCAAGTTGACTTAGGAGCAGGAAAGAATGGCATCACCATTTGTGAAACTTCAGTTTTTACAGGAAAAAGATAAAATGGGCCTGAGGAGAGGATACTTTCACCTTATCCACAAAGCAAGCGCAAGTCCCTGAGGGGTGAACCTCCTAGGGCCCCAGATTAAGTAGCGATGATGCCTATATGGAACCCTTTAGGGTTCACTGAAAGACAGCAAACACTTGCAAAATATCATAACATGGATTCCATAATTCTGGTGGAAAAAAATCTAGACTTTTCCCTGGTAGTCAGGAAACCAGTGATTTAGCTTTGAGTAAACCAGGGCTGTTGAGTAGCCATATTCCTGGATGCCATCAGGCTGTTGTGTGCAATTGTCTTCATTAGAGCAGTTGATGCAAGAGACCTTGAAGATCTGGTCTGGTGACTATGGAAATTCATTCCCTCATAGAGGAGCGCTGGAAAGGGTTGGAGGAACTGTGTCTTAATGTGCCATCCATTCCTTTCCATACTCCCTTCACAGTTGTACATAATTCTGCTTTAACAGCATACAAGCTTGTGGTCTCCACCAGAACTTGATGTATAATTCCCCTCTTTGTGCTGTGAGTATGTTTTATTGCCATTGGTTAATAAAGAATCTGCTTTGGGCCAATTACAGTGCAGAACAGAGCAAGTTAGGAATTCCAAACAGGGAGAGAGGAGAAAAGAAGGTTGAGTCAGGGAGATACCATGTAGCTGCCACAGGAGACAGACACTGGTCAGAACCTAACCAGTAGGCCACAACCACACAGCAATACGCATATGAATAGAAATGAGTTAATTCAAGATGGAAGAGTTGTCAGTAAATGTTTAATCTTTCAAACATTAATTCTCTCTTCATAGTTATACAATACTATTCATGTTTCTGTGGTGGTATGATGAATTTGACAACTATATTTGTCATGAAACAGTATTTACTGTGTATACTAAGCTGAGTAAATTTGGTATGTCCAGCACACTCATTAAAAATAAGTTATCTAATGTTAAAGGATTTCCAAGAATGACACACCACACCACATACACAGAGACAAACAGCAGGCAGACAGACAGACAGACAGACAGACAGACACACACACACACACAAGCTTCCATTATTCAAACCACAGTAATACACCCTTATCTACAGGCAACTTGCTGTTATTGGCAAATACAATTTAGTGGATAAGAAAAATACCCTTTTCCATCGCTATCTAATCCTCCTTCTCCCACCTGTAGGTGGCTGTCTGTAGTTCTTTGTCTATGGATGAGACCCAGGAAATTCCTCCCTTCTACAGCAGCATGTCTATTGGTACTCCTATTGTTCCTGTCTTCCATGCAGTCATTCTAGGAGAGACTTCTCACAGCTCTTGCAGCCTTCTGCCTCTCCTCTGTGATGTTCTCTGAGTCATACATTCAGGGTATGGGATACAGCTATATCCATTGAGGCTATGATCCCCGTGATCTGTTGATCCTCTGCATCATGTCCAGATGTGGTTTTTTTTTTTTGATGCCCTCCATTTGCTGCACAGAGAAACCTCTTTGAAGAGGGGTGATAGCTGCACTTACCTGTGGGGATAAGTGCAAGATATGGAATATATCTAGGACTTATTCTGGGCTAGCAAAGCAGCTGTAATAGATTCTTTTCTAAAGGCCGTGATCTCACTAGCCCCATGAAGCTGGCTAGGTTTCCAATACAGACATATTTTCTCCCCTGTCGAGTGGGCCTTAAATCCAATTAGACAGCTGCTGAATGTCACTGGCATGTCAACACCACTTGCACCTCTATGTATGTCTTGCATGCTGCTAATTGTGCTTCACAGGTGTTGCAGCTGGACAGGTCTCTTTAATAGCTTCCATCCCTTGGCAGCTTGCATAGTATTTCTTTGAAATCATGAAAGATAAATTACAGGAAAGAGGCTTTCTGGTTAGATACAGCTGAAGTCATCCAAATCGTGAGTGCTAAGTGTGTGGTGTCTTATCAGTATGGGGCTACTGTCAAAGCATTAGAGGCAACCAAGGGATACACCAATAAGCAATATTGCTTTCAGAATCATTAGCCCTTCGAAGGGAGATTTCATGTGTCTGGTCCTGGGGATTTTGTTAATCTATGGTTCTTGTGTGGAGCGTTGTCAGTTCAAGTGACTTACCTCTGTTTTCTAGCTCTTGTGAATAGGGCGACACATGCTGGTGAGGTCTGTGGAGAAAAAAAGAGCCCTCAATTTGCTGGTGAGAGGAAAGCAAATTTGGGCAGCCTCTCTGGAAATCAGTGTGAAGAAGCCTCAAAAAACTAGGAAATAAATCT
>JABTXL010008488.1:15999279-16022467 GCA_025134845.1 Neodon shergylaensis
CTTGCCAAATACAAATTCCTATCCACCTTCAATATCCTGTCCTATCTTAGGAAATGAAAGCACACTTGAACCCTTCTGTTTCATCTTCCCTTTTCTAAACAAACAAACGAACAAGCACAAAACGTTTATCAGTTGTTCCTTTTCCAGCCTTGGAAGTTTGTATATTTTAGCTTTCCCAGACTTTCCCCCTCCCAGATGGTCTAACTGAGGGTTTGATCAACCTTGAGATAACCGCATTTTAGTAATCTTGTGTAAATGCTGAACCAACTACACTGGCTTATGACAGTCTACCACTGCTTGAGATTTCCATTCAAAGGATGTCAAGGAGCTTCTGGGAACATTAAAAAGCACTCACTGATGCCCAACTAATACAGCTAGCCTGACTAGAACTGATGCCCAGCTCCCACTAAAGGTTATCGGGACCAGCTTACCAGAGTTAAGGAGATCTAGTAAATGCTGAAATACAGCTGTGTCCTGTGGTTTGGGTCACTCACCAGATAGTGAAGATTTTTGTCACTCCTGAAAATACCATGCATTTACAAACTCCATCTCAAGGTAGTATTGAATGATCTCTGTTGTCTGTCTCCCATATGCAAGGATCAAATTTTAATGCAGATTGCAATACAATTCTAGGCTTCAACACCATGTAAGAAGACCTGGTAGTTAATTTCTGCCTCGAGGATGAGGTCAACCATTTTGTTTGTAAAGGATGCCTACCTACTTCATGACCCTCATAGAGAGACATGAGCTATGTATCTATTACCACTTAGTATGAGGTTGGCTCTTGTGTACTTTCAGGATTCCTCTTAGGTCTGAGGGGGATATATAGTGATAATATATAATCATTTCTGCAAAGTCTTTTTGTAAATAAAGCTTTATTGGAGCACAGCCCTGATTATCTCATTTTGCATTGGTGGTGGTTCTGATATGGATCCATACATAGTTCAAAATATTTGCCAGCTGAACCTTAATAGAAAAAGCTTGCAAAGGATTTATTTAAACCATCACTGAACCTGGTTTTCTTACTGAAGTAGGTAGGGTAAAATGCTAAGGTTATCATTTCTCCATGATAGGATAATGCAGATAAAGTAATTATGCATACAAGAGTATCTAATGAATTTATTCCCACCATGGCACCAAACTAACTATCCATTAAAGCTTTGCATCAGTAGCTACTTTGAATCTGTAAATGATAGAAAATAATTCAGCAATGGGCTTTGCTCCTTTATGCCTTGGGATACCTGTGCTACATTTCCCACTGCTAATACAATGTGTTGAAAATCAAACAATTCCAAATCTACCATCAAGGTTTGATTTCTTGGGATACTTCTAAGAATAAAATCTACCTACAAGACTGACTCAGCAACTTCGATATGTTAGTAAGGAGGAAGTGGACTAGCTGAAGGGGATGGTGGCTTGTGGGATTGTAAACATGATCAGTTACATTCATGTGCCACAATGCCATAATGAGACCAATATTTCTTAAAAACAATGTACACTGATTCAAAAGAAATTAAACATGGCTACCCTTTCCAAATAATAATTGGAAGAGCTTGAGAGACATCAAGAAGAAAGTGAATTATTAGAAAAATTAGTTATAGAAAACAAGCTTGGTAGCTTATATATGGTTGAGCTAATAACTATAAAACTTAGCTGCCTGAGAGTAACATGGATGTTTGTATACAAAGGGCCCTGAGTACTGAGATAGGCACAGGATGCTGTACTCTGCAAGAAACTGTATGTTTTTCCTTGTACCTTCTACCTCTCTTGTGCCTCCCACCAACAAGAGCTTTGATTGTCCTTCAGTTTCTTCTTGCAAGCCAGCTAGTTCCACTCCCTATGCCTTCTAGGACTTCTCTAAGTTTAAAAGATAAGCAAAGACCAAAATTTTTACTTCATTCAACTTTCCCCCGTAAAACTAAAGCCCATGGTCTGAGTCCTAAGCACAGGTGATTTTCATAGTGCTGGGTGGTCCAAGACCCAAGCTTTATTCAATATCTTGTATAGTTTCTCTTTGATTCATGGAGGGACTAACTGTTGCATCTTTATGAAATGGAGGGAAGAGACTGGACAGGAGAAGATGACTACTGTGTTCTCACAGTGAAGATGCTGTGGAATGACATCAGTCTGCTCTCTGAAGTCTCTTCCATGTGGAAAGCCCCTATTTCTTAATACGATCACAAAGAACACAAACTTGGGAATACAGAATTGAAACCAAAGCAAAAGCTCTGGAAAGCCTCCTGAGACACTGAGTTAAGTAGCTGCTTATACCTCTCTGCCTTAGCAAATACACTTCCTGGACAAAAGCAGCAGCGTTCTTACAGTAAGATGGAGAAGGACATCCATGATCCAGCTGGACTCACTATTTTCTTTCTGGTTTACCACAAATGGTACTCCTCTGAATTCCCAATAACTTTCTAGAGAAAAATCATGTGAAACCGTTCCTCCTAGAGAGTGCCTCAATAAAATATTTTGGTGTAATTAAAATCGAGCTGCCAGACAGTTTCCTGTCTCCTTTCACGCTCCCTTTCTGGCCACTCTTTTCATTGTCAGCTGTGCTCCAGACTCCTGGGCCTCCTAGGATTCTGTGAGGTGATGACATCATTCTTTTGTCTCACCTCTTATTTTTCCACGTGCACATTATCATCTTTAATATTTGCCCAAATGGCACAAACATCTTTGAGAAGAACCACCCGTGACTTCCGAGTTAAAATAGTTTCTCATTTTAACCTGTGATGCCTCTTTTGATTGTCATTTACAGCACATGAAAAAGCATATGATTGTTTAAACATTATTTTGATTTTCATATGTGTGCATGTGTTTGTGTGTGTATATGTTGCACATGTGCAAGAATTCTATGTAGCCCTAAAATTGATTGTCAGATTTTCCCTGTGGCTGGGGTTAGAGGTGATTTTGAACTATCTAGTAGTAGAACCGGGAACCGAATTCAGTTCCTCTAGCAGAGCGGGAAGTGCTTTTAACTGCTGAGCCGCTTCTCTAGCTCCCAAAATATGTAATCTTGTGCTTTTCAATTTATGTTTCAAGGGGACCTTGATTCTGTTTGCTAAGAGTTAAACACCAAGGATGGGAGTGCCACTTTCTTTGCTGTGTGTAATATTTACATGCATACACATCATCATAACCTAGAACTTGCATCTGAAAGCTATAACTCCACAATTCCTCTGTCTTTTAAGTCAGCCAAGATGTGATTACTAACGATATCAGCCAACATTCTTTTAGTTCTTTCTCACTTGTCCCTGATCTGCTGTCTGAGAGGCAGCCCTTTTTCCTGACCCTGTACTATTGTGGCAACACTGGGAAGTGATGTCTGAACAGGCAGAGCCCATGTGTCTCCTTCATGGCCTGTACTTGTTCTGCATACTTTTAAGCTTGCTGTGGGTCTTACCCCAAATACTTTCACAGCCTTGGAGTACTCTGTAATTATAAATGCAAGACAATGGCAAAGTTTCTGCAAGGATTTACTTTGACCAGGATATAATCATGCTTCTTTAACCACCTACTTTCAGCAGATGGCTGCAGAAAACTTAAGTGTAGTTTTCCCTGAAGGTTTTCCAGTGCCTAATGGCCCCCTGCCACAAAGCGAGAGACAGTTCATTCCGAGTGAACAGATTTTTTGTTTCCATATTTCTTCTTCAACAGAGAGGGAAAAGAGGAGGGAAATTTGGGGTGCGCATGCAGATAGACTTTTGGATAACCCCTTCAGCTCAAAGATTATTTCTTTCTATTTTATATCATTGGAGCAGAATAAAAAGGAACCCTCCCCCGACAAAACCAAAACCAAACCAACCAAACAAACAAAATACAATCTAGGGTTGGCGGTACATGTCAGTTATTGAAGCTACTTAGAAGGAAGAAAACGTCAACGTCAGCCGGGCGATGGTGGCGCACGCCTTTAATCCCAGCACTCGGGAGGCAGAGGCAGGCGGATCTCTGTGAGTTCGAGACCAGCCTGGTCTACAGAGCTAGTTCCAGGACAGGCTCCAAAGCCACAGAGAAACCCTGTCTCGAAAAACCAAAAAAAAAAAACAAAAACAAAAACAAAAACAAAAAAAAGTCAACGTCTAACCAAGTTGGGGTCTCTTCCAGGCTGAAGACTATATTCTATTTCCAGGACTTCCTGCTGCCTGAAGTTCTTTCTCTAGGGCTGAGGCATCCCCTTCCACGTTTGCATATCTGCTGATGTCATCCTTCTTCCTGCCTTTCTTAGGCAGCCATGCTGAGAACACTTCATCTGAGTACCTTCTCGAATACACAATCTTACAGCCCAGTTTGTTTCTCCAGCTTTCACAATTTTCCAAACTCTCCTCTGCCATGATCCCCAAGGCAAGGTAGGAAGTATATTGTAAAACCAAAGGTAAAATAGTTTCTCTTTTAAGTCTTCTGCCAACTGTGGCAAGATGGGAGACATGAATATCACCATGTTCATTTGAACTACAACGTGACATGGAATTTCCAAACCTAAATAGTATTCAGAAGTAACTATGGTGATAGGAATGTCTCCCACCTTACTGTCATTGGCAGAAGACATGAAGATGAAATTATTTTATATTTTGTTCTATCTCAAAAATTTGTGTTTATATAAACTATCCTTTCAATAGTATACCAACCATTTAGTTAAAACTATGAATTTTAAATGCCCTTGAATGAAGCTAAATGCTCTTGCATGTGATTAAGTTTATTATATTCATATTCTCCAAAGTGTGTTTAGCAGCCATTTGTTGATGACTGATTAATTAAAATTCTGATCATATGTTAAATAATGTATTATGCGTAAAGCCACACATGTTCTTACTTCTTGTGTTTAGTGAGGGAAGTAACCCCAACCCTAATCCTAATCCTACTCCTAACCCCAACCAAGTACAGTTCTTATGCTAGCCTGGTTTGTACATGAAATGAATGGAATAGGTTTCAAAGGTCCACACTAAAAATTGGGGATTCTAGAATACAGAATGTTTCTTTTGTACTTGAAAGGAACAAAGTAGTCATCTGGGCCCCACTTATCCCTACCAGCCCATCATTACTAAATTAGGCTTGCTGCTCTTTGCCGAAGAGCTACCTTCAAGGTATTAGCATGACTTCTTTGACACAGAGGATTTTCATATTATTTATACTATCATATTACCATAAATTGAAGGAGGGAGCTCACAAGCCAGCTCAGGAAAGGCACTAAATTTGACAACCTGAGTCTGATTCCCCAGGATCCACATGGATAGTAGGAGAAGAAAACTAACTCCTGAAATTTGTCTACACATAGGTGATATCATGCGTGTCCCCTCACTACCCTCAATAAATATTCAAAATGTTAAGTTAGCTAACAAGCTAAAATAAAGTATAAGCATGTTTAGAAAACATTTATCAACATGATAAACCAGTATGATCATGTGGTTATGTTTGCAGCAATCATGAAACCCTTGCTAAGGGGTTAATAACAGTATTTACAAAACACTTCAAGTAATACAGCATCTTATTAGTCTTTAAAAATATTTCAACAGCCTTTCTCTCAGGCCAATTTTGAATTAAATGATACTAAAATAAATATATTCATGTATTTGACAGAAATCATTAGCTTTAGAATAGTTGATAAATGGACTGAGAAAGAAACCAGAGAAACATCACCCTTCACAATCACCACAAATAACAGAATATTTTGGAGTAACTCTAACAAAACAAGTGGAAGATCTGCATGACAAGAAATTTATCTTTAAATTAAATTTAAATTTAAATTTTAAATTCTTTGAAGAAGACACCAGAAAATGGAAAATTCTCCCATGCTCTTGGGTAGGTAGATTTAACATAGTATAAATGGCAATCTTATCAAAAACAATTTACATATTTGATGCAATGCCACTCAAAATCCCAGCAAAGTTCTTCACAGAGCTTGCAAGAACAAGACTCAACTTCATACGGAAAAGCAAAAAACCCAGGATAGCCAAAACAATACTGTATAATAAAAGAACTTCTGGAGGCATCACAATCCCTGACTTTAAACTCAACTACAGAGCTACAGTACTGAAAACAGCCTGATATTGGCATAAGAGAAATGCAAATCAAAACAACTCTGAGATTCCATCTTATACCTGTAAGAATGGATCTAATCTACATGGGAAATAGTAAAAGATAAGATCTCCTGAGTAAATTGGAGTCATGGGTATCATTGGAGAGGGTAGAAGGGGAGGGAGGAGGAAAAAAAGAGAGGGTAAAAATTTATAGCTCAATAAAAATCAATAAAAAAGAGATCATAACAAAACAAAAATTAGCACAGAACAAAACAAAACAAGAAAACAAAAGAAAAGTTGGACACAGGTACTAGAAAAAGATTGCTCAATTCTACATATGTTTATCCCATGACTTACTATTTCTATTACATATTTTAGAAATAATGACTCTGATTTCCATATGCTGTTTGATGAGCTGTAGTCTTTTAGATAAAATATGTGCTTTCTGTTCTTAGATATCTAGAAAAAAAGAAAAATTAGTAATAAATAGGGATAAACATCATTTGTAAGAATTCTTTGCCTAGTGTTAGTGCCCTACTAAAAGCAGAAGATTAGAGCCTGGAGAAATGGCTCCGCTGTTGAAAGAAGTAGCTGCTGTTCTGGAAGACTCTGGTTCAATTCCCTGCACCCAAATAGCAACTCAAAGCCTTCTTTAATTGCAGTTCTAGGGGATTCAATTCTCTCTTCTGGCCTCTGTGGACACAGTATATAAATGGTGCAGACATAGACACAGGCACAGCCCCCATATCTGTAAAATATGAAAGTAATAAAAATATTTTAAAATGCAGCCAAGTCAACACAATGAAGTGTCTGTCACAATAGTCACTTGGAACCTGGAAATGGTGGTACCTGCCAGGAATTTCAGCACTTTTGGAACAAGAATTCTAAGTCAGTCTCAGCCACACAGGTTTAAAGCTGGCATGGGCTGCAGGACAGTTTGTCTCAAAATAGCAAGAGCACCACCAATACCAACAAAAAACAAGAGACAAAAATTTTTATGTTTTCTTGCTGTGTTCTCTAACAGTACAGTAATAAAATTTGCTCTAACAACATACATTGTATTATCATAACGTTTCCATACTAGATACTTATAGATGATATAATAGCCATCATTATAATGGCACATTGTCTGTTTCCCATGTCCCTTAAAGGGAAGAGTTGGTTCCAGAAAAACAGCCCATAAAGATGAAGTATCAAGTATCTGAACACTGAGGTTGAGTTATGTACCTTTTAACACTATCAATCTCTGCAGAGATGAGGACAATGACCCCCTATTTCACTTTCTTCTTTTCTAGACAATTATTTGAACCTTAGTTTTTAGAGATAATTGCCTGTGTTTTAAACACAAAGCAGAGTCAACACTACCCTAAATATGCTGTGAGTTTGAATGTATTTGCACGTTCTTAATAGAATACTCTTGAACATTTCTGGTGCTCACAGAGTGCACAGACATGAGATTTAGATGAAGGTCTGCCATTCATTACTCCCGTGGTTCTCTCTAGGTCACCTGTCCTTCCTTATATCCTGTTTTAGTTTTGGAAGTGAGAGGTCAGTGAGGTGGCATTGTTTTGCATCTGTTCTGTTGTAACCAGCCTGCTGACTTAGGGTGCCCAGGGCCGTCTGTCCCCACTGCATTGTTGAGGTTTTCTGGAAAGGTTGAAATAAGTTATTGATTTTAAGATTTTGACCTTACCATTTCACTATAAATGATTAAAGGGAGCCCTTGAGAAAGAAGAGTGGTCTTTGTGGTGTGAATATTTTAAAACCATTCTACCTCAATGATGTTTCGTCTGCCATTTCGACTTGTAGGTAGGTCAGAGATCTATTTAGACATAAGCCCTCACTGACGGCAAGACTCCATAATGAGTTTTGTTTATAAAGACAAGTTCCACCTGGTCAGTAATAGACTGCTAGCTCCCCAGCAGGGACCTTTTGCTTATTTTGCAAGTGAGGGAAGAGGAATATTTGTTCAGTTCCAGCAGACCTAACACACAGTCTATTTCTGGCTTTGTGACCAGGGTCTGTCCCCGTTTCTTCTGTAAATGTCATAAGGATCTGTGTACCCAAAGTTGTGTTTATTTTCCCCCTTTGGAATAGACTATAGTAAGAAATTTTCTTTGCGATAGAATGTTCACTTTTATTATATTAATCCTTGATTTCAAATCCATGCTTTATAAAATCCTTCCCAGCACTGCAGATTCTTATCACAATAGTTTGCAACTCCTCAAATACAATCGCATAATTACTCAGTAGCTACAAGGTGAAGCACCAACTTTCTTTAGTTTGCACAGGGATTCTTTTAACAGAGGTTTATGTATTTAAAGACTTAGAGAAATTAGGTTTCTATCAAAGTGGGATACAATAATGTCTTATGGAAAGCAATTATTATCTTTCTCATTATACTATCTACCACTTTTAGGACTGATATCTCAGATGTCAAGATAGATGCTTAGCTACATGGTTGTATTTAATTTTTACATTCAATCTACAGAATAACATTACCCCCTATAAAAGATAGTCTAATTCTTAATAAATTGATCAATATGCTTTTATATAGAGTTGATATAGGCCCAGCCCTCTCTCTTACTTTCTTTTCAGAATAATGAAACCATGAATAAATTGTACATTCCCTTCATTCATACTTATTATGCAACTAATATTGCTCTATTATGGCGCATCCAATGGCATTTAAAGTGTTAATGAAGGCAACATTACAAACCTCAAAGAAGCCTCATCACATCTTTTGACCTCTTAATAAAGTGAACAGGTTAGGTTACTTTGAGGTTCATCATCTCTAAGTGCAAATTTCTTTGAGTCAAGCGACAGTTTATCACTTATACCTTGAAATAACTATAAAGAAGTTAGCAACGATTTTTATAAGCTAGTAAATTATAGCAAGCCTGTTCTATGTGCTGTGACAGAAAAACTTCTCAGTAAAAGTTCCTTTACATGCGTGACATGTATACATCTGTTCTCTACCGTTCATATATTTTAAAGTCGTACCTCTGCAACTTCTAATTATTACACAGGAAAACTTTAGAATTTTGACCCAGTTTCTTCTACCTGATAGGACATGACAGGTTCTACATTTTTGGAATCTACATGTAATGCACCTCTGTATTCAAGTACCTGGAAGGCAGAAGGTCCAGAACAGGTCTGTGCTTAGCCTCTATTGGCGGGAGTCCCAGGGACCTGTACAGAACGCCCTCCTTACCTTGTCACCTCTCTGGCAGCTTCTGTCCATCTAAATCTAGAGGACAAATGGATTGGTTATAGAAGTGCTTGATTCGTTCTTAGGGGAATTGTGTCCCTGTCCTTGTACTTATGGGAACTTAAACTGGCTATGGGGAACGGTCAGCATCAGTAAACAGGAATGCGCAAGATATTTTAAACAGCTAGATGGAGGTGTGTGCCCCTTAACCAGTTGTTTCTCCTAGAATCAGTTGTGTTATTGTTTCTAATGTGGGTGGATGATAATCAACACAATAAGAACTATGATTGCAGATTTAAAGCAGGGTCTGCCTACTCAAATTGCAAGTATTGTTGCTTTGTATGTGCCTGTTCCATTGTATGAATGCAAGTGCAAACATGCCATAGTTAATGTGTGGAGGCCAGAGGAGAACTTTGGGAGTCAGCTGTCTTCTCCACCATGGGTTCTGTATATTGAACTCAATCAGTTAGTATTGTATAACATGTGCATTCCAACCTACTGAGCCAACTCATTGGCCCAAAGAGTCTATAAACTATAAATCAGATAAATAAAGCATTCTTAAAACTAATATAATAAGAAAAATCAACTCTCTAGCCAACTTCTCAACACCTTGAATATTTCCTTCCCTTGAATATCTGAAGGTTATTTTCTATTTAATAGTTGTAAAGTGTAAACTCATTTCCAACACCCCCTTCTTACCAACATTCCCTCTGGGTCCCTAGAAGTAGAACATTTGAATACTCTGAAGAACTTGTAAAAGCCCCTTTCATTCTGGCCATTTGTGGTTATCATTTTCCAAGGATAAACTATAACAGAACATAGGTGTTCTTGTTCTGTTTTGTTTGGTTTGATTATTACTTCTTCCAGAGGATCTCACAAAGGCTCAAGGATCAAAAAGACCTTCAGTTCCCTCTGCCTGGTGGTTTAAAGTCAGCAAAGAATAGGCAAAACATCTTGTATCAGACTCAAGGAATGGTTATTGAACATTTGAGAATAAAATAAAATTATTGAAGAAATTTGCTACTTTCAACTTCCCAGTTTGGCCAAAGAAGGAGACAGCTATCGGCAAGAAACTATGGTCACATACACTGCTTAGGCATCTTGAGTAAGAAGCAAAGTTACCCTGGTGAATATTTTCAGAGCAGTGGGTTCTAAAACCTTAAGCTTTATGAATAAAACTAAAAGAATCCTTAAGTTCTGCAGACATCCATTATTAGATTCATCTAAAAATAAGTTTAATCTTATTTTTCTTAACACTATACTTAACACTTTCCAGTTTGGGTTTTTACAACAAAACTAAGCAATATTTGGCTAGTGTTGCATGGTTAGTTATGAGTTGGAGATTTGAAGTTAGGAATCCTTCAAAATTTTCAATTCTATAAAGTATCCCACAGGTGATTATTCATATCTTTTCATAGTAAGAATAGGAATTATATTATTATAATGCAAATTGTACTCTGTTAACAGAAAATTCAGTCTGTTTACTTATTCACAGAACCGAGTGACAACTTACTAAATTTATTTTCAAGTTCCCTGAAATGAACGCTTTGCTAGGACTGAATGAATTCTGGAATAAGCAAATGGGTGTTGGTGACCTCACTGTTTCCAGTCATCTATTTCTAGTACAAATAAACGCAACTGAAATCTAAAGCAAATGTTTCTATGCATGTCATCAGTATGCAAACAACCACATTTAGTTTTTCAATAATTTAGCTGCCATTTCTTGGAATTCAAGAAATTCAACTGATGAATCTGGGAATTGATCAAGAAGTAAAGAAAGTTAAGACTAGATGTGATTTTTTTCCCTTTGCCATGAGTATCTATTGGGGGAAATATTAGCAAGTCATAAGAAATGTTTCCTGGATGAAAGTTTACAACTGTCACACCCTGATAGATATGAAAACACCTTTGGCCACTTAAGTACACAACCCAAGTCTCTGAATGGTGCTTAATCACAGGAGAAGGTAGAAGCAGACAGGGGAGTGGAGAAAAATGTATAACTCAATAAAAACAGTAAAATAGAATGATGCTTAAACCATTCTATATGTCAAGGTTTTCTGATGTGCCTTTTGTAATAATTTGAGGTGTTCGTGAATCAATTGTTGTTGAAGAGTCAAAATGAAAATGAATTTTGGCCATGGATGTTGCCATAGTTAGATTTTCAGCAACGCACTCAATTTCCATTCTTATCCTGGTCTACTTAGTGCCGTGGAATGTGCCACACTGTCACCCCACACGCTGTGACATTCTCTTACAGCAGAGTACCAGCAAGAAAATATGAAAATTAATTTCTTAAGAATATGCTTCTGCTTAAAACCAATTTAACCTTATCAAGAAATCTTTGTTTCTAAATAAAGAAGTAAAAATTCAATTAAGAACAGAGGCCTAACATGTGAATACCATTTACATGATTAAGCAGTGATAACACACTGTTCTGCATTTAATTCCCACACACAGTATTGAAGCAAACGTGAAACTGATACTTTGGTGACATTAAATATCCATAGCTTTGAAATGTGCTGCCATTTAATTACCGCCAAAGCCGTGTGCCTCCGAGCTGTCTCTTCATCTTTCCTAGGAGGCTTTAATATGGTGCTGCAGGAAAATGATTCAAAACTGTGAAAAGCAGCGCGGTAATTAAAAACTGCAAGCATGCTATCACAGAGAGGGCCGTGTCCACAAAAGTGAACATGATCTCTGTGCTCTGCATGAAAATGAGACTCAGACCTCATGTCCAAAACTCAACTGTAAGCATTATGACAGGTTCTGAAGCATTCGCACAATTACCAGCACCTTTAAATCATTAGCATCACTCCCCCTCTCAAGACAGAAAGGAATGCATGATTAAACTGATAACTATGTCAGGAATTAACTGACTCACAGAATAATTTTCATCCAGGATCCCCTTGTTCCGTCTTAGACTAAAGCTGAATTTTGCTAAATTGTTGTATTCTACCCTGAACACTAAAATCAAATGAACAAAACCAGTTTTGTTTCCTGTCTTCATTGTGTCATACTCAAGAAAGGAGAGAAAAACTACTAAGGCCTGTTGACTAAATTGATTTATTGATTGACTGATTGATTTCTAATTAAAAATACAAAATTAGAGACATTTCTGCTGATTTCTTATTCCAAGAATGTTTAGATTTTCAGAACCTGTGTTCTATTGCTAGTGTTAATGAAAATATCTGTTTCTTTTATTATATGCTGATCATATGCAATGAGTTACGTTTTCTTACATCTATGGAAAACTATAAAGTTTTTACTTCTGACACTGCTGCTAAAGAAAACCATTGATAGACCCTGTCTTGGGGTTTTCTATTGCTGTAAAGAGACACCGTGACCACGGCAACTCTTAAAATCTTTCATTGGAATACTTTGCTCACAGTTTCAGAGGTTCAGTTCTTTATCATCATGATGGAGAACAGGGCAGTGCACAGGCAGACATGGTGTCAAAGAGAGTGGCACTATTAGGAGGTGTGGCATTTTGGGGACCGTTTTCTTTTAAAGCACCATGGACTCCAGAATCAGTGCGCACCTTTTCCAGTCCTCCCCTCCTCAACTCACCCTGTCCAAGTCAACGCACTACACGTCCTCAGGCCTTCCTTCTGCACAGTGAATCTTTTTCTGCTTTTATGGACAGCAAACAAGAATCTAAATATAGTCTTTCCAGCTTATTAAACCACAGAAACGGATATCACATCTCATTTTAAAGTATGCACACAGAGAGGATACATTAAATAAACTGTTTATTTGTTAATAAACATGGAAACAGCTCTTAATTTTGTTTTCTTTGGTAAATTTAAGGTATACATCTTGTTGTCTTCTGGTCATCATATGTTGCATTTTAATGGAAACTCCTCATGTGTTAGTAGGAAAAGAAGAATGCATCAACGTCCTGGAGTCCTTCAGAAAATTAAATATGTTGATTTAAAAAGTCTTAGGCAGAAATCACAGCTTCTCTTTTCTGGGAAGAGAAGTGGGTTTCATTTTAATTCATTAAATAAATGCTGTGTAGTTGATTTGCATCTGTTCAGAGGAACTGGCAAACTGTAGATCATTGTTTTGTTTTGTTTTTATTGGTTTTATTTTTTTGGTTTGGTTTGGTTTGGTTTAGTTTTTCGAGACATGTTTCTCTGTGTATCTTTGGGGCCTGTCCTGGAACCAGTTCTTGTAGACCAGGCTGAACTCGAACTCATAGAAATCTGCCTGCCTCTGCCTCCCAAGTGCTGGGATTAAAGGTGTGCACCACCACCACCCAGGCTGCAAACTGTAGGTCTTAAAGATTCCTCAGTTCTTTATGTGGGTGTCTATTGTACAAATGCACTAAGCCTGAGAATTCTGTCCTTAATATTTTGCTTCTGGAAAAATGATAGTATAAAATAAGTCATCCACTGTGTGCAGCCTTAAACTTACTGTATTTTTATCAGCTGTAATCTTTTGCAATTTTTCTCTAACTGTTGGTTGGTGTACTGTGCAAACTCATCCTTTGTTGAAAATGTCTTGTCTTTATTGCTAGGAAGTCTGCATTGTTTCCCAGTGTTTCTGGACATCAGGGTTTACCCCTTGATGATGTCATGCCCTTTTAGGGCACCTTGATTTGCTCTGCTGGCAAGGATCCTTTGTTTCACCAAAGATCTGTTTACTCTCTTAATGGTCTCAGTAGATAAAATTGCTTGATTTCAGTCCATAATATTTCAATTCCCTAGAGCTGACCAGTTGGTATAATAATTTACTTTTTAGTGACGAGAAATGTAGAGATGTTGTCAATGATCTGACTTATGTTTCATAAGGAACTATCAATACATTCATTATTACATTTTCACATTTCTTTGTCCTCTTGCAATTTTTATTTTGTATTTATCTTCTCTGATGAGGGCCAAGAAATATGATGTCATAGGATTGGTTTAATACTATGTCACGTTAGTAGAATAATAGCACTGTGTTCTTCCCCAAGGGCCTATAACCTGTTTAGACATGGGTCTTAGCCTAATAATGACACCAGGAATGAGTTTCATTGTTGAGTCGGCTTTGAATCCAGTAAAAAGTGGATGGTTACTGCCATAACATTCATGCCAGTATTGCATCAGTTGGCTCATCTTTCTGGGCCAGTCATTACTGTAGCTCATAAAGTTCAGAAGTGGGTAAGTTTATTGATTACGTTTCTCTTTTGTAGCATAGTAACACATCCCAGCACTATGAAAGCTAAGCAATAGAAATGAAGCTGGTACCAGATTGATTTCTAAATGCTCTGTGACTGATTTGTGTAGTATGAAGCATATTCAATAATATGGTATTCCCTGTTCCATTATTCCTCTTTGTACCTTTATACAACTAAAATCTGCCTTCCCTGCTTTGAACCCTGACCATGGCCTCTAGTTTCCTGACATTAAGTATATTCCAAATGAAACACAAACCTGAAGATTCAGTTTAGTATCCACCTGTTAGGGAAAGCACGTCACATTTTGCACTGGGTTATTTCATTCAGAATGAAATGTTTTCAGCTATACTCATTTAGCTATAAATTTCATGATTTCATTTTACTTAACAGTCAAATAATATTATGCTGTATAATGTATTATACTTTCATTATTTATCAGCTGATGGATGTCTGGGGTGCTTTGGTTTCCTATCTATTATGAATAGAGTAACAGTGAACATAGATGAGCAGGTATCAATATCATAAAATACAGCTTATATTATGTAGATGCCCAAGAGTGAAAAAGCTAGATCCTAGTGTAACTCTAGTTCTATCTTTTTGAGAAACATCCACGCTGATTTCCACAGTGGCCACATGGCGTATATATGCACTCTCAGAAGCAATGAATAAGCAATTCCCTTTCCTCACATCCAAGATAACATTTGTCAGTTTTAAAGAGGGCAATTTAGATTAATCTCAGCCATTATGATTGAGTGAAAATGAAATCTCAAAATCATTTTAATTTGAATTTCCCTGATTGATAAGGATGTTGACTATTTTAAAAATAATTTTAAGACATTTGTAGTACATCTTTTGAGAATTCTTTGTTTAATTGCTTGACCCAGTTTTTAATTGGGTTGTTTGTTTTCTTGATGTTTAAAGATTTTTTTAAATTTGTATGTATGTTCTAGGTACCATCCTCTCTTAGGGGTATAACTAGTTAAAATGAAGGCTGCCTCTTCAGTCAAATTATAATATACTTAGCTTCATAGATTTATTTTTAATTTCATTAGGTCTCATTTATTAACTATTGGCTATAATGCTTTCACTACTGGAGGGCCTGTTGAGAAAACCCTTTCATGTGCCAATAAGCTCAGGCATATTACCTAATTTTATCTCTATCAGCTTCAGATGTCAAGTCTTGTGTGAGGTCCTGATCCATTTGAAGATGAGCTTCATACAGGATGGATTAATGACAGTGCTTTGGGGTATTACTGTGACCTGACCATCTTTTGGAGGAGGATTGTAGAAGGACTTTGGAAATTTGGGCTACAAGAGCTCGGTGGGAACTTGGCAGCTAAGAATGTTGACTGCAAAGGATGGAGGCCTGCCTTGTGAAGTTTCAGAGGGAAGTTTGAAGACTCTCTCAGGGCCATTTGTTAATTTAAATTAAGACTCTGTGGTTCTGGTTAGCTTGGGCTGAAAAAAAATAAATCAGTTGTGATTAATACGATACCAGAACTATTGGAGCAAAACCTTGACATTCCTGGAACATTTGATGCTGGTCAGCTGGAGCTAAGAAATTGGTGGTGATTAAGTAGAGACTAGCATCACTGGCGTGAAGTCTTCTGGGAAGTGTTTCCTGAGAGAACAGAGAAGCTGTGTTCCAGAGGCAGCCATGGTTGTACATCATCTTAGAAACAGGACGTGGTAATGGGTATGAGTCACCCAGGTGGTACTGGTTTTGAAGGCATAAAGGGGTCATGGAGAGCAGCTGAGGTTTGGCACTGTGAGAGGCCAAGAGAGGCCATTGGTGGAGGTGCAGCCTCTGTGGCAGTTGAAGACCCTGGACTGAAGGGGGCATGCAAAAGAAGTTGAGGTTTGGCACCATGAAGAGAGCCCATGAGAGGCTACTGATGAAAGTGCAACTCAATTGCAGCAAAGGAGCCCACATTCTGGAGATGGGAAGACCACCAAGAACAGTAGCAGCAGTAGAGTAAAGCCAGCTGGAGCCTAGAAGACAAGCTGTCTGTGAAGAGGGTGGAGCTGGAGAAGGGACCCAAGCCCTTCAGAGGAGTCCAGACAATTGTGAGTGAATCCCAGATGATTGTACATTGAGTTATTTATACTGTTGGAATTTGGTTTTACTTGATTCAGATTGTGACAGTGTCCTGGTTCTTCCCTCTTGAAGAAGATATTTTATTTAATTGTGATTTCTAAGGGACCCACAAATGAAAGACTCAAACTTTTAAAAGAGATTTGATATTTTAAGAGACTAAGATTTTAATGTGCTCGAGTTTGTAAAGACTTCAGGGCTTATAAAATTACTTATAATCTTAGTGTGAGATCTTGGGAATGAATAAGAAAGGAAGGGTTCTCCATTGTGGAAATGTACCACATTTTCCTTATCCGTTCTTCAGTTCAAGGAGCATTAAGGTTATTTCCAGGTTCTGGCAATGACGAAAAATGCTGCTATGAACACAGTTTAGCTCATGCCCTTGTGGTACAATTGAGCATCCTTTGGGTATATACCCAAAAGTGGTATTGTTGGATCTTGAGGAAGGTTGTTTCCTAATTTTCTGAGACACCACCATACTGATATCGATAGGGGCTGTACCAGTTTGCACTCTCACCAACAACACAGGAGTGTTCCCTTTACCCAACAACATCTCCAACATACACAGCAGAAAAAAATAAAGACATCTTGAAATTTGTAGGCAAATAGATAGAGCTAGAGAACATCATACTGAGTGAGGTAACCCAGACCCAGAAAGACAATTATCACATGTATTCACTCATAAGTGGTTTGTAAACATAAAGCAAAGAAAACCAGCCTACAAATCACAATCCCAGAAAACCTAAAGAACAATGAGGACCCTAAGAGAGACTTACATGGATCTAATCTGTATGAGAAGTAGAAAAAGACAAGATCTCCTGAGTAAACTGGAAGCATGGGGACCATGAGAGAGGGTTGAAGGGGAGGGAGGGGAGCAAAGAAAAATGTGTAGCTCAATAAAATCAATTAAAAACAATTTAATTAAATATAAAAAAAGAAAGGAAGGAAGGGTTATGGCTTAACAGTGGTGTATTTGTGTGTCAAGTTGACAAGGGATCTGTTGTACTGGCTGGTTTTGTGTTAATTTGATCCAAGCTAGAGACATTAGAGAAGAAGGAGCCTCAGTTGAGGAAATGCCTCCATGAGATCCAGTTGTAAGACTTTTTCTCAATTAGTGATTAACTACGTAGCTGTCTAGTTTGTCTAGTAGCATATATTGAAGATGCTGTCTGTTATCCATTGTGTGCTGTTTGCCTCTTTGTTAAGAATCAGGTGGCTATAGGTGGTCTTATGTGTGATCTTCAATCTTGTTATTGATCAATGTGTTTGTTTTTATGCCAATATTGTGCTACTTTTATTACTATATCTCTATAGTATAATTGGAAATCTGTGATGCTGATACTTCCAGCAGTTTCTTTTTATTGATTAGGATTGTTTTGGCTATTTTTTGTTCTCTTGTATTTCCATGTGAAATTCAAAATTACCTTTCCATTTCTGTGGCTAACTGCTTTGGAGTTTGATGGGTTTTGTGCTGAATCTGTTATTTGCTATTTGTGGATTGCCTATGTTCGCAAGCTTTATCCTTCCAATCCTTGAGCATGAGAAAATATTATACTCAAATTTATAATTGATTCTAATAGATATAAAGATATGTAAGAAAATATAACCATCCAGGTGATAAAATATTTTTCTTTCTTAAATCCAGTTTATAACCTGAGATATGTAATTGCCTTGTAACTGAGCTGCCTTATATGGAAAGTAATAGCATATCTCACCTATGAAGCAGATTCATATAGCTAGAGTGCATATGTCAGGTGGCAATATAATTTGAAGTGTAAAATACACCAGAGATCTCCATGTGTAAAAGGGCAAACATGTATTGCAAATTTACATTGATTGAATGATAAAATACTTTTGATATGAGTTAAATAAAATATATTTCTACAATTAACTATATATATATATATATATATATAATATCCCCATTCCTCTACTCCCTTCTTTCCTCCTGCCTCACTCTTTCTCCAAACCCATCCCACCCCTATCCATTCCTAAGAGAGGATAAGACTTCCCATGGGGAGTCAACAAATTCTGGCACTTCACTTCGAGGCAAGACCAATCCCCCCGTATTTAGGCTGAGCGAGGTATCCCTCCAAAGAGAATGTGCTCCTACATGCCAGGTCAAGCACTAAGAATAAATTCTGGTCCCACTGCCTGTGGCCCCACAAACTGCCCAAGCCTCACAACTGTCCCTCACGTTCGGTGGTCCTAGATTTGGTCCTATGCAGGATCCCCCATTATTAGTTCAGAGTCAGTGAGCTCTCACTAGCTCAGATCAGCTGTTTCTGTGGGTATCACCATCATAGTCTTGACCCCTTTGCTCATATTATCGGCCCTCCCTCTCTTGGACTGGTCTCCGGTAGGTCGGCCCAGTGCTTTGCTGTAGATCTCTGTATCTACTCCCATCAATTGCTGGATGAAGGTTCAATGATGACAATTAAGGTAGTCCTTAATCTGATCACAGGGGAAGGCCAGTTAGGCGTCCTCTCCACTGTTCTGTGTGATCTGCAATTGTTACAAAAGTCCCATTCACGGCTACAGAATCACACAGTTTTGTTCACTTTGTGAGCAAGATGGGAAAGAATGACACCCGGGGTTGTGGCACTAAGGTCATTTAGAGGCTCCTCTTCACTGGCTTATCTTGCCTACTTTTGATAAACATCATTGGAAAACAGTCTGAGCTGGGGTCATGCAAAAGCAAAGAGTGGCAGCGGTGACTGTGGGACATTGGTTGTAGATCTATAAGGGTAGCCAGGTGCAGGAGCTGATGGCAGCTGTGACAGTGCAGTAGTGGAGCCATGGCAGGGGTGGGACTGGCAAGTGAGACATCAGCAGTGGCAGAGTCTAAAGAGGCTGGCTGCCTCTTTAGAGTTGGGGGGGAGGAGAGGTCAACAGCCTCAGCAGAAGCAGCAGCAGCACTGGGGAGAGGTCAACAATTGTGGAGAATGGACCCTGAAGAACGGAAAGTAACACAAGCCAAAGAAGAGAACCAGAGACTCTGTAGGTTCCTTTTACTGAAAGAATTCCAGAGAGCTGGCAGCCTTTAAAGGCCAAGGGTCTCAGATGCTAGAATGGGGAAATACGGATGCCAAATACTAGAGAATCCCAGTACCAAAGCCCACAAGAGAGCTGTAACACTTGTCACTAGGGGGCCAAGGATGGCAGTACCCTAGACCCATGCAACAGCTGTTACAGGAACAGGGTGCCATCTCCTCCTGCTGGTTGCTTTGCTCTGCCTGCCACTGGCTGCTATCAGAAATCAAATTTACAAAGTTGCCAAGTGCCCACCTGCACTAGAGAGCTTTGCCCAACTTTGTGATTTTTATTCCTCCGGAGCAAGCAAAACTCTAGCCACCTGATTAATTAGAGTTAGTAGGCACTTCTAATAGTCCGAAGTAATTTTAACTATTTAATCTCCAACCAGTAACAATTATATGTGTTGTTTCCTTGATTTTTAACTTTTATTTTCAGTCTGTAGGTCATTGGTATGTAAGAAGGATACTGGTGTAGTAAAAGTGGTTTTCAGCTCTAAGAATATTTTGGAAGAGTCCTTAGGATCTCTTCTATAGAGAGAATCACATCAAGTGCAAACGGGGATATTTTTACTTCTTTTCCTGTTTGCATCTCTTTATTCTTCTCTTGTCATATTGCTCTATCTAAGAGTGAAAGCACTTTATTGAATAGGAATGGAGAGAATAGATAGCCCTCTCTTGTTCCTGATTTGAGTGGAATCCTTTTGCATTTTTCTCCATTTAGTATCAAGTTATCTATATTTGTCTTCTATAGCCTTTATTATATAGATAAATGTCCCATCCATCTAGCCTACCCATAGTTTTATCATGAAGTGCTGTTAGATTTTGTCAGTGGCATTCTCTGTGTTTATTTAGACTAACATGCCATTTCTTACCTTGGACACATTTATGTGATGAATTACATTTATTGATTTGCATATGTTGAATCTTTCCTGAATCACTAGAATAAAGCCAGCTTGCTCAAGAGGAACTATCTGTTTTATTTGATCTTGAATTTGGTTGTGGACACTTTATTGAGAATGTTTGCATCTCTGTTTAACAGAGAGAAAGGCCTGTAATTTCCTTTTTATTTTTTGCGGTGCCTTTTTTTTTGATTTGGGCAATATGGTAATACATGCTTTGTAAAAGAAATTTGCAAGCCTCCCTCCTCTATTTTATGGAATAATTTAATAATATTGGCATTGGCTCTTCTCTGAAGTCCTGGCAGAATTCTGCAGTCAATCCATCCAGTCCTGGGTTTTGTTTGGCAGGGACGCTTTTTATTAATGCATCAATTTCATTCCTTGTTCTAGCTGTGTATAAATATTTATTTTGTCTTGGTTTAATTTTTTCTATGGCATATGTATCTAGTAGTTCATCCATTACCTTTTGCATTTCCAATTTAATAGAGTATTTTTTGTATGGAATGTTACCTTAATTAATTGGTATGTGTTGTAAAATGTCTTTTATTATCTCTAATTTTATAATTTTAATTATCTTATCTTTTTTTGTTAAGTTAGCAAGTGATTAGTTGATTCTTCTTTTTCTTTCAAACAATTCAGCTTTGCTTTTCTTTCTTTTCTTTTAATTTATAGACATTAATTTCTGTCCTGATTTCATTTTTTCTTGTCTCCTGATTCTACATTTGATTCTTCTTTCTTTTTGGAAGATGTTGTGGTGCATCTGCATCATTTAGCTATTTAATTGATATCTTTAAAAAATTTATGTAGGTATTTAGTACTATATACTTTCTTCTTAAGTCTGTCTTCATTGTGTCCTATATATTTTGATATGTTGTGACTCTATTTGCATTAAATTCTAGAATCTTTTAAATTTTATTATTTATTTCTTCTTTGTCCCAGGTATTGTCCGATACTATGTTGTTTAGTTTCCATGAGTTTGTGTCCTTTCTGCAGTTGCTTACTGTTGATTTCTAGCTTTATCCCATTGTGGCCAGAGAGCATTCCGAGAGTTACTTCAGTTTTCCTATGTTTAATCAGAATTCATTTCTGTTCTAATAAGTGATCAATTATGGAGATAGTCCCATGGGATACCGAGTAGAATATGTAGTTGTTAGTGTTCTGGTGGACTGTTCTGTGATTTTCTTTGAGGTCCATTTGATCTTCGATGTCATTTAATTCCAGTAATACTTTTTGTCCAGATGTCTTATCTCTTGGTGAGAAAAGGGTTTAGAAAAAAACTTGATTGCTACTCTTTTGTTACAAATCTGTGGGCTTACATCCAGTAGTACTTATTTTATGAAACTTTGTGTGCCTGTATTTTCTGTATATATGTTTAGAATTGTGATATCCTCTCGGAGAGGATGATTGTGCTGTTGGTATGTATGAAGCCACCTTTATCTTTTCTGAGTCTTTCTAGATTGCAGTGTGCTTTTTCAGATTTTATGATAGTTACACCTGTTTGCTTCTTTGTTCCATATTCTTGGAATATCTTTTCTAGCCTATTACCCTGAACTTACAACTGTCTTTAGGGGTGAGATGGGCTTCTTTGAAGCAGAACAACTTACTGATTCTACTTACTAATCCAGTCTGCTAAGCTGTGTCTTTTAGCTGGGACACCAAGACCATCAACATTTACCATTATTATTGAAAAATGTACATTAAGTCTTGTTATTGGTTTAGTGGTTTATTTCTTAGATCTGTTTTGATTAATTGCTCTGACATTGTTTATTAACCTCCTTGGCCTCTTTGGTGTGTTTATTCTTTAAAGACTTAAGAATTCCTTTCAGTGTCTTCTGTAGAATTGGCTTAATGATTATAAATTCCTTTGCCTATTTTGATATGGGAAATTATTTCTACCCAAATTTTAATAGATAGTTTCAGTGGGTACAATACTCTGGGTTGACAGTTACGGTCTTTTAGAACGTAGACTACATTTTTTAGGGTTTCTGGCTTCACGTGTTCCTGTAGAGTAGCAACACATTATTCGGGTGGCCTACTGAATAATTACTCGGATGGTCAAGTGACTTGACCCTTCTTGTGGTTTTTAATAAAATTTATTTTGCCTGTGGTTTTAGTGTTTTGAATATAATATGTTATGGGGAATTTCCTTTCTCAGCTTGTCTAGTTAATATTCTGAAGATTTCTTGAGCCTGACTGGGTATCTCTTTCTTTAAGCTTAGAATGTTTTCTCGTATGATTTTATTCAAAATGTTTTCTGTGCTTTGGGTGTGATATTCTTTTTCTTCTTCTACAACCATAATTGACGTTTCATCTCTTTGTAGTGTTCCAAAGAAATTCTGTGTTCTCTCTCTCTCTCTCTCAATTATGATTGACATTTGGGAATGACCCAATTCTTCTACCCTGTATCCAAACCCGGATACTCTGTTTTCCATCTTGACTTGCAAGGTTTTCCTGACTAGAATCATTTCAGTTTAAGTTTTTTTTTCAGTATGTCTGTATCTTTCATGAATCTTATTTATCTGTCTTGAAATAATCTCCTCATTTCATTCAGAAATTTGTTCTTGTTCTGTTAGAGTACATTTAGTTAGGGCTCCTTCAAGTTGTTTGAACATGTTTTTGAATTCCTTGGTCTGGAACTTCTAAGTTGTTCTCATTAGAAACCATTTGGAAAATGAATTTTCTTCTCTGGTACCTGCACATCTGGAGTCAGGCTGTCTTTTGAGTCTCTCTCTCTCTCTCTCTCTCTCTCTCTCTCTCTCTCTCTCTCTCT
>JABTXL010008488.1:16022477-16044533 GCA_025134845.1 Neodon shergylaensis
CTCTCTCTCTCTCTCTCTCTCTCTCTCTCTCTCTCTCTCTCTCTCTCAATTCAAATCTCTCCTTTTTCTTACAGGAGCAGACTAAGCTGTAGTAGGGCTCATGTGTCATTGTCCTCTGTGGGATTGCTATTTAGAATGAGAGGCTCTAACAGTCTTCCTGTTCAATTCAGCTACTGTCTCAGGTCACCTTGGTTCTCCTGCCTGGGTTTACAGCTTGTATCAGGAACTGTGGAACTCTCTGCACTTACGGGCTTTCCTCTGAGACAGGTTGGGTCTCCTCCCTGGATTCTGTTGCCAGGAGTTTAGGAACACCCCTATGACTCCTGTGGCATATCCTTGTTATTGTTAAAATAATCTTACACATATAGAGTGTACTCAAGTTAATTTCTCTATATGTATAGAGCTTCTTTTGCGTCCTGCTTGCTTGTTCCATTTGGACATCATACTGTCAGCAGCAGCTAAGGCAGTATATACAGCATATACAGTAAATGTACAGCTGACAGACCTGTTGGACTATCCATGGGAAGTGTATATGTACGCTCCACTTGGACCGGACAGTTTTTACAGAGCTATGGGCACATCTGTCCTCTGGATAAGCCACTGCCATTTCTGTAAAACTGTTGAGAAATCATGGCATTTCTCCTTTCTATAATTATCCCAGCAGGGTATCAGTGTATAAGCCTGACTTTTCCTGTAGGACAACCGGATACCTCCCCCCACACCATGAAGCCATGGTGTGAAAAGGATTCAGTCAAGCCCTTGTTCTCATAGCCAAAATCTGCATACAAATAGTTCCCCATAAACTTTCTTTATTAACAGTAGTCACTGATAAGAAAAGAGCCCCATCTAGGAGGTAGTACGTCTGCTCTAACAGCAGACTCAGGAAGGTGTAACTACTGGTCTTTTCCTTCTACTTAGCAGGTTACTAATATTCTGCATTTACCTTTACCTTTGTTTCAGCTAACACAGGATCACAACCCAGGGAATTTATACAGGAAAAAGCCTGAGTTGCTAAAATTAGCTTCAGAGAGAAATATTCTCACCTGGGCAACCTTCTGGAGTCAAAAGCAAGGTCCCCAGAAGAGATTCCTTTTAACTCAACCAGCTAGATGCTAATGCAAATCAAGTCCACAGGTTAGAAGAGCTACCTAGGCTGTGTTCCCAGCTGCAGAAGAACTTCACAGTCACATCCCCTCTGAGACATAAGTTGCCTCCTTGCCAGATCCACAGGTTTTTTTGTGACTCTGAAAATGCATGCTTGATACTATTGTTACCTCCTATGGGGTTGCTAACTTATATATATGCCCATATAAACTAAAAGCTGTGTGGCAATCACACCTTACCCTTAGCCTTATCCCTTACCCTTATGCCTCATCCCTATGCTTTGCCCTTATGCCTTGTGCTTTATGCCCATCTTCTGATAAGGAATAAATAAAATTGCAGGAAAAATGTACCTGAGACAGTCAGTTTCTTTTACTGACTCGGATCTCATTTCCAAATCAGTTTTGGCTTGTCTGAACCATGAGAGAGTGCTGAGGTTGATACTCAGTAGCTCTCGATACTGGGAGAAGGAATTGTATCATTTGTTGTCCTGTCTCTGCCTAAAGAGAAAGTGCAGGGCTTGTCTAAAGACCTGGCTAGGGTGGAGTGTTTGGCTGGATGGTCTCAGCTAGACACCTTGAAATTGTTCTGAGCAGTTTGTAGTCCAAAGCCAATCTTTAGGTGGTATTTTTCAGCTTAGTGGTGTTATCACAGTCCTGGTGGAATTGTCCTTGTGGGACCCCATCCTCCTTTTGGATACTCAAAAGTCACTCACTGTCTGGCATGCTCATTGTTTACAGCAGAAAACTCACAGAGACTCAAACCTGAAATAATGTACAAGAAGGTAGATGAAACTTATTTTTAGAATTAGTAAGGACTCTATATGACCATTAATATCATGACAAAAAGTTTAAAATATATATATATATGAAACATATATATAAATATATTTATATATATTAATTCTATAAATCTTATACCTTAAGAAAAACTGTTAAAGAGTCAATATGAAAGCAAAGGATTATGAGATTAGTAGCAATAAAATAGTTCTTAAGCTTTTGTTTTTATTCTGTTCCATGTCAGGAACATGTTCCATATCTGACATGAGACAACTATTTTGGATTTAACCTTAATAGGCATTTAATAAGCTTTCTTGAGTTTACAGAAGGTTTAGAATTTACTTTCTAATTTTCAGACAAGTTTTATTTATTGAAACATAATTAAAATATCACTATTATAGTCCCCTCTCTGCACAGTCACATTCCTTTTTATCTCTACCACCCTAGTGATGGAATTAAAGGTATGAACCACCACTGCCTGTCTCTGATTCTCTTTTAGACTGGGTCAATCCCCTGTATCCCAGGGTGGCTTGAACTCACAGAGATCCGTCTGCCTCTGCCTTTGAAGTGCTGGGATTAAAGGTGTATGTCACCATTGCCTGGCCTCTATGGCTAACTAGTGACTTAGTTCTGCACTCGGATGTTCAGGCAAGCTTTATCTTTTTAAAGCACACAAAAAAAAATATATCACTACGGCATGAAAGAGGCAAACTAATAGAAACAAAGACTGGATGGGTGATTTACACAGAATAAAGCAGGAAGAATGGGGCACAGCTACTTGACAGGCATAAAGTTTCTGCTAAAGCTAAATGTGTCGGCTTGAGAGGTCTTCTGTGGAGTTTAGAAACAATAGTTAGTAATGCAGTAATGTATATTTAAAGCTTTTTAATAGATTGGATTTATTGTGAAATATTCTTATCATAATAAAAATTGTACCAATAAGACATCTAGATTCCCTCTGGAAAAGTTCCTCAGGACTTCTACCGACTTACAGAACTTGCCTGCTTGTTATATTTTTAATCACAAATGGTTTTTTTCCCTTTTTTATTTTTTTCCATTCAATTACTTACACTTCCTTCCCTCCTTCCAATCCCCTCCCGCTCCCCCACACCCCCTCCTCCCTCTCCCACCCTGCTTGGAGAGAGGGCAGGGAACTCTGCCCTGTGGGAAGTCCAAGGCCCTCCGGGCTACATCCAGGCCTAGGGAGCTGTGCATCCATATAGACTAGGGTCCCAAAAAGCCAGAACATGCTGTAAAAACAAGTCCCAGTGCCTTTATCAATGGCTTCTCTGTCAACTCCCATTGTCAGCCTCATTCAGAGAGTCCGTTTTGATCACATGCTCATTCAGACCCGGTCCAGCTGGATTTGGTGAGCTCCCATTAGAACAGGCACACTGCCTCAGTTGGTGGACCAACCCCTTGCGGTCCTGACTTCCTTGCTCATCTTCTCCCTCCTTCTGCCTTTCAACTGGACCTTGGGAGCTCAGTCGTTCCTCTGATGTTTTTCAATGACTATGACTATTTGAAATTTTAGGTGTATTAGCATGCTTTTTATTTAGTTCACTTTTGTATAATTTTATTTAAGATATTAGTAATTTACCTTCTCCATTTTCTTGTTTGATTTTAATGCTAATTAACCTTAGTACTATTTTAAAACAATTAAGTTTTCTCATAAAATGTCACTTTAGTATACTTATGTTTTGTATTCATGTAATTCTAATCATATCTTTACCTCTTGTTATAATTTTATTTTAGTTTAATTTAATAAGAAAATTTTGTCTAAGTGTATATAGATGTCCATGTGTGTATCTACATGTGTGTTGCACTCATGTGGAGGCCAGAGGCAGACAGTGGTTATTTACGTCTATTAAAGAGCTATAGTATAATGTACTTAAAATGCATACTTGCTCATTACCACATAAAGACAGAGGAAGTTGTATGCAGAGCATTATAGAAAAGAAATTCTCTCAGCCCACCGAAGCTCCAAATAATCACTTATTTGAACCAAAAAATTCTAATTCCACCATTAAAGCCTCTAACTTACTGTTTCTGATAACCTTGTTCCAATCATTTGTCTTTCTATTACTGAATATTACTTAAGAGGTACCCTTTCTCTACCCTTTTATTTCCCGTAAGTCAGCTCTAATTGCAAGTGGTTTTCTGTCTGTCTCATGACTAAATCGCTGAGAGCAATAGACCTTTTCAGGCTCTACAGTTAATCGTAGCCATAATGGCAAAATTTGTAATATTGTAACATCAAATCCATTCCCCAGCTCATTTTAAATCTGAAGGGGTGGTTTTAACAGGGATAGGAATTCTGTTGATAAGATCAATAAATCTCTTATAAATTTGTGAAACATTTATTAAACTAAATTTTTATATTATGTCAATAGATCTTGCTGTTTATCAATTAGTGACTTGCAACTCAAACAGAAATAGCAGCACATGTTCTTTGCACTTGAATTCTATGAACTCTGTATTCTGCTTTGTCATGCACATTTTCATTCAGTTTTAACTGCTTTCTCATTATACTTTGAGGTAGTATATTTGCATTGATTTCTTTTGACACAAAGCGCCATAGTTCCTCATCACTCCCTTGATGACTGTTGAATAAAAGGAAATAAACTCAACACAGTGTCCCAAAGGGAGGGTAATAATCAAAAGCATTTGAAAAGTATACACCATACTTATTTATTTAATGTAGCTTTCCTTGTACGAAGATAGTTGAAATCCTCTTATATTTTCCATGGCAAATATTAGTCTAGTTTGTACATGCAACCTCTTAAGTAATACAAGGTAAACATAAGCAACCATAAATCACTCAGTTCTGATTTGCAAATGCCTTCTACTTTGCAATGCAACTTCACTGTAGTAAAAGACATTACATGTAGGCAATTAGAAGTAGGTCTACAAGTTAAACATTAGTGTGGGAAAACAATGCAAAATGAATATATTTTAATAGTCCATCTCTATTCCGTTTAAACTCCTGTGTGGCTTGATTCTGATGCCCTGGGAACTGACAAAAGAAGTCAGCTGAAGACAACAGGCATATCATTGGCTCTTGTCTGGACTTCATTGAGCTAATTGAAATGATTAATGGGCTAATTATGTAGACCTAAGTATTTTATAAAATCTAGGTTTTCAACTTCTTTTATCCATTGACTTAAAGAACACTTACCCAACATATTTGTGAAAGAATACAATCAATCCTGCATGAAGGGCTTTATCAAGGACATATTTTAACTAATAGGTATCAAGAATCAAGTTTGTTTCCTATCTACTCATTTGAGCCCATCAAACCTCTTGCTTTCAAGCCCTATCTTTCCCAAAACAGGCCTTTTGCATTACAGAAATTCCCTCCCCCTTTTTTTCTTACCAATATACAAGTCCCTAGTGTGAAGACTCATTTTAACTTCCATCACTTCGATGTCTCTCCTTACTTTTCTAATGTGTGATATTGGTCTCTTTTATTGTATATTCACCATCTTATGGTTTTCTTAAAATAAAGATGATGATTGCTTTTTCGTGTGATTATGTTGTTTTTAAATTTTAATTACAGAGAGATATACTAGATTGATAACTCCTTTAAGGTATTCTTATCGTGTTCCCCTTTAGATATTTATTGATTATTTCTTGAACATCAGTCATTGCTTAGGTTCTCCTCTTGTCTCCTTGAAGACAAATTTCCTTTGCTTCTAAAATAGAAATTTTTAACAGAAATGGTTTTTAAACATGTTGTCAGTAGAATAAACAGAACAGTGGAGAAAAATAGCCTGTTAGCCAGGTATTTTATCACTGTGACCAAATACTCGAGACATTTAAAGGCTGGATTTTGGCTCACTCTTCCAAAAACCCAGTTAGTATCATTGTTGATTTGTGGTGAAAAGATGTGGTAGAATATGGTTGCTTGCCTAAGGTATATGGCCCAGAAGGACAGAGAGACAGAGAAGGGATAAAAATAACGTACAAAAAAATCTCAACAAACCCCACTTCTTTTTATGATTATTACTATTTTTACCTTTTCTTCTCTGACACATCCTGACAGCAGTTTCTTCTCCCTCACTTCTCCCAGTCACTCTTCCTCCTTTCCCTTTAGAAAAGGACAGACCTTTCAGGGATATTAATCAAACATGGCATATGAAGCTGCAGTAAGACTAGGCACCTCCTCTCATATTAAAACTGGACAAGGTAACCCAGTAGGAAGAAAAAAGTCCCAAAAGCAGGGAGAAGATTTAGAGACAGTCCCTGCCTCCACTTTTAGGGGTCCAGAAGAAGAACAAGATACAGAACCATAACATATATGTAGAAGGCCTAGGACAGACCCATGAGGTTCCCTAATTGTTGGTTCAGTCTCTTATCAGCTTAACCCTAAAGCCCAGGTTAGTTAGTTCATTCTGTGGGTTTTCTTGTGATGTCCTTTCTCCTCTGGATGAAGCCTCTCTAATGACAATTCACCAGGTTCTGTTCTATAGGAGTATAGCTGCATATTATTAGGGATAATTTCACTGACTTTTTTTTTTTTTACCTGGCCATGTTTGGTTCTATCCTAGGTCTCTGGGATACCCAACCTCTGGTTCCTTGTCTTCCAGGTAGTGTTAAGAGTGGGTGTCCTCTCATGACATGGGTCTCAAGCTGGATCAATGATGGTTGACCATTCCCAAAATTTCTGTACCACTTTTACCCCCAACACATCTTTTGGGCAGCACAAATTGTAAGTCAAATCTGTTCATTGGAAGTCTTGCCTGGTTATAAGAGATGGCCCGTTTAGACTTCCTATTCCCCATTGCTAGGAGTCTTAGCTAGGGTCCCCCTTGTAGATTCCTGACAATTTCCATTGCAATAGGTTTCTAGCTTGTCTCCAAGATGCCCCCAAATTCTAGTTGTTTCTCATAGTACTCTCTCTCTTCATCCTTCCCAACCTGATCCCTCCTGTTCCCATACTGACACTACCCCCAGTCTACCTGCAATTTCTATTCTATTTCTCCTTCCCAGGGATTCATACATCCCCTCTTTGAGCCCTCCTTGTTTCTTAGTCTCTCTGGGTTGGTGGATTACAACATGATTATCCTTTCTTTTGCAGCTAATATCCACTTATAAGAGATTTCATACCATGTTTGTCTTTCTAGACCCTACTTCTTAGGTTATCAAGTAGTGCCACTCACCCACCTTCAGCTCATGAGCCCATTGGGAAATTCTATCTTCAAACCATAGCAACAAGGTAAAAAAAATGCTTCCTGAATGATGCACAAAGCATATTAAAACTTGTATAAACATAAATCCTCCTAGCACTTATTCTCTTCTTGCAGATGCATATGCTGCTAACCCATAGGATATCTGCACATGTCATTCTCATTTGTGGGTAAATACATTATTCTGACCAGTAGATCACTAGATATGTGTAGATGTCAGATCCTAGGATTTGGCATATGCTTTTTGCCTTTTTTCTTTAGCGACTTCAGTTTAAGCCTCGATGAAGGTCTGGAATGATAAGAGTCACACCCTAAGAATGACAGAGTAAGAAGCTGATGGGAATACGAGTTTTGTGAGTTCTGTAAAATTGCTAAAATAATAGCCTTGGGCAAATTCTGGAATAAATGGGATAGAGGAATAAACTTGTATCTTGTATAAACCATTTTGGGGCATATACCTTTGTTTGGGGTCTATGTTTTATGTGGATTGACCTAACTATGTCTCATATGTCATCAATCTAACTGAAAGTGGATTCTTCAACTAATTGATGCATTTTTCAAAAGAAAACTTGAAAATAAAGCAAGAATAAGGATCCATTTGTATTTGAAGTAAAGCATATTGTGCATGACAATGGGAGGAGGGAAAAGGAAAAATTCTTCAGGTTCCTTTCACTCAAAACAAAAATCAAATTATATAACCAATAATTATAAAATTGATTATAGTATCTCCTACCTCAGCAAGCTTTGGCAAACCAAGCAAACCAGCAAAGTTTACTCTATTTTTTCATAGAAATGTGAAAAGCAAGCAGACCATGATCGCTAATCAAAGATACTTCATCATAAAATTTCACCTATCATCATGTGACGACATGTGAGCATGTGAATGTGCTTCTGCATGTCAGATGTGCATGTGTGACCTGTGCTTCTGTGTACTGTGCATGTGCAGAGGTCAGAAGGTAACGTTTTGGACCTTTGTTCTTCTCTTCTTCATCTTTCCGTGGGTTCCAGAGATGGGACTCTGGTCCTCCAGCTCATAAAGCAAATGTTCTCTTTGTTTTCTCAGTGGTCATCTTGCCAGCCCCAAGGAGAATGACTGAAACTGTTCTGCATACCACTCATCTTTTCCTCCTTTGTTTGTGTAGCTTAGGGCTTTAGGGTACCGCTGTGTGTGTGTGTGTGTGTGCATGCCTTGTGTTTTGAGGTGCCTGTAGACTAGAAACTAAAATTATAGGTGCCTTATAAAGTGGGTGATGGAAGAAAAACTCACTCAGGTTCTTGAACAAACAAGTGTAGCACAATGCCTGCTATTTGTGCTATGTGCTACTGTATGGTTCCCAAGTTGGGCAAAGGGCTGGAAATTGAAACACACACAGACACACACAGACACGGGTAACCCCAAGAATGCCCTTTTATTGTGTTCCAGGGCAGCTTCTACAGGGTCTCCATCCACACCTTAACTCTTAGCTGCAAGCCCACCAGAAACCACTCCCTGGACATCAGGAACTCCTGATGATCTCCTGCTCAGAGCAGCTGCAAAACAAGTTGTTTGCTCAGAGCAGCTGCAAGCATAGGAAAATAAGCCCTTTACTGTAGTAGGCGCGGGGGGGGGGGGAGGTCACAGGAAATTCAGGGTCTGGGAGTCTGTAGTCTCCAACAGACCAGCAATTGTTTTTCACTTCCAAACTATCTCTCTAGCCCTCTAGACAATTTTTAGTTAAATTAAGTCATTTTCTTGGTATGGTGCTGTATGGCTTTAATTACAGTATTCTGGAGGCAGAATACAGCTATGTTAAAACATCCTGGCCTTTATATTGTGTTCCTGGACAGCCAGGATTGTGTAGTGAGAACTTTTCTCAAAATTTTTATTTATTATCATTATATAAAAATAATAATAATAATTTGGAAGTTCATACAAAATATTTATTTAATATTACACACATATTTTACTCCAAATCCACGGGTGCTTGGACCATAACTAAGTAGTTTAAAGGGCAAGTTCTCCTTAGTGTATTTTTTCCTATGTACTATCCAAAGATTTAATTTCTCACTAATTATTTCTACATTGACTGAAAGTAGAAAGGGACATAAAGGCCTTGAATCTGGCGCATCTTTTTGCATTAAATCTCTCTCTGATGACTCATTCTCAAACTAAGAGGATGAATATACATCAGTATAACCATAAAAGCATAGTATCATGAGAAGCATATGGTCAGTTTCTCAATAAGATAGGTTGCTATAGGGTGGACTGTTGATGTTTCTGACGCACTTAATGGATAAATATGTGACTTATATCTTAAGCTATTAGATAGTAGACAAGGAAACAAGGAATTCCTGGGAAAGAAGGCACAGCATTGCTTTGTGATTAGTCAATACATAAGTTTAGAGCAGCAGAAGCATTTGAAGAAGCTACCCGAGGGAAAATTACCTAAGGGTACCCACAGTTCCTGCACACAATGACTACAGAACTGAAGAACTTACAGGTGTTTGATGAGAGAATAGCGGGGTTGTGCCTCAGTAGCAAGGAAATTTTAGGCATTAATCTTTTCAATATATTCCAAGTAAGACTTAAAAGGATGAAATTATGGAAACATTGGATGCATTAAAAAATAAGACTAGAAAAAGTTTCAAACACTAATGGGGAAGATCAACACATAGATCCAAGGAACTGAAAATCCATACTGAAAATATGAAAACTCTACATAGGAAATCATAAAAATCAGGTAAAGGTAGCAATAAAAAGAAGCCATAAAATAAACAGAAAGGGTTAGAGATAAGGATAACATAAAATTTCTCAAGAGGAATTGATGAAGCTGAAAGTTATCTGTAATGTATAAAAGAAAAGACAATTAGAATTCTCTTCTTAACCCAGACTAAAGAAATTCAGAATGAAAATATAAACAATGACTTATTCAAACATAGAAGTGATGAGTAACTTGACCACAAGCTGAGTGTCACTACAAGAAAAGTTAAAGAAAATCATTCAAGCAGAGAGAGAGAGATACCAGGAACACCTCAAACTACTCAAAAGAATAAAACCACAGCAATCATAACATAGGCAGCTGCAACTTCCTTTTATTACTCGAACATAAAGCTAAAGCTTAAGCCGAAATTTACAAAACTTGTAAGAGTACATACAACCTTGAGTTTGGTAATGCTTTTAGATTTTATCCTAAGAATGTCATCCATTAAGAATGACAGCATCACTTCTTCTCCAAGGCTCGGGACCATGGAGAAGAGGAGTCAGAAAGATTGTAAGAACCAGATAGCGGGCAGGACAGCAGGAAACAGCATCTTCTTGATGTGACAGAACCATGAACTCGTGAATGCACAGGAAGCTTTGGCTGCCTACACAGGATTTACAGGCGATAAATTCAGATTTTTTCCTAGCCCACAGTTTTGGAGACTGAATCCTGTTAATGGATGGTCCATGTGGTCCATGTTCTACACTGGTGTGGAAGTCCTTCTGTGTATGTGTTGCTTTTATTGGTTAATGAATAAATCTGTTTCAGCCAGTGACTTAGCAGAACAGAACTAGGTGGGAAACTAAACTGAATGCTGGGAGAAAGAGGGTGGAGTCAGAGATATACCATGGATTCACCAGAGGAGAAAGACTCAAGCTGCCAGCTGAAATTTTGCCAGTAGGCCATGAGCCTCGTGGTAAAATATGAAATATGGAAATGGGTTAACTCTAGATATAAGAGCCAGCCAGCAATATTCTTAAGTTATTGGCCAAACAGAATTGCAAATAATACAGTTTCTGTGTGATTATTTCGGGAGTCTGGGCAGCTGGGAAAACAAACAAGCAGCCTCTGCCTACATATACAAGTGTTTCACTTGCATTTTCATGCGCTGTGGCAAATTCAGTTATTTCTTCCTTTCTTGATCATGAATATCAAGCTGACTACAGTTCCAGGCTTAACCCTACCCCACCACCAGGGGGCAGAAGCTGAAGTGCTTAATCTTCCGATTTCAATTTCTTCTACCTCAGCACTTAGAAACTTTGCTTTTCTTAGCTTGGCTACAAGATTAATATTGTCTACAGTGCATTTTGTTCCTTTAGTGGTTTTCAATTTGGCACATGTCATGATGTGTGTGTGTGTGTGTATGTGTGTGTGTGTGTATCCCACAGTTCTGTGATGATGTGGGATTCCCCTCTGTTTGCTGTGAATATCATTAGTTAATAAAGGAACCTCTTTGAGCTTATATCAGAGCTATAGGGGAACAAACCTAGGTAGGGAAAACTAAATGGAATGCTGGGAGAAAGACAGCAGAGTCAGAGAGAAGCCATGTAGCCCTGCTAGAGATGGATGCCAGAATTTTAGCCAGTAAGCCACAGCCACATGGCAATAGACAGATAAATAGAAATGAGTTAAATTAAATATGTATGAGTTAGCCAATAAGAAGCTAGAGCTAATGGGCCAAACAACGATTTAATTAATACAGTTTCTGTGTGATTATTTCAGGGCTAAGCAGCAACAATCGGCCTCCTCCTACACTGTGATTCCCCTGTGTGGGTGTTCAGATTATGGAGAACATATACAAGACCTCACCATGTTACTGGCATATCATTTTGTATGAATATGTATATCAGAAGCTGACTTGAGGCGGGAATGTCTCTTGTTGCAAATAGCAGAGGATACTTTTTCCTTCAACAATTGGCATGAATAAGAAGGTTGTATTATGGTCACCTTCAGTGCAGAGAATCAGTCAATAAGCTGGCACATTTATTGAGTGTTCAACTTCAAATAAATCCCAACTTTAGAAGCTGTGTTCATGAATTCCCAATACATCATTCCTCTTAGAATTTGTATATAAATTCACAAGTCAAAAGACTCCATACTAATAATGTTTTCTTTTGAACATGATTGCTATTTCTTACTTTCATTTTTGTGAACTTATGTGAAACCTATCAGATATCAAAATCACAGCAGTGGAGTTGAGATTTTGTTACTATTTTTCAAAAATCAGAATACACTTGTGTTGATTCTTTTGCTTTAAATTGATTTGTATAAATTTGTCATAAATAGCTTTGCTTTAATTCAGCAAAAGACAGGGCACAAATGTGTAGTGAGCTAATGCAAAAAATATAAATATTTTATATTTTTAAAATAACTGCTAACAAGCAAATTAGCTCCTGAATGGAAAGGCAGTAGATCAATACTGACAGTAAAACTACAGAGTTCTTGCTGATCTCATATTGTCTGTGAATGCAAACTGTAAAAGAGGTCCCCATAGGCCTCCAACAATAACCTACAAAGAATGAAACACAAAGAGTATCGAGCATAAAGACAGTTCAATTTCCCAAGACAACCAGCTCTTGTCACATCAAGCCACCTATTAGTCACAAACTCATGCGACTACGAATTCTCTGGCCTCCTGAGATCGCCTGTCATCTTGAAGGAGATAATACAATGAAAGGCATCAGTTTCTTCTGTACCTTGTTTAGTTTATTGTTTTCAACAGATCAAGCCATTTATGATGTTGCTATCACATATAAACAAGATGCTATGCTCTTCGATTGGAATATGACATCAATGTGCCAGTAAATGGAAAAGAAAAGGTAAGCAAATGTACAAATAAAATCATATAGCTGAGAAACAACCCTTATATTCATAGTATTTCATAGTATCTAAAATTCTCAAGAGATATTAATTGGTTAAATTATAAATATAATGATATAAGAAAAAATTAAATATAGCCATATTTAAGAGTAGTTTAAAATAATTGGTCTAATGTCTTATATGATAGATCTAGAAAATAGGCTCAAAGGATAAAAACTTGACAGTGTAGCAGAGCTGGAAAATGTAATAGAATGGCAACTCACAGGTCCATGTTGGAACACTGTACGGGTGAGGAGACTGTCTATGCATAAGTGATTATATTGCATCTTCCAGGGTAGCAGAATTGAGACTGTCTAATTACAACTACTCTTGCCTTAAAAGTCCATCTCTTCTCTAAAAAAATAACAAGGAAACACTTTCCCCACAAGTTTCACTTTGAATAGCTGCAGAATGATAGGAGGATTTGAACTGTGCAGTTCACAGTGGTTCAAGCAGCCATGTAGCTCTGCATGTGTGCATTCTCCCACACATCCCAGAGAGGCAGATCAGGGACCAACCTGAACTCATCCCTGTAGTTATGGTTTCTACATAACCTACTTACAGTTGCCCAGAAGATGTCTTATGCCTCTTTGTTGGCATTGTACATTACTCTTTCCTCTCCCTCTCATGATCAGCATCCCTACCCCATGCCCCCCCCCATACAAAAAATGCATTTCAGTTCTTTCTGAGTGTGTGGTGCATGCTAAGCATTGCTTTAGCAACCTGTATCCAAGACCACATCCCCGAGGATGGGAATAAACAGCAAACACTTCTGATTGGCAGCCCTACTCACATTGCTTAGTGAAATGTGTTTTCACATGTATTTGAGGCAGTATCCCAACTCAACTTCAAATTCTCAATTTGTGAAATGCAGATAAAATTAGTCAATTGTAATACAGTTTGTAGATTAAGTTGCATGTTACATTTAGAAATGTAGGAACTGTGAAGAGCTTTAATGTCTTATTATTCTGTTTTTTAATCCTCAAGTTTGTATCTTTTCCTTTCCTAATGCTTCCCCCCTACCCCTCCGCATCAACCATCAAATCCAGGACCTTGGGCATGCTACCAAGTCCACTAAACCACACCCCAAACACCCTCAGTATATTTCAATGTAATTTTTGTTACGCTGCTGTTTTGTTTTCTCCCCATTTAAAACAAACCAAAAAGACAACCACATTTTAAAACTTTCTTTTCCTTACCTCTTGCTCTATATTGTGTTGTGGCCTTTAGAAGGAAGACCCTAAGTAGCCAGTCTTCAGTTGTCCACCCTCTTCATATCTGCCACTTCACAAAAAATCAAATCTTCCTTAGGACTCAGCAAGAGGCAGGTGACAGGAGAGGTCCTTGTTGGGTTAACGATTGGGTAGGGATTGTGTGTTTACAAGTTGGTTATTAAACACTCGAGTAAACTATACCTTGATTATAAAATCAATAAGCTAAGCCACACATTTGGTTTATACAAATGAAAACACAAAATGGCTTATTATATCAATATCTGTAAATTTAGATGTCAGCAAAGGCAGAACAAAGATCACCACTGTAATGGCCCAGCATTTTACACTTTGCTAGCTACATTGATTTGGATCAGTCTGCCGGTTAGGGCTGGATATGGAGGAGACGAAAGACATGGCTGAATGGAGACCATAGAAGGGAAAAAAGGGAAAGTAGCTTCTTTCTACTGTGTGATACTCTGGGCACTCCTTTTTATCCTCACCCATCCAACATTCTGAGCTAACCCTATTGTTACCATCCATCTTGATCACCACATTATTCATTAAAATTCACTTATTCTTTAAGGATCTTTAGCAAATGATTCTGGCTTTCAACAAAAAGAGTAGCTACCAGAATCCTACATAAGCGTGGTGTTTAATGATTTTGTTTAGTATACCATGGATTTGCATTTCTCCATTATATACCAAAAGGAGAGTGTGAAGTAAGTCCTTAAGGAACTCTAAAAAATTTTGGTTGCATCCATGGTTCGCATTTCTCCTGATCCACCCCAGAAGGCTATTTTTTTTTTTTAGCAACACCCATATTATTCCTGGAATGGGTGACAGACACATTGACATGCACAGTGACTTGGAAGGAAATCTCATCCAGCACCAATATTTCTTCCACTAATTAATTGACAAAACAAGTTAGCAACATATGAGTTATCCTCAGGGGGAGAGCTCAAAATGTATCTGGATTGATTGATTAGCTCACATATCATTTAGTATTGAGTGCCTATCCAGGGCTTATGCAAGCTGAGTAGGCAAGAGAATCACTCTAGGAAAAGTTAAATAACAATTCATAATATCAGTGTCTGATTAATCTAGAATGGAGGGGGACTAGGAAATATGATCACTCAAATTGCCCCAGAGGTAGTTTCTATAGCAAATCAATCCCTTAGGAACACAATAAGGGAAAAATGTCCCCCCAGGAGAATGTGGCCTGTGGCACAGAAGCACACAGGATGTGGACAGTGTAGTCAGGGTTAAAGACCCACCTTCCAAAGGGATAATATGGTGCTGGATATAAAAGTTTGAAATCTTTTATCCTGAGTGAGGTAAGCCAGACCCAAAAAGAGGAACATGGCATGTACTCACTCATATTTGGTTTCTAGCCATAAATAAAGGACATTGAGCCTATAATTCGGGTTCTTAGAGAAGCTAAATAAGAAGGAGAACCCAAAGAAAAACATATAGGCATCCTCCTGAACATTAACCTTCATCAGGTGATGAAAAGAGACAGAGACAGAGATCCACATTGGAGCACCGGACTGAAACCTCAAGGTCCAAAGCAGAAGGAGAGAGAGCACGAGCAAGGAACTCAGGACCACGAGGGGTGCACCCACACACTGAGACAATGGGGATGTTCTATCGGGATCTCACCAAGGCCAGCTGGCCTGGGTCTGAAAAAGCCTGGGTTAAAACTGGTCTCGCTGAACATAGTGGACAATGAGGACTACTGAGACCTCAAGAACAATGGCAATGGGTTTTGATCCTACTGCACGTATTGGCTTTGTGGGAGCCTAGGCAATTTGGATGCCCACCTTACTAGATCTGGATGGAGGTGGGAGGTCCTTGGACTTCCCACAGGACAGGGAACCCTGTTTGCTCTTTGTGCTGACCAGGGAGGGGAACTTGATTGGGGGAGGGGGAGGGAAAGGGGAGGCGGCGGTGGGGAAGAGACAGAAGTCTTTAATAAAAAAATAAATAAATAAATAAATAAAAAATCAAAAAAAAAAAAAGAAATCTTTCAACCAAATCACTTTGTCATGCAGAGAGCAAAACAGAGGCTTTGTCACTGTATGGTCAGTGTTAAGACTCAGTAAGCAGACTTAACTTATGAACCAAGAGAGAGCATCTGAAATTGTCTGGTAAGAAGAAAACTTGAAATCAAGATATTTTAAATTTTTTCTTAGAATGACAGTTTGTATAGCCTTCATACTGAGGAAAAATCTCTGTGCATCTGTTGTCCATAGTTTCATTATGTTATAAAAGGAAGTATTTGTTCACTGAATGCTTACATATAACAGGACATGTACCTAGAGATGTCTCTTGTTCCAGTGGCAGTGGATGCGGTGCAGTGGACACTTCATGAAACTTATCCTGCCTTACCCATCTTCTCCTCATCCCACAGTGTGCTTGCCAATGCATCAGTTGCTCAACTAATTGAATTGTGAATAAAGTCCCAAAACTGCAACTATTTTATTATAAGCATTTTCTAGACAAGAAACTCAACTTTAGCATCTTACCATGTGTGCCCACATGACCCTAAAAGGTGCTTCCTCCTTTTGGATGGCAAGTGAATGCCACAATTACAATTAATAAAATCAATGGACACAATGCCTGTTTCCTCCAGCATACAAACCTGCCATTACACTGGACACAATTCTGTACATCCACCTGTCTTTATGCAAGGTGAAAAAAATAACTTCCCCTTTCTTACCATGTGTGTGTGCGTGTGTGTGGTGTGGTGTGTATGGATATATATTTAAAAGAACAAGTACAACACAAAGGGGAAAAAGCACAAAGTACAGGGGGTTGTGCAGCGGGATGTACTCCTTTCTCATCCTTGCAGTGAAATAAAGAAGTTCTGCATTAATTGCTGCATTGTGAGCAGCTTAAACTCATGGCAAAAAAAAAAAAAAGTAGAGTGTCCTCTCCCCTTCTCCCATTTCAAGTTACAACCTTACAGTGGTCTCGATGAAAAGTTAGCATGTGTTTTAGGTTAGTTGAAATCCTGAGTTTTAGAGCAGTCAGTTGTTATTATGCTCTCTTCCCCCTTTTTTTGATTTAGCAGTACAGAAGCATACATCAAAATTGCTTGCTTTCTGATTTGCTTATCATTTCTATTGTTAAACTTGTGTACAATATGACACTCCCAAGGAAGTTGAAGCAGTAGATTATGGCTTTTAAGAAGCTTTAGATAATACAGCCATGTTTGTATGGGGTGAATGTGTGTGTGTGTGTGTGTCTGTGTGTGTGTGTGTGTGTAAGAGAGAGAGAGACAGAGGTAGAGAGAGAGAGCAAGAGAGCATGAGAGATGGTAAGGGCTGAGCACAGGAGGAAGACAGTGAAGCTGTGCGCCCCTTTTTCATGACCCTGGCTAGCTCAATGAGGTCTTCTTGAGCAGATAGGCTGACCTCAGATTCTATTTGAGGTGTTTCTCCTGATCTAAGTGTTTGCATAGTCGAATCCTCTGGGTTCTTCTTCCAAGCCATGGTGTTGAAGGTCTGTTCCAAGTAGCAGTTTGACCCTCACCTCTGCTGAGCTTCATTGCCAATTATTTTGTTTGCAGTATTATAGTAAAGGTAGGAAAACAACAATATTTGGCAGAATGTTAATGTTACTATTTTTATTGGGTCAATGGAGAAATTATTTTTAAATTAATCACAAAATATATCTCTACAGCACTAATTGGGCAGTGGAAAAGTTTGATATATCACCAGCCTCAACTCTTTGAAATTTCAATCTCCTTTTATAGTGTTTCCCACCATTTACCAGTGGCATATTTTATTACCAATCCATCTTTTCTACCCTATAATTACCGAAGCTATGAGGCTAAAATGTCCCTGGCACCTTTGTCTATTATTCCTCTCTCCAAAACCTGGCAAACAAGACAAAAACATTCAATAATTCTGTGTTGCTTGGATAAATTAATGACTACCAACTACAAACCAATACATGCTTTGCTTGGGCTCCATATAAACTAACAACATGGCAGATTCACATGAAAAGACTAAAAATGATTCTTATGAGTAGAATGCACCATTTAAACAGTAGTATAGTCTTTATTGGGGCTTTGTCTGCATTCAATTAAATTGGACCCTTTGCAGTTTGTGAGGTGCCATATCAACTATGCACATAGTGACCTTTTTCCTACTGATCAGTCTGCGGTGTCTGGTTCCTTTGTTTTGAGAGAAGCCATTCAACTTCTTCCTTTTGATCTTAAAGAACAGTAGTCCCATAACTGCAAACTTCCAAGGTTCAAACTTCAAGTTTCTCTGAGTAGTCAGTTTGTACCAGAAATTAGTGCCTAATCATATACACAACCTCTTCAAGCTAAATATATTGGCCCTGGCAGACATGCTGATTCTTTACCCTTCATACTCAGCCCTTAAATACCTATATATGTCCTATGTGACAGCTACTACTCTAAGAGCTGAGAATACAAACTAAAGTAAAGGCCAGTGCTTTCTAAATGTAATTCTTGACAAAGAGAGTGGTTTTCTCCTCACACCTCTGTGTAGACCCTTTCACATGCCCTTACAGCTCTTTCAAGTGGACACTGATACATCCCCAGGGCAGGAAACAGGGAACTAATATCAGAAACAACTTTGCACAGCTTCTGTAACTTCTGAATAGGGATCCTATCTCAATCTGCTACCAGAATAGTCTCATTAAACTCTATCATGGCCCCCAATTATTTGAAAATGTGTGTGAAAATAAATTTTTAGTCTGCATAACCTTGAACATGTCAACTTTTAGGTTACCATTATCAACAGCTTTCTCTTAGCTGTTTGTCCCCGTCCTTATTAAGACATTAAATATCTATGTCATTTCAAAGGACCTTCAATGACAATATTTTAAGGCACTAACGAATACTTCAAAGGCACTTGAAATGGCCTCATCAAAATACCCAACCAAACAAAACCCAACTCATATCCCCTACTTCAGAGAAAAAGGGGAAATTATTTGTATTTCACAAACTATCTCTTGAAAGATTTATGTGTTCTCCTTAGATTTTCTAAACTGCCTCAAGTTTCTTTCCCCATGCAAAACATTCATTGCAAAAGCAAAACCAAACATTTTCAAACTGGCATCTGTGTGGAAAAAAAAAGCTGTAAGACAAGGCCAAGGGGCATTGTCTTAGATGCCTCTAGAATGAAATGGAATTAGCAATTACACAGCTCTTCTCCACTAGAGTTGCATTAAAAATAATTTAGCATACTTGTTACATATACTTTAATCATATTATCCCAAAAGTAACCAGCCACTGATCTCAGAGGTCAGTATATAATTACAGCAAATGTACAAAGGGGAATCCAGCCCTACGCATCGGAACGGAATGCTGCGATGTAATCCATCCCCACTCTCTCTCTTTCCTATACAGTCCATTGGCAGAAGTCACCTCCTTCTCTTCTTACAAAGTGTGAAGAGGAAAAGCATTATCAAATTGGTGAACTGCTCAAAATAATAAAATGAGGAGTTGACATCACATAGGAAGATAACCTCATCTCTCAAGCATCTCCATTGTTATGGCTTTTAAATCTAGCATGCATTCTGAATGGAGCTGCATAGGAATATCCCATCAACCACTGGAAGAAGAATCTTAATTAGCCGTGCACATGTATATTTAACTCATGACCTTTGCCTGAAATGCAGAAAAAAATGTGTAATTTTTCACTATTCTTCATTTGATGTTTCCATAGCAAACCGTACTTCATCTTCACAAATTTTTTTAGAACAATGCTTTCTGTTTCTTGAGCATAGAGGAAGAGATCATTTTTCTGCTATCCATTCAGGAATCTATCTGGCCCTTTCATCTCTTCATGTTGGTAATCCCACTGTGTCATAAATGCCTAGCCTTCTTTTCCCCCAAAGTTATGTGTTTTCCACTAATATCTATAATCTTACATTTCTTTAAAAAATACTTTCTCTATTTAAGAAAAAAGATCATTGATAAATTATGGGCTGAATAGTTATAAACAGATAAAAATCACACAAAACTATATACCTCAGGTTAGGCAGGGATAATTATAAAAAAGCTAAAATTAGGACCTTCAGTAGAATATTTTGTTTTCTCTTTCTCAAACCAAGATAAAACACCTCATTCAATCAAAACAACATGTTTTTATGTAGTTGTAGCTTTGTTTCATCTCTTGAGACCACTGCTTTGAAGACAGAGGCAGCCGTAAGCTGGCCTTTGTCTCACAGAGAGCATAAGCAAATGCTTGTGCCTTTTATAATACACTCTAGCATATAATAATGGATGATCTCACACTTTTTGATATGAAAACATAGACCACACAGTTTTGTAATACACTTGCGATCTCAGTTTGGTTTTGCTTTTGTGTTCTTTAGAGTACCTGGCAGTTTGTTGCTCTGTGTGGCTCTATTTTTGGCTGTCCCATTTCAGTGTGAGTCATCTTAATGGTTTTAGCTGCAATGAATCATTGTTTGTCAAGCTTGCTTTTTATCATGGCCTGAACATTTTCAGAGAGCTCTCATCCATACCATGACCCTTAATATTTGCATATACAGTGGACCAACTGGCCATCATGACTTCATGCCAGGGCCCTTATTCGGGTGTTGTAAGATAGCATTACACTGGTTGTTTTTTATAATTCTACTCTTAATTCTCTCAGCATTTTTTTTTTATCAAGCCTCTTCTTTCCTCTCAGCTCAGAGACTCTGTTCCTTCTGACTAATTTTTAACTCTGTGTGTACTCAATAGCAGGGTTCTCCACTGACTTCCTAAATTTTGTCTTAGACAAGTCTGTTTGTACTGGATCCCTCTGTCCATGAACACAGTTAAACATCACCAATTCAGTGCTGGAGATTAAACCCAGGGCCTTCCACATACTAGGCACTCTACTACTGAACTCTAGCCAGAGTCTGTCAATTCTACCGGTACCATTGTCTTTCTTGTCTGAACTACTACAATAGCTTCCAGCATATAATTTTACTCCATAAAATGTGATATTCTTAATATAATGACCACAATGAGTTTTTTAAAGCAGAGATTAAATTCTCAGCTTCTCTACTATAAATCCTCCAGATGATCCTCCCCGAGTATTGCACAATATTAGTCTGGGTCAGGTTCCTCTGAGCTGTGCTTTTAAATATCTAGTTATAAATAATCCCAAAACATACCAATATTTTGCTGTTCTCTTTTCTTCTAAACTCCTTGAATTAAATTTGCAGTCCTACTTATTGCCCATTTTGCACAGCTCCATCCTAACAATCTCAGGTGTGTCACAGAGGATCTAATAAACAAGTGTTCAAACATATTCTGAAATTGTGAGGTCCTTTTTCTATTATCAGGAGGGCTGTGTGTTGTGTTCCCTCTTAGTGTTTCTGCTATCTGTGTTGTTTTTCACTATTTTTTTAAACAATGAATGTCATTCTGTGTATTAATGAGGAGTCTCTAAAAATAGACAAATATTTGCCTCAGGGAAAATGAACCCAAGCTTAAACACAAACCTCCATCAGACCTTATAGGATTTTCTTATGAGGCTTTTTGGTAAAATTCCTTACTTTTTTTTTTAAATTTTGTATGTCTGAAAAATATATTTGCAGCCTGCGAGTCTGTGGAATTATGTTTGAAACAAAACACACATTTTAAAGTCTCCATTTCCACACAAGTAGTACCACATGAATGACAACTATTTAAAAATATTTCTGGCAACCGCTTTACAACTCACTTCTATTAGCGTTCCCATTTAACGCACAGGTAAGTAAAGACCGAGATGGCGCATGCAGTCATAAGAAGATAAAAAGGACAGACGTAGAAATCCCAGGCTTAGCCTGGAGTCTTTGGCTTGAGAATTTGAGTCTCTTATATGTAGATATGGTGTGGCCTGATTTTCTCTCCGCATCTCTTAAATGGCCTTCATTTGTACTAGTGGTAATGTCTCCCTTTAAAGCTCTACCGTACACTTTGAACCTTAATGTAAAGACTGGAAAATGTGTGGAACGCTACAAGCACAATCACATAAAACTCAAAGTACACAAGCAAAGTTCAAAGGGTTGAAAGACTCAAGCAATATGCCATGACCATAATTTCCTTCATGCTCACTGGAAAATATTCTGAAGCAGGATAAGGGGCAATGAAGACCATAAATCTTAACCTTTCTTTCTTTCTTTCTTTCTTTCTTTCTTTCTTTCTTTCTTTCTT
>JABTXL010008488.1:16044543-16101098 GCA_025134845.1 Neodon shergylaensis
CTTTCTTTCTTTCTTTCTTTCTTTCTTTCTTTCTTTCTTTCTTTCTTTCTTTCTTTCTCTCTCTCTCTCTCTCTCTCTCTCTCTCTCTCTCTCTCTCTTTCTTTCTTTCTTTCTTTCTTTTTTCCAGTTCCATAGACTCTGATCTCTTTTTTCCCACAACAGATCTCCTGAGCTTCTTCCCATTCACAGTTCACAAAGACATTGCAGCCAAAGGTGATGGGTGGGGCCGTAGCCTGTAGACAGCTGCCAATAGGGCCTGGACCAGCTAGTTGCCAGCAAAGCCAGCTAGCTCCCAGTGCAGCCCACTGAGTCGTGGGCACTGTCTTGTAGGCACAACAAGACACAATTAGGAACTCCTGAAAGAGAGACATAGAAACTTAGAACTATCAAGGTGCTGCACTTTTCCTATACTCAAGTTGGTGTAGCTCAGAGCGACTGGAGCTCGTCGGTTCCCATGACACAGGACCACCACACTTGGGAAAAGGTAAGTGTAAGCAGACCTCAGCAGCGACTCAGACATCAGCCAAAAATCCACTTTCACAATGTCTGCTCGTAGTGGAAATGAGTTTTACATGGATTCTACTTATAATTTTTAACACCTCATAAACAATAATAAAAAAGATGTACATTATAAGAAGTTCTATATAATTGGAGATTAATGTGATAATTTTGCAGTGTTTTCAATGTGGCAGTGTAAGAAATATAAATCTAATACACTCTACCGAATGAAATATGCTTGCTAATTTGAATGAGAAAATTTTTAAAAAGAAGTATTTGAAGGAGAAAAAGAGAGTCAGTGATGTAAACCCAAAATGATACACTGCTCTTTTTAACAAGACAGGTTTATTTTAACTTTGATGGCTGAGGTCTTTTGGTCCATGTTCAAAACCTGCCTGAGAAACACAGTTGATGCTGCTCACTCACTGCTGGTTCTGAGATTGCTCTGAGCTACAAGGATAAGCATTATTCTGCAGCGCTCGGAAGGAAAGAGACAATGATGTTGTAAAAGAAATTCTCTGATTGCTGCTTTGAAGCAGAATTCAATTTGGAAAGTAAATTTTCATTGCCTTCACTATAATTCCTCAGCACAAAGCGACAAAAAGATAATACTATACGCATTAAAAGCCAAGCCTATACTTCTACCTACAAAAATATTTTGATGCATATTCAGGATGTGCTATTTTAAAACAATTCCAAGTCTTAAAATTTAAAGAAATGTAACAAAATAGATAGTGTGTTTTATTATTTAAGCTTAACGCAACTGGAAAATAAAAAAAAATGAATGAAGCTACGTAGTGTTTTCCTCCCCTTACAAAATCCTAAAAAAGATTTTGTCTCTGTCTTGCCTTTCTCCTACCATATATGGAAAGCTTAATAGTGCTGAATAGCTCTTCTCTGACCACGTTTTAGTAGCTGACATGTACCCCACCTATCACTGTTACAAGGTAAAATGTCTGATCATAATCCTGTTTTTAAAAAAATTTTGAAGCAAACTTACAACTAATCGGAAGGAGTGAAATATTGAAAGTAAGATGAAATACTATGAAACGTTAATACAGCAACCAGCAACCTAAATATATGAACACAGTAAAAGAAAATGATACCCCAATGTCATAGTATCCTAAAGAGTAAAGTATTATTATTGTTGTTGTTGTTGCAATTATTATTATTATAAGTCTTTTCCACATCCAGGATCTAAATGAGCATTGACAACTGAACATGAACCGTATCCGTTTGAGTTTTGTCACAGTTAACAAGCCAAATTGATACAGATCAAAAACACCTTTTTCATGTCAGAAGTAGAGCTTGGTTGTCAAAAAAGCGTAGTGATGAGTGACCATGGGGAGCCATCCAGCAATAATCAATCGTCAATCAGTCATGGAAAGCGCTTACGCTGCTCTCAGAGGCGCCTCTTCATTACATTCCGTATGCCGACCTCAAGAGAGGGAGCTAAGGTTCCCAGCCATGAATAAAGCATGGCTTCTACACAGTGGAACTGAACAGGAAAGCAACTTAAATTGGGTTTAGCATCCAATTTTATTTTCTGCTTTGGATTTTCTTCCATTTAAAGACTCGCCATTTCTTTAAAGGCCTTAGGACTAAAATGATACTAATCTGCTTCCTTAAAAACTGGAACCTCAACACTTCAAAAGTCAGAGCCGTAAATGGGATAGCAGGGGCTGATTACTTTATGTAGACATGTTTCTATCAATGTTGGTGTAAGGGCTTTGCTCCACAGGGGTATATGGTGAGTGGAGAGATGGCAGCAAAAGCTTAAGTCTATCCAGAGATTAATCATAATGTTAATTTCAGATAAAAGTGGAATAGTTAAATCCATGTGATCACAGATTGGAGTTCAAACATAGAACACTTAAGGGCTTTGAATTGCAAGGGGACGTTTGGGGTGATAATTCTGTCCTCTTGAAATCTGCACAGAATCCTATTGAATCCCAACAGAAAGCGAAGGAGCCACTTCTCCCCATCTGCCTGCTTCCTTCTGAAGCATGTGTATTCTCTTTCCCTTATGCTGGCACCCGCCCTGCCCCATTCAGCGGAGTGCATGCTAAAGCGAGGCGAGCAAGCTGGCAAGGGAAAGATTCTGAATGTATTTTCCTAGTGAAAAACAGGTTTGCCAAAATAGTTGGACTTTATGAAAGGGGGCAACAGCTGTATTTGGTTTATAATAAATCTTTCACAAATCAGTAAAAGCAAAGAGACAGCACAACTGCAGCCTATAAAAATGGAAAATATTAAACAACAGGCAGCGAAGTTGTTAAACTTTCCCACAGACTAGGCAGGTTTCGGGGGTAGAAGGGCGCCTAAAAAAAAATCCACACATACAACTCACATGAAAAAGTGAACCGAATCCCATCCAAAGAGGAGGAGGAATTATTGCTGATTAGAGGGGAAATCCTGTTAAGGTGACTTTGCTGGGCATCAGGATGAAGGCGCCCACCGCAGTTTCCTGCTCCTATTACTGAATGTTAGTGCAGAATAATTACTTGCTTGCCAAAAAATGACAGGACATTGACCCTGCAGACTTATTGAATTCTCATTGCTTGCCTCCAGGCCATGTCGGGGGTTATTCAATTTTGCCTGAGGAGGACAATCTATTATGAGAGATGAGTCAAGAAGGCCTCCTTCTTGATTGCCCACCAAAACCATTATCGCGGCACAGAGAGGGCATCGGCAGGCAGTGGACAGACAAGGCAACACTGATCTCGATTACCCAGGGACAAGATACAATTTACATTACTTGAAGCCACAGGACAGAGGGCAATCAGCCCTGGGAATAGGGCGGCAGCCCTGGAGGGAACAGGTATTAACAGCAGAACAGCATTGGAGCCACTTGCTTATGCTAGACGTGACCTTCAGTCCTACAGGGTAGTAACTGATTGGTTTGATCTGTAATTATGTAAATAATTTTACACCGACGCACGGAATTATTCTCAGGAGCTAGAAGGCGCAGCATCCTAAAATGCGAACATCTTCGGATCATTTGTAATTTTACCCGATCAGTCAGAGATTTTTCTTTTTTTTCCACGAGGCAATTTCAAAGCAAAAGTGGTGGTTGTTGACCCAGGGTACTTGTTGCAATCAAAATGACTTGCCAGTTGGGAGAAAACAGCCTCGGTTTTGCAGCTGTCATTTTTTTTTTTCCTTCACAATTCTGGATAATGAGTGAGTGAATCCTTTAAGCAAAGGCCCCAGTGTGCAGTGTGCTGAGAGTGATGTTGTAAAATTTTGATTTGAGGCTCTGCTCAATAAGTCAATTTTACGGGGCTAATGATAACATATAAGGAAGTCCAGTAATGCTTCTGTTTAGGCTTGATCGTTAGCTAAACCTACTGGATCCCAATATCCTGTTAAACTATTCTACTAAATTGGAAAATCGTACACTATTTTTATTTCAGTCGATGAGAAATGCTTTATTACATGTTTTAAAAACTGATTTAATTGAGAAAAAGAAATGCTTTCTCTTTTCTCTGGATTATAAAGGTCAGGGACTGTGGTAGGGGTTCTAAATATAATGATATGTTCAATTTAACATATTGGAATAATATTATGCTCAAAAGACCTAGTAACAGGGAGGATTTTGTAGTCTTGGGAGTTCCTGTCAGCAGTAGATACAATTCCAATAGAAACAGTGAATCACGTTGTCTGGATAATTGTGTAAGAGTCCATGGGAAAGGGCCGCAAATATGAAAACCTGCACGTGTTATTTCTGAATTCTCCTGCTATGCTATTAGTATATCTGCAGAAGCTGAAAAGCAAATAACCTTGCATTCCCCCATGAACACTGATTAATTAGGGCATAGAACCACAGTGGTCTGTGAACAAGCCTCAGAAAACAAAGGATCCCTGTGATTTTATGCTTGGGGTTCATTCTGAATCAAATTAGCAATGAAAGAAAATTATATTAAACCATTGATTTAAAATTGTTAATATGTCAGAAAAAAATAAAAACCAACTGCCTGTGCCTCTCTTAAATAATCAAAGTGCTTTGTTTGGGTTCAATCCTAGTCGATACACAAGTTGGTATACTCTCAGCTCATGTCTGGGACTCATGACATTGAAATCGAGCACAATAGAAAAGCAATGCTCCTACTAAGTACTGTACAAAATAGTTACTAAGAATGTTGACTCATTTATTATGGAAAACATGATTTTTAGCAAAATGAAATAACATGATTTTAAGTCTAAGCATATGTAGGTGCCTTTAAAAGGAACTATTTTGGTCTTATATTATAGGTGAAGGGAATGAGGTCACATGTGTTAATCGTCCAAAGGATTGTGAAGCATAGTGGTCCCTGACAAAGTAAATTACCAGCTGAGACAATATGGGCTAGAATTATACTGTATAGCCTTGTGCAAATTATAGAAACTTTCTATGCTTCTGTTTCTTCAGTCATAGGATTGGAATAACGTTGGCACTTACTTCACAAGGTTGCTGAAAGTATTAATTAAAAATAAAACTATTCAGGGGAGATGTTGATAAGATACTACAAATTTTGGTTTCAATAATATTATTTTTTATTATTAATTGTAAAGAATAATTACACTTACCTGTGTGATGGAAGCATGAATCATCTACAATAAAACCCAAAGATACACCATGAATGAGATATCAAATATTCAATTCCATACAGTTTGAATGTATTTGTATGGTGAAATTAATGGCAAGGCTGGGGAAAACCTTACCAGTTAGTCTTGGGGACAAGACAGAAATCTCTAAATCAAATGTCTGTCATAAGAGTTCCCCACAGAGGCTCACACTTTGTGTCCTCACTTGTGAGTGTACTTGTGCTCCATTCTTCATAGATTCCCTTGAAACCACACTATCGCTGGCCATTCACTTCTCAGAGCAAGACATTGTTGATACCATCCTGCATGAAATCTACACCAGTCTGGCTGAAGATTCTGACTCTGGATCCAGCAAACCTGGTTCATTTGTTGATTGCTGCCACTTACTAGTTAAGTAAGCTTAACACTTGCTAAGCTTCCAATTTTCTCATCTTTAAAATTCCTAGGTATTAATAATGCTTACCCTCAGTTCCTAGTAAACAGTTAAGTGCATAGAACAATCAATTTTAATGACATAGTACAGATACCCAACAATGAGCACTCTAGAACTATTGCTTTCCAAATCATTTCCTTATTTTTAATTCTAAACACCCAAGTAACAGATCTTCTTTGCCTCCGATATAAATATCAAGTCAACCACTTTAACATGGACAGAGTTTTTCTGTGTTGCTTTGCTTTCTATCAGAAAAAAAGACCAGTATTTTCCTGTATATACATTTTTGACATTTGTGAGATTATTTTCTGTAGAACCAACTTTCAGAGGCAAAATACCCTGGATCTAAATATACAATCATGGAAATAAAGATATATCATGGTTTCAAAAAAGACAACAAAATTTTGCTAACAATTATTCCAGCATTATGTAAGATTCCTATTTCCATGCTGTCAGTTCTCTGATTTAAAGGGAAATGTATCCAGTGTAACCTAGGAAGTCTCAGTAGTACATTCAGCACAGAACCAGTTGCGGAAGGCCTTCTACTTATGTGTACCTCTAAGTAGAGTCACCCACATCAACATACAGAACTGTCCAACATGCCTAAGGCTTTCTCTTACCACTTCCCATTTGGTATCTTCTCATCTCAGATAACTCAGTTCTGATTCCTAAATCATAATATCTGTCCTCATTTTCTATTAAAATAAATACCAAATGCAGTATGTGTTGTTTATAAATGTCTCCGCTCAGAGTTTTTGAGGCGCATCCAGATGTGAATCAGTATATTATCGCATATTATCCTATATACAGACATACCTCAGCTTGATTACATATTTCCATGGTTGGATTTTAGTCACTCATAGTCTGGAGGTTTTGTGAGTGAAGCCAATATCAAAAAATGTGAACATACTTGTAGATAGATGGAAGAGAAAAACATTTGATGGAGTCAAGCCTTCATGCATTAAGAATTCATTTTAAGTAGAACTGCATTTTTCCTTCATGTAGAAATGTATTTAATTTTCATAGACACCATTTTTTAAAATCTAAAACTAATTCACACATTCAGCAGCAAAATTTGAATTTCCTGCTGCTCCACAGCTTCTTCAACATTTGATGTCATCGGTCTTTTGAGTCTTAGCCTTTTAGTGAAGCTTGAATCTCACTGTGGATATAATTTGCTTTTGTCTGATAAATAATTAGTAAGAATTTTGAAAATATGTTTACAACTCGGTTTAGTGGGAATTTCGCAAATTACTCTTCCACGTTTTTGTTTCTCTTGATTTGCTGGAGTCCTTTACACTCTAGAGGCACAACGCCTTTGACATAGTTCTATGCCTTATACATAGATTTTCCCACTTTGTAGCTTGCCTGCTCAATTGTATCTTGCCATTATGGTTAAATGGTAACAAAACCAGAAATGTGGTTTGGTAATAGAGTTAGACAAAGGAACTGAGAAACAAAAAATGGGAGTACAGATTTCCTCATTTGCATTAACGTTGTCTGTGGTATGGCCCCCACACGATGAAAAGGCAAGGGTAGTCAATTCCGCATTGTTTCACTAACCATTGTGCTAAAGTAAGTCCTTTTCTCCCTCATATGCAAACATTTTAATCGGAAATTAAAATGCCTATTTTCCTCATGACTATTCTCCTAAAAGTATAAAATCAGTGCCTATGTTACATTTCAACTTTCACTTTCCAAAATACTAATGTAGTTTGAGTTTCTACTTTGAAAAAAAAAAATAAAATTTCTCTTCTGTTTAGCAGATCTTTCCAAGTAATCTCAGATACCATCCTTATCAACTTCTAAGCTAGATATTGTGGTATCCCTTCAACTCTGTTTTTATGACCTATATGTTCTTTGTGCCAGAGACTTTACATGAAGCAATTTTAAATGTTTAAGAAGACAAACTATATGGCTTTAAACAGTAATGTGTGATATCCTTCTGTATATGTGTTGCTTTTATTGGTTGATGAATAAAGCTGTTTTAGCCAATGAATTAACAGAGTAAAGCCATGTAGGAAATTGGAATATTAATAGAGAGAGTAGGCAGAATCAAGGAGACACCATGTAGCTGCTGAAGGAGAAAAATGCCAGAACATTTCTGGTAAAGCACAGCTTCATGGCGATACATAGATTAATAGATATGGTTTAGTTTAAGATTTAAAAGCTAGCTTGGAATATGCCTGGGCCATTGACCCAGTGTTGTAATTAATATAGTTTCTGTGTGATTATTCAGGTCTGGGCAGCCAGGAAACAAAAGTGCAGTTTCCATTTGCAAAAGCATTTCACCGTTTTTAAAAAAAAAAAAAAACACAAGAACTCTGAATCTAATCTCCTATGTTTAGCTTTTTTTCCTGACCATTATCAATAGCAACCTGAACACAACACTATAAACAAAGACAAATATCTATAATCCATTTTAAGGGGCATTGTGGGCATAGTTTTCTAGCCTACTTCCTGCTGATTAGGAGTGCTTATAATCTTATAGGGACCCAAAGAAAATTTAGGATTATGGTCAAGTCCTTACTGGAATATTCTATGAGGTTGGATTATGTCAGTCAGCAGCCTTGAAGCTGTTCTGGATGCAGAATTCAGAAGAAACTACAACAGAGGATCAAAATTGCTGGATCATCCAGCACATTCGCTCCCACTGGAATTTTTCAGGGCATCTTCCTCTATCAAACCTTATTGTTCTTAACCCAGATTAAATCCACAGCCTCTTGTTTCCTGTGGAAACAAAAGCAAAACCTCTTCTCCAAACTAACATATCTTTTGCCTTAAAGTTTGAAGTCAAGGCATTTTCAAAATATATAGATTGGATTAATCCAGCTGCATTTATAATCAAATGGAGTTTTTTTTTTTAGCAACTATTGCTTTGTCGTTAGCAGTCAAACAATTCAAAGACAACACAATAAAATACAATATCCAGATTTTCTTTGTATTTTTCATCTTTACATGTCTTTTTAAAACTCCATTTATTTTTAATTTAAAAAAATTATTTTTTGAGACAGGGTTTCTTTATGTATCTTTGGCTGTCCTGAATCTCACTCTGAAAACCAGACTATTCTCAAACTCACAGAAATTCACCTATCTCTGCATTCCAAGTGCTGGAATTAAAGGCATGTTCCACCCCTCCTGACTGTTCTTTTTTTAAAGAACTTTCTCTATCGTTTTTCTTTTCTCTCCCAAGGCTATGTATGTTTTTAAGCACACTGTAAACTGTTTAGAGGTTTTTTTTAATCACCTGAATCCATCTTTACTGTATATCTTTATCTTTTTCTGACCACACGAGTCTTTAATTTGCTAAGTGATATGACTAGGAATTAAGCTTCAGCTTTGACAGCTGGCTCTACCCCATTCCTTAGCTCTCTGAATGTCTAGCTTCATGGGAGAGGTACTGGGAAGAGACATCTTATTGCCATAACTCTGTGGAGTTTCAAGATCCATGCCACCAAGAAGCCTGCTGCTGGGTGCTCCTAAACACCACTTAAGTGTTTGGTGGTAGAGGCTCTTAAAAGAGTTGCAAGTTTTTTGCCACTAACTCTGAATCACGAAGCCTCTCTTAAAGGAGCTGTGCCTCTGTTTTCCTCTAGCAAACAGAGCCTACCAGAGAAAAGATAGTTACCAAAAAGCAGTGCTTGACTCTGTTCTTGTCTCTCTAAAATCCTTTTTTCTTTAAGCTTTCTCAGGCTTTATGTGGAAATCTTGCCCCACATTGGAAACTGTATTACTGTATGTCTAATATTAGTCAAATCTCAAAATAAGCACATGAAACATTTAAAAAATGTTTCATGAAAGAATAAAGATGCTCTAAGGTGTAAGTTAATTTGGGTATAACTCCTAGTTCACATGGTATTTTGGTGCACAGCACAAGAATAAATCCATCATTTTACTTGTGAGTCAAAAAAGCCAAACAAACAAAAAAGAAACAGCAGCAACAAAACACAATTAATGCCCTTGGATACTGCAGAAAAGTTTAGTCACAGCTTCTCCAAGAAGGCAGAAGAGATTGAGAAAAGAAGGACTTCGAATGATTAACATGAACCTCTTCCCTGTATATATCTAGGAAATTCATTTATGATTTTAAACACATGGAAAGTATAAGAAATAACTAAGACATTTCTCAATAGAAGGAAAAGAGAAGGAGTTCTGAAATGCTAGCTATGACTCGAACATGTGTACTTGAATACTAGAGAGGTCACAGGATCTGCATTTCACAGTGTTTCTGTAGGTGCTAAATACTTACAGGTTCTGACAGAGTTTTATAATTTTGGAGGTAATATATACAGAATAGACTTAGAAGTAAAATATTGAAACATGCTAAGCCCTTTGAAACCAGTATTTGGGAGGAGGAAATCTAGGACTTAAAATAGTCCTAGGTCCCAGCAGCAATACAAAAATATGGCAGGAGGCAGAGGGCAGGGGGCACCTTTAGTCTGGTAGTCTAAATAGTAGATACTTTCCCTTTCCTTTTAATAAGCCACTAGGGTGTTTTGTTGCTGTTGCTGCTGTTTCTTTTGTTTGCGGTTTTTGTTTTTGCTTTTGTGGATCAAAAGAATATATATTAATATATTATTAATACTATTATAGTATACTATATATTATATGTAATATGTTGTATATAATATATAATATATTATATATATATGGAAGTAGAGAAAATATTGGAAGCAGGGCTATCTAACATTAAGTTCCAGTTGCCAGTGGCTACTACCTTCAAGTAAACCACATATCCTAAAGGTTCAACAACCTCCCCAAACAGCTTCACCTCCTAAAACCAAGCATATAAACAGGTGCCAGTGGGGGACACCGAATATTCATGCAATGGCAGGATTCAAATGACTTGCTCACACCAGCAGGACAAGCAACCATTCCATATGTGAAAATATTTCATCTGATATATTCAACAGTATTTGTTGAATTGTTTTATTTATAAACAATTATAAATTTATTTTCTTTTAAATACTTTTATTAATAACTTGAAAATTTCATACAATATAGTTTAACATATTCATCAATTCCAACTCCTCTCCTTATTACCCCTTCTATCTTCTCACCCCTTCCCACTCAACTTGAAGAATACATCCTTTTCTTTCCCTTTCTTCTTTCCACATTCAGTCTAGTTAGTTTGCATTGTCCAACTTGACTTCAGATTTGGGACCATCCTGTGACTTCACATGTGCATCTGGCTTGCTGTGGCTGCCTTCTTGATGCTAATTCCACCCCCTTGACCTTGAAATCCTTATTTTCCCTGTTCTGCAACAATTGCTGAGCTTTTGTGGAGGCAGGCTATGATATTAATGCCCCATTTAGGGCTGAGAATGCCATAATCTTTGCATGTCCACGAGTGGGAGTCTCTGGGCTAATTGCCATCTTCTACATAGAGAAGCTTCTCTGATGAAGATTGATCCAAATCCCATCATGGGAACTCATTGCATTCTTATAATATGTTGATAATTGATCCAAATCCCATCATGGGAACTTGTAACATTCTTATAATATGTTGATAAGAATGGCCAAGTAACTAATCTTTCATTTCAAGCTTAAGCATATAACTTGCATATTTTATGCCTTATAGTCAATATCAAATCGTTGGTCATATTGTGGCTTGTCAAAGATGCTCTAAAGCTACGAAGATCATGTTTAATGTTAGCATTGGTGTGCTACTTGGAAAAGACCAAATGAGAAATATGAGCAAGAGCTAACAGATATATACAGGTATAATATCAACTGAATAGAAAGAAATTTAAAAAAATCAAAATATGAAAATCATACATGGAACAGAAGAATATAATGCTAGAGAGGTAAGGTATAGTTTATGGGGGGGTTGCATGTTAAGACAGAAACTCAAACCATAATTTGTCTATATTTTAATAAAATGCTCCAATAGTGTTTTTTATATCTAGAACTTCTTAAGGCGATTTTCTTTCATTGTGAATATATAGAGGATTTGAGTAGGGAGTGGTTGACATAAAAGAAAGGAAAAGAAAACTGAATTGGGGAAAAGTCCACATTTAGAAGATTAACAAATGATTCAAAAGAGTTAATGAGTAATCTAATCCAAAAAATTACAGTCATTTATATCATATTTACAGAACACTAATCAGATTATTAACATCTGTAAAATTTATTTCCAGAATTATATAAGGGGCATCATATTGCTTATCTGAATTTTTTTGTTAGACACAATAATGTTTCTATAACTTATCTAGTATATAAAATTAATTAAATAAAAAATAAAATTAAATTTAAGATAGCAATTATTCAAACTAAACTGAAAGTGTAAGTCACAAAACAATCCCACACCAGTTTGGAATTATGAATAATAAAAGGGTTATTTATTTAAGGGGAAAAACTTACAGATCACTGTCCGAGACAACAGCCCTTGGTGTGACCAGGAACAGAGTCTAGCAGCCAGAAGTGGTAGCTGGAGACAAGAGAATGGGAGCAGGGTTACCTCTTCTTTTAAAAGCAAAAGAGACCACGCCCAAGTGGGCTGGTATCTTAAAGGCTATTGGCTGAAGGAGTGGAAGGAGCTCCCGCAGCACTAAACCAAATTTATCAAGAAACATGAAGTTAGAAAGAAACAATATGTCATATACCATAAAAACATATATACAGATAACCATCCTAATAAATTAAACAATTGGTAACTGGAGAGCAGCTATATAATCTATTTATAAGCACTAAATTAGATCCATCCATTTGCCCACAAATTTCAAGATATCATTATTTTATTTCTCTGTGTAGTACTCCATTGTGTAAATGGTGTCAATGTATCACAACTTCTTTATCCATTCTTCAATCAAAGGACATTTAGGTTGTTTCCAGATCCTGGCTATGACAAATAATGCTGCTATGAACATAGTTCAGCACATGTCCTCGTGGTATGACTCATCATCCTTCAGGTATATACACAAAAGTGGTATTGCTGGGTCATGAGATAGGTTGTTCTCTAATTTTCTGAGAAATCGCCATACTGATATCCAAAAAGGCTGTACCAGTTTGCATTCCTACCAGCAATGCAGAAGTGTTCCCTTTATCCCACATTTTCTATGGCATAAGTTATCATCAATGTTTTTAATCTTTTCCATTTCTACAGGTATAAGATGAAATACATGTTTTGATTTGCATTTCTCTGATGGCTAAGGATGCTGGGCATTCCTTAAGTGTCTTTTAGCCATTTTAGAATCATCTGCTGAGAGTTCTCTGTTTAGGTCTGTACCCCAATTTTTATTAGATTATCTTTTCTTTTGATGACCAATTTCTTGAGTTCGTTGTATATTTTGGAGATTAGCCCCCTGTCGGATGTGGATTTGGGGAAGATCTTTTCCCATTCTGTAGGCTGCCATTTTATCTTGTTGACCATGTCCTTTGCTTTACAGAAACTTCGCAGTGAAGTAACCCAGACCTAGAAAGACAAATATAATATTTACTCACTCATAAGTGGTTTTTTAGACACAAAGCAAAGAAAAATCAGCCTACAGTTCACAATCCCAGAGAGCTGAGAAAAGAAAGAAGACCCTAAGAGAGGCATACATGGATCTAATCTATATGGGATTTAGAAAAAGACAAGCTTTCTTGAGTAAATTGGAAGCATGGGGATCATGGAAGAGGGAAAAGGAAGGGAGGGGAGTGAATAAAAATATATACTTAAAAACAATAAGAAATATGGAATAAATTAACTTACTAACATGGCCTTAATTTTTATAGGTTCACTTTTATAGAAGTGTCTATTATAATAATATGCATGATGAGTATTAAATATACAATATTAATAATGTGTTCATAACTAATACATTAAAGTAACCATTGTTTAATTGGTAGATACTTGCTAGGATAATGAGTTCAGTAAATACAATTAAGTACAGTTTATTGCAAGTCTTACTCTTTCCAAAGAAGAAGCTAAGCTTCATTGTAATCAGCACTGCACATTAATCCATACCCTTTGTTCGTTGTCTCTGAGCTGGTATATTTGTTAGTTATCATATAAGTCAATACACAGAAATATTAACATGTGTTATTTTAATGTCTATTACCTTCAACTGTATAGACTCTGAATTATCTCCTTGCATGGGAATTTTATAAAGAAGTGAAATCCACAGCCTTTATGTTTAAGCAGATACCAACCCCATCCTTTTATCTTAATCTTCAGTATCTCCAATCAAAACGTGTTCCCTGCTATTTCTTGATAAATATAAAGGCATTTGATCCAGAGTTTGGACTGAGTACATATGCTTCTTCTTCAGGTTTAATTTGCTTTAATCTTCTCTATAAATTAGATTTCAACTCTCAGTTTTGACATTCCAAGGAAGGAAATGTTATCTTTCTATTTTGGCAATGCTCATTAGGTCATATTCTCCATCATTTAGAAACATTTCCAGTTAATCTTTTTAATTTCCCATTTACTTTGTAGTTACTTATAGACAATTAAGTCCAGTATGTTAATATCACTTATCACTTATATTTTGTCTTCGCTTGTTGAACTCCCTCCTCTCTCCATTGTGCATGTTGAGATTATTTGGGCTAAGCAAAAGATCCTTTCTTAATACCCAATTTAAAGCCAACTTAATGAGCCCTGCCAGTTCTGAACACAGCAGGGAGTTTGGTATCCCATCTGGTTAAGTGGAGACTACAATAGCTTCCATGATGAGGACATCTGTTTAGAAAAAGCAAGTTCCACAAATCCAAAACTCCTTCCTGTGCCCCAGCATACCCATCATGGGTGTCTGACCTTTATTCTCATCTTTTGTGACAACAAGGTCTTCAGGCCAACTTCCTTTCTTGTTTCTCTGTTAAGTTCCCAGGGACATGTACAACCAAGCTTTACCAGTGAACTCATGTTTTGTCAAGCACAGCTGTGTTCTGTGTAATCTATTACATTTATTTTCATTGTGCATGTTTAAACACGGTTAAACCTATAGACTTGATGGAATTAGCCATACTAATTTATCCAGGATTTATCACATTGGAGGCATCTAAATAAATTATTTTCTTTTTTTCTTGACCTAGATACTATGAGAGCATTGAGATATTGCATCTGCTTCTCCAAGACCCTCTTTCACTTTCATTCGCTCTCTGGAACTAGGAAGAACAAGGGCTACAAATTGTTTTGCTCCCTTTTCTGAAATGTTCACTCGGAGGTCCCGTTGCAGCTGTTATCAGTTGTGTTTGGGCACCCCTGCCATCAGTTGCTCTCTGCATTGTGACCAGTTTTGGCTTTTAGTAATGATCTCCATTTTCTGCAACTGATAAACTGCTTTGATGAGGGATAAGAGCTCGACTTATCTGTGCATATAAGGATAAGTATTTAAAATTATACTGGTTTATAAAAAATGATAGTAGTGTATTCTCCTCTAAGATCCATGAGCTTATTAACCATGGGTGATTAAGTATGTTTATAGTACCAGGCATTCATTCCCTTCTGTTGAGAGGTCCGTAAGTCCAATTTTATAGCTGTTGGTCACCTTTATGGATATTTTGCCTTCGGGATCATTGTTTTGGTTCCTAATTATTAATGCCAGAAAACCAGGCAACCTGCTAGGAGATATTTGCCTTCCACATGTGACAGGGAAAACATACCAATCAAATGTCAACAATATGGTTACCGAAACAAGACTTGAACAATGACACCACCAACTTACATGACAACATAGATGATGAAATCTCATTAAGCTCCAACCCTAGATGAAGAACTAGAGGCCATTAACAACTGCTGAGAATTGTTTTTTCCCAAGAGTGAGCCCCCTAATTATTTATCCATTACCAGTTCTCAACCTTAAAACTGTATACTTACATGCAATACTAAATGGACTTAGTATGTTGCATTTATATGTTATAGACATGCATACATATTGTGTGTGAGAGAGAGAGGGAACATTCAGAAGGGTTGGAGGGAGAAGAGGGAAAGGAGATGTGATGTAACTATATTTTAATTGAAAATAAAAATTAAAGAAAAAAGAGAACAAGGGATGAATTGAGGATGCTCTGCAACTGTGTGTATGTGTGTGTATGTGAGTGTGTGTGTATGTGTGTAAAAATAACTGCCCTCATGAAGCCTAAATTCTGGTTCTCCTAAAGTTTGAGTGACCTGTGTACTCAGATAGAGAAGCACACAGCTTTTCTTAGAGAACCGAATTGGGCTTTATATGTTAGTTATTTAGATAAAGAGCAAGTTACACCTCACCTAACCAGAGGCAAAACCAAAATAAAACAAAACAAACCTTTCATTCAGGCAGCTGAATTTATTAAGAACTTTTTGTATTTTCTACGCCTGACACAAAGAATCACGAAGCACACAAATACAATAGAAATTGTGTGTACCTTTGTCACAAGAATATAAGATACTGAATAACAGCAGTCAGTCTCTCCCAGTATCTCAGTCTCTCAGGATCTTTGTGTCTCTCTCGTTCTGTCTCTGTCTCCCTCTACTTTTTGACCTTTATATTATACACTATTTTAACAAATATAAGTACATAACATCAGGTAAACAGGAAGTAAATAGAAGATGTGGATTTTAAATTAAAAGTAACTCTTTGTGTTAATATGACTAAGAACCAAAGGTAGCAAACAATCAAAAAAAGATCTATGAAGTTGTTTAAAAGAACATATGGAAACATACAGGACTATATAGCTGAATAGCACACCACATTTAAGAAGTTGGATACTGGAGCAGCACATTTTTAAATAATTCCTATCAGAACAACATTTTCCATTTAGATTATTCATTTAGAAGTGTTGATCTTCAGTTGTCCAAAGCATTTGGCCACAGTAAATAGGATGGACTTATCTTTGAAAGTTATATTAGCTTGGTAGTTGTGCGCATTATAGTGTAACTTTGAAATCATTGTACTGGGTCACCTTCTGATTTGGAGGTATTTTCCAGGAAAGCCTTGAGAACAATATAACACTTCAAATCTCATACCAACAACAGTCTTCAAAATTAAAAATAAAATAAATGATCTTCTCTTCTTCACAATCATCTTACTTCACCCGTAAGTATATGGTAAAAATGTCTTTACTTCTACTTTATAATCTCTGTTCAGTTTAACAGACAGCACAGTCGAGTGTATATCCTCACATCAACAATCGTCCCCTCACTATCCACAATTTGCACCAGAATGGCATGAACCTATGTAGGAAACCATCATTACTTCAACTGCTGTACATTGCATGGATTCTCAAAGTAGTGCGATCTTTACTTCCCTAAACTTCCTCTTTGCTCCTTCTGTTTTTCTACCCCTTCCCCTGGGACCCACCCCCCCAAGTCCTGTTATGATCTTCACATCTGCTTTCCTCAGAAGGCCATGCAGCTTGAATCACATAGCATGTAACCTTTCAGATTAGCTTAGTTTTTTTTCACTTAAAAATATTTACTTAAAGTTCATTCATGTTTTCCCATGGCTTCGCAGATCATTTCCTTCCAATATGGACTAATATCTCACTGTTTAGTTATACCACAGTTTATTCAGTGACCCACTGCAGGGCAGCCCAAATGTTTTGCAGCTTTGACCAATTAAAAGTAAGCTTGCTATAAACATCTGAGTTTGGGGGTAGCCTAGCTTTTAATTTCTTTGTGTAGATACTCAGGTGTGCTAATGTTGTATGTTGTGGCATAAGTATCTGTCGTTTTATAAGGAACTCGGGAGGCTGAATTTAGGTTTCTTTTCTTGATCACATTCATCTTCATTTTCTGTAACAAAGTCTCTCATTGAACCTTATGGTTCAGACTGGCTGGCTGGCCAATGAGTTTCAGGTGCCCACCTGTCTTGCTGTCCCTCCGAACTATGTTCCAGGTACATGCTACTATGCCCAGACTTTTAAGTGCCTTCTGAGGATCCAAACTCAGCATTGGGCTTATGTGGTAGACACGTTATGGATTTACCCACTTATCGCTCCATTTTGGTAAGTTCTTTATCCAATAAGTGTCCTGAAGATGTTTTCTTCAGATGAGGTTTATATCTCCATATTTACCGTCATTTTCATTTTACATCTTCACCAAATCCAAGTCTTCATTTTCTGGGAAATCCAGTTCACCAGTTATTTTTTTTATTGACCTTCTCTTTGATATTATAGCTAAAATGTCATTGTCAAAACCATTTTTGATAATCAAACTCATTTCTAATGCTGTCTTGCAGGTGTTTATAGTTTTGCATTTTACCTCAGCTAAGCCTGCTTTTCCTCTGAGCTGATGGCTTGGATGCTTTTCTCCTTGGTTTCCTCGCAAAAGCACTTCAAGTTCACAACAGCCCCAAATATGTTATCTTCCCAATGCCTCAGTCAGTCAGTGAATGCTCCTGCATTCAACTAATTAAATGAATCAAAAATATGGGAAGTGTATAAACACATTTCTCTCCATCTCCTAAGCCTAATCTATAAATATAATTTAAATATGTAATACTTAAATTCTTTAATAATTTTTTGTTCTTAGTCCCTGTGACTGCAAGAGACCAAGCTGTCATTATTTCCTGCCTCTTCATTTAAATCTACTGTCTACCTTCATTCATCTTCAACAAAACCACCATAATGGATGATGTTTTTAGGAGCACATCAGCCTGCAGTATGACTTTGATTTAACTTCTCTTGCCCCTTCCCAGGCTTACAGCTATTTATACTAAGGATGGCCTGAGATGGCCTCCCACTTCTCTCACAGTATTTGTGACTTCCAGACTCTTTCCTTTCTGTTCTAGACATGGTCACTCTCACTCAGTCCTGTGTCTTCCTGTCCAGGTTCCTTACACTTTGGTGCCTTTGTCTAGTGTTCTCTCGGTGTACACATTATTTTCTCTCCTGATTTTCTTCATTCATCTTATTTCACCTTCACATCTTCAGTCATGCCACATTTTTGTCCCTGCTCTTCTCTTTTTTTTTCTAATACAGAGTCTCACTCTGTAAACCTATGCTGAATTCAAATTCATATTTCCATCCTCAGCCTCCTGATGGTTGGGCTTATGGGTGTGTCCCACCATACTCAACTGAAGTGTCGTTATTTTTTAAGAGAAAACTTCTGACAGGATCAAATCCCTAGCATCACAATAGAGTTGGTTGTTTCTGTAGATCTGGTCATTGCGATTTTGGGTTTGTTCATGTGAGAGATAGGAAGTTAAAAGTTCTAGCATCTCGTAAAAGATTGTCTCCCGATGTCTGCCCATCACTAGCTGAGGAGGTAATGGCAGGTGGTCAGTGCTGAGAATCGCTTTTCCTGCTGTGTGTAGAGGCACTGGCATCTTGTTCTTGTTCCAGTGGATGCCTGAACACACATGTGCATAAAACAGCATTACCTAGACTTGGGTTATTAAAAAAAAAGGGAAATATATTGGAAAGGAAGTATATTGACGGGAGTTAGGGGAGATGGAAGAAAGTAGTAGGCTATAGGTTTGACCAAGAAATATTATACATGGATGGGGTTATTTTAAAGTCTTGAATATGTAAAAAGAAGAATATAATTTCAAAGAATAGAAAATGTAAAGCTCAATAAAAGTTAATAAAAATATTTTTTTTAAAAAAATGGAATGAAATCAATGAACCTCTTTCAAAATGAGATCATGACACAAGGAAGTGAAGAGTTGAAGTTTATCAGTGGTTTAACCATAATGTAGGCTAGTACATTATGTAAAATAGTAATGATATTATCTCAGTATTTTCTCATTATCTAGACGAAGTTGGTTTTATTAATAACTTTATTGAGCTGCAATGGATATGCAATGAATTTACTTTGTAAGTACACAATTTAAAGATCTCTGGTATATACACTAGACAGATTTTCACCACAATGCAGTGTGTGAACATTTTGAAGTTGATTTTGAATATATTATTTGAAATTAATTTAAGACAATAACAAACAAAAAGATTCCTAAAACTTTTTTATTTAAGAATATAGACTGATTTTGGAATAGAAATCTAGGCTAAATTAATAGCAGTTTTCTGCTTTTTAAAAAAATTGGTTAGATGAATAATTTATGTGCAAAGCATTTTTGGTCAATTAAAAAAGACAGTATACTGTTATCAAAATTAAATTAAATAAATTAGATGAGATTATATACTTCTTTTAGATTTTCAAAGATTTAAATTAATTTGTTTTGGAAATTTTATTCATGAGTACTACTTTTACGTCAATTGCACTCTACCTTCTTTTCCTTTAACTCTTTATACTTTAAGATTTCAGAAAAATGAACATGGATTTTAGATTTTTCAGCACATCAGAGAATAGCCTTGTTTATCCCACCTAAGTACTAGGAAAAAAAAATGTTTAGAAAAAAAAATGAAAAAAGTGTATTTTAAACCCATGAAAAGCCAGGTTAGTTTTGAAATGCTAGACTTGCCGATCAATGAATATTCTCAAAACTTCCAACACTGCTCAGTGGCAGCAAACTGAAAGAATGGGAGCTATCTCATTTAATTTTGTTTTCTCCAGAGTCCAGCAGAATGGAGGTGATCAACCATAAAACGAGTTTTCAGGAAACTTGAGTGACATGAACTGTCTTTCCATCCAGATACCTATTATAAGAATGAGTAATGTTCTGAAATTAAAAATCAAGGATGCACACCCAGCCCTACTACTTACCCAAATAAAAGCCATGTCAGTCCATTCTTTAAGTCAATGCTTTTTGATTATCCATCACTCTGCGTGTTTGCATTAAAAGAGATATGAGAAAAAAGACCAAGCCACATGGCTAACACAGACAAGTATTACGGGTTAATTTAAGATGTAAGAGTTAATAGGAAGCCTGAGCTAATAGGCCAACCAGTTTATAATTAATGTAAACTTTTGTGTTTCTTTGGGACTGAATGGCTGTGAGACCGGGAGGGACAAAAACCTCAGCCAACAAATTTCCTTGTAAGTCTTAACCAATCTTAGTTTTTGATAGAGGAACTGACACACTTTTCATCTCAGAATGGTTTTTTTCTTCATAGTTCTCTATCTTCCCAAGGCTTCATTACTACTTATGACAGTTGCAGAAAGAACTGACTGTTCACATAGGTGCACATCACTTCTGGGTTAGGAACAAATTAAAATACCTATCCTAGATTTCAGAAGAATTCCTCTGAACTAGAGAGATGGTTCAGTGGTTTAGAGAATTTGCTGGTCTTTCAGAGGACAAGGGTTCGATTCTCAGCACCCACCACAACCATCCCAAACTCCAATTCTGAGGATCTGAAGCCCTCTTCTGGCCTTTTTAGTCACCAGACACACACATGGAGAACAGACATATGTGCAGGAAAAATACTCAGACATTTAAAATAAAATAAATCTAAAACAAAACTAAAAAAAATTTCTCTGCAGGTGTCAGCTCTACTTGAGAGGAATCCTGTAAAAGTAACCCCTTCCTAATATAATCTATTTTGGAAGATGAGATTTGTGGTGAATAGCTCACAATTTTAATTCTTTTAAATGCTAAAGTGATAAAAAGTATAAAATTATAGCATTCACAGAAGATATTGAAATAAAATCTTATGTTTGGATTCATTTTGTCCTGTTGAACTTTTATTTTACTTTAAAAGATTGTCTTAAACTGCTTCTAAGATGAACTTGAAGTTTTTCTAGAACATTTTTTTTTCTCGCCAGCAGAATTCTCAGAGGCAAATGGAGTGAAATATTTTGCTGGAGGGGATACTTTACTTTCAAGAAGCATTCCGTTGCCTCGTGAACAATACGGAGCAAAGAAAATAAATCAAAGACAATACTAAAGCTTGTGCAGTCAAAACAATTATTACTGTCACCAGTGCTACCTTAACTGTCCTGCAGATTAAATCATGATATTTACGTGCCTTTGTAATTTATTCAAACATTCAAACGTGCATCTATGTAGCTTCCACTCCTTCCATTTAAATATTCGTGTTCTTCCCTTTGATGGTACGTCAAGGGAAGGCAATGCCCTTTCCAACTTATCTCAGACATCTGCTGCTGAGGGCCTCCTGGTAATTATTCTCCCATATCTATCCCTGCAAGGATTGCTTTCTTCCTTTCTTATTTTATTTTAAAGATGAGCTGGAGGTAGAGGTAAAACAGAAAGACATTTAAATTTCTTTAGAATCTGATGCTCTGCCTGTGTCACTTTCCTGCAGCCTACTTGCTTCCTTTGCATATGCCCATTTGTAGCCGTTTTGATAAGAGGAGTCTAAATATGCAGAGTGTGCCTTACAAGCCATTGTGGAGTGAGGAAGATGACAGGTGAAACGTATGAATGTGATTTTGTCTTTGAAGCTGGCGATGTAGGAGATGATATATGTATGCGGCTTTTCCTTTTCTTTGCCCCCCCTTTTTTTTTTAGCTTTTTAGCAGAGTTAGTTACTCCCTTCCATTAATAGTGCCTTGCATCGTTATTGTTAAGGAGGTTCTTGCCTGAAGGAAAAGAGAAGGCTTGTTCCTGGGGAATTCTCTAAGACACTGCGCAGGTTGCACATGGCATAGTTTTACATTTATTGAAATTGTCTTTCCTCTTGTGGCTGAACAAAATGTGCCTAAAGCTATTATCGCATCTATCGACTCTGTGGGATTTCATGGACGTGGCTTTTGGTCCCAAGTGGTTCAAAAATGACCTTTATGAGCCAAAGTTCAAGCTGAGTGAAGGTTTTGAGACGGAGATTAGAGACCTGTCAGTTGCCTGAGAGGATAAAAGTGTAAAAATCATATGTGACGCTCAGCTCAGGCACATCAAACACTAAGAAATGTTTGCTGAATGAACTATACCACCCCTAATCACGCCGTCCCCATAAGGATTCCCATTAGCACGGGCCCCAGTACAGAGAGCGGTTGTAGAGGAAGAGCGCCTCACAAGTGCGCCCCAATTACAGCAAGCGTGTGTTTGCACCTTAATTTCTTACAGCAATTATTTTCTCCGTCAAATGCATTCAACTTATTGTTAGAAACACTCCATTCCCTCTCTTCCGTTTCTTTTAATTAACTTTTCTAACTTAGAGAAAAGGCTGGTTTCATAGCGTGTTAAACATGATAAGAGCAGAGAAAAGGTATGAATAGTTTTCTTAAGCGTGGCCCTGATAATGAATGAAAGAATACCCTCTTTGCATAGCTCTGATATAGCAAATACGTGTTAGTAAGGAGGTATTGGTAATTCCTGACCTCTAAAAGTTACACACCGCATATTCACGGCTCCCTGTTTTGCTTAAGTATCAAATGTGAAACAGGAAGCCATGAATACGCAGTGTAACTTTTAGAGGTCAGGTAGTAGCTGCTATTGCTGTTGCTGCAGATACCACTTCCAAGCAAAATAAATCTAAGCAGTACAAAATGATGAGTAGAAATACATGTCTCTCCCCTGCCCAGCCCACAACGCCACCCCTCGCCCTATCTTGGTTGCATTTACCATTTTATCCTCTGAACCACTACAGATACATCAGTTTAATGCATCATGAGGAGAAAACATTAGTATCCATCCTCTTTTATTAGTCATGCAAGCAATGGTGTGTGTATCTGATGAGCTCAGACACAATGTATTTTTTATCGAAGAGGAAGAAATTAAGCTAAAGAATTGGAGATAGTGATTTAACTATTAGAAGGATATTAAAGGAAACACGTTAGAAATACACACCTGAATCCTAGATAGCCTATTATTTAAATGGCTGAACATTTTTAGCTGCTACTCAAAGCTAGTAACACTGTATTTTACTTTATCAATGTGAGCATTCAACCAATGCTTTCCATGAAAGACTCTCAGGTTATAATGGAATTCAGGTTTGCTTATAGCAGATGTGTTTCTTGAACATTTATCTTTAAACAGTTTTATGCCTTATTAGTAGGGCCTCTTTTTAATGTTTAAAAAGAGAAATGATTTTCCTAACTTATAGTGTAAATAAATCTTTATCCCCAATTCCAAACTGCAACATTGTAAGCTCATTTAATAAAATATAGCAAAGGTCTCTGCTTTACATAATTAATCATCGATAATCAGTTAAGATCTTCTGTGATTATTTTATATTTTAAAAAGCATGAGCTTAATTAAACTTGATCTCCATCTTATATGTTTATAAGCAGAGAATGGGAGGATTCATATTTCAAATGTTGATAACTAAAATATCTATCTTCAGGAACAGTTTTGTTTTACATTAAAAAATTGAATAAATTTGTCCTTTAATATCTAAAACTGTTATTGATATAATTTAAATAACACACATATGTATTATTTCATACAGTTTTTAATAACATAAATGCCCAGATTGTTTAGAATATATTTATCTCTTTGAAGAGCGTAAACATATGACTCATATTTTTTTGTTTTCTACTAATGTCATAGATTCAGGTAAAATAAAGGACATGAGAGTCTAAAGATTTATTAGCAAAACACTCTATATTGTAGTGATTTCTGTTTGTGATTTAAGCTTGTCAAACCACAAAGTCACTGCTGGAAGAAATTCTAGGTCCTTACTTTTTAAGGACCAAAGATAAATCCCCTCTTAATTTGGTAGGCTAAGGAAAAAATAAAAATTTGGAAATTGTGCCCAGAATGTTTCATTTTCCTTAACAAAGCCTGGCAAAATTCATCCCCTAAATAAGACATCCCTAGAAAATCAAGAATGCTAGAAGAAACTTTAGCTTTTAAAAATACAACAGCAACAAATACTAAATACAATCTACTATTACCCTAATAAGCACACATAACTTCTATAGCACATGACAGGGATGAATAGGGATGTTCATAGCAGCACTGCTTCACTAATCAAAATCTCTATCTTAATTTAGTGTGTGTGTGTGTGTGTGCATGTGTATGCATGTGTGTGACATGTGTGACAGACACTTGTAAAGGTCAGAGAGCCATTCTGGGGAACAGGTTTTCTTTCTATCTTGTTTCCATCAGTGTACTCACAATAGGGTTCTGGGGTACGTTCCATTACATAGGCTCTTTATGTGAGTCCCAGGTACTCGACTCAAGTCTAGGACCTGTACCTGCTGAGCCGTCTCTTACTCAGCTCATCAGTCAAAACTGTTCTTATGCCTGTCACCAACAGACTGGAGAAAAAAAGTAAAACGTAGTCATAGGAAAGGATTCTACCAAGAAAGGGAACTACACTTTCATAAGCGAATTCTTTAGATAAAACCCAAATGTAGGGTTGAGCAAACTAAACCCATATAAGGAATTGTATAGTAAGTAATTTTGTCATGTATATTTAAAAGCAAGCAAAAGTTACCTGCTATACCAGATGGTGGATCTTTGATAAAATTTTAATAAGAATAATGGCAGAGACAATATACACCTAGGACTTTGGTGATGTTGGCTATGTTCTGACTATCACTTAAGTGTGTGCCAAGTTACAAAAATTCATAATGTCTTTGCTTTTTCTGTGTATACCTCTGTGTGTGCATAAAACATATATTTTATAATGTAACTTTATATTCAAAATATGTTATGCAAGAAAAAGTTAAAACAAATGGTTCAATCTTGAAAATAGTGTTCTTAAAAGAGGTAGTGGTTTTCAAATTACAATTGGATTACTTTTTACTTCAATGGGTTATAAAGAAGATAAAAAAGAACACATAAACCTGGGAAAGGAACATAGGAACATCTGCAAGTAGTAGAAGGTTGGATGTGGGGGTTACTGATGGATATGATCAAAATGTCTTTTGTCCATATCTGAAAGTCTCAAAGAATAAATTTAGACTTTTTGAATGCATGTGGTCCCGTAACCTATGAATTAGGTGTAAGTAGACTCTGGAGTGAACTCTTTGTTGAAGAGCCTAACCTGCACTTATATACTCACCCTCCACCAAACTCTACTCTCCATGAAATGTTCCTAGCAGTGGCTTGTGGAGCTGTTGGAAACTGCTCACCTATGGACTCAAAGACAAGCGCTCTGCAGAGGTGCTCTCTGTTCAATATTCAGACACTAGGGTATCAACTGTGCCTTACTACTCAGTTTCTGGAGGGGTAATGAGGCACTGGTGTCTTGGACCCACAGTTGTGATCACTTTTATACAGAGAAGTTTGGAGAATGCTGTTCTGGGGGTGGGGGTTTTATTAAAGCAATGCTTTTTAAACTTCCATGGGCAGATAGATCCCTTGAGGGGATTTCTGTAGACTATATTTAGAGTCTCATGAATTCTTATTGAGTGTATGGGGGTTAGAATACAGGAATCTGACATATATTTCCTTGTTTTAAAATAGACATTTTAGATGTTGCATAGTCAAAGCCAAGGAAGGGTGCAGTCCTGGGAATGAAATAAACATAAAAGGATTAAAACCCCAGCAGGCCCAAGAGAGGAACATAAGGTTTCCTGAGTTACGGTTGAAGATGCTTGTACAGCGTCCTTATGTCAATGCTACAGTTGCTGTATTTTGTAAAAGACCTCAGAATCTGAGCAGATGTCCCGTGCCCTCACTAGGAACCAAATACAAACCAAATTTCACATTGCAGTTACTACTCTAGACAATTGATGATACAACACAAAACTTGGAAAGGGTAATGTCCTCTGAACAATTAGAGGTTCTCTATGTGTTTTGTCTCCCACATCATATTGTTTCCGTGGGAGGAATGGCCACCATGGTCCTTTGTTTGTTGTGTTGTAAGGAAGGAATGGGCTAATATAGTTTATAAGACTGAAGGACTTCAGGCAAACAGTAAAATGGTTCTTAAGGAAGTATTACTAGTGGACAAAATATATTTTCTTAAAGCAAATCCATGGCAGACAGTTCTCCATCAATTTCAGTGGTGACATTTAGGTTCACAAATGACTCGTGATGTTTACAACCATTGGAGTCATGGACCATTTTTTTTATATCAGTGTGTGTGCGTGTGTGTGTAAATGTGTGTGAGAGAGACAGAGAGAGAATGTGTGTGTGTCTGTGTGTGTGTGAGAGAGAGAATGTGTGTGTGCATGTGTGTGTGAGAGAGAGAGAATGTGTGTATGTGTGTGTGTGTGCTATGTATGTGAATGTGGCAGAGCATGCCACAATTCTGCAGTCATGTCACATGTGTGGCGATGAGAGGACATCTCTCTAGACTTGTATTTTACTTCTGAGGTCAGATATGAGGATTGAACTCAGGTCTTAAGATTGCATAACAGTGTTTTCTTTGTTGAACCATCTCACCAACTCTTTTAAAAGAAATTTTCCAAACTTTATTATGTGTATTCACGGTATATGGATTGTGTTATATGTGACCATTTTCAAATCAGTATATAACACGCTTTGTACATATTCCCAATGGATTCCTCTATGCTGTACCTTCTCACTCATTGCATTAGTCCCATTGTTCCTCTAAATAAATACCATTTATCTTTGATATAAAACCTAGAACCACAAATTAGAGGAAATTCATGGCATCCAACTGAGGCTGGCTTGATTTACACGACATGATTATTTTCAGCTGCATCCATTTTTCTGCAAATAACATAACTTCAGCCTTAAGGCTCGACACAATTCTACTGTGCATATACCCACAAACCAGCTTCCCTACCCATTCTCCGTTGTCCTGCATCTAGGCTTATGCATAGCTTAGCTCTTGTGCTATAGTACACATTGATTTGCAAACTCCAAGTTAGCTGTTTGTCACTAAATACTCAGTAATGGTATAACTCTGCCATGTTATGCATCTAGTTTTAGTTTTTGAGTAACCTTTATACTGACTTCCATGGAGGTTGGGCTGTCGGTTTTCCCATTAGCTACAAGGCTTTCCTTTTGTCCACATCATCACTAGCATTTTTTTTGGTTTATTTTTTAATTTTTTCAATTACTGTTTTTTTTTTATTGGACTGAAGTGGAATTGCAATGTAGCTTTACTCTAATTTCTCTGATGGATAACGAGCTGGGATAATTTTTACATTTACTAACTATTTGTCTTTCATCTTTTTGGGAAGTTTGTGTCTATTGCATCCTACAGTTACTGATGGTGTTGTTTGATTTCTTGTTGCTCAGTTTTTTGAGTTCTTTGTATAGTTTGGCTATTAATCCTTTATCAGATAAACAGTCAGCAAAGTTATCTTTTCGTTCTTTCAACTGAAATCTCATTCCGTTTCCTGGCTCATTTGCTGTGCAGAAGCTTTTTGGTTTACCAAAGTCTAGTTTATCAATTGTTGGCCTTATTTCTTGACTGTTTGGACTCCTTATAATGCTTGTATATCTCTGTGCTTTTCTTTCTTTATACTGGAGCAATTTCAAAGTTTCACCACTCACATTAACATTTTGATCCACTTTTCTTAGTTAGGGTTACTCCTGCAGTAATAAAACACCATGACCAAAGCATCTTGGGGAGGAAAGAGTTTGTTTGCCTTACATTTCTATATCACTGTTCATCACTGAAGCTAGGACAGGAACTCAAGCAAGGAAGGAACCTGGAAGCAAGAGCTGATGCAGAGGCCATGGAGAGATCCATGTGCGAAAGTCAGAGTCCTCAGTCAATCATTCATTAGAATACCATGCCTACATCCTGATCTTATGGAAGCATTTTCCCAGTCAAGGTTCTCTCCTCTCAGGCGAGTATAGTTTGTGTCAAGTTGACGTATATCTAGCCATTTAGAGTGGTTTTCTGTACAACCTGAGAGAGGGACATCTGGTTTTCTTCTACATGTGGATATTCACTTTCCCCAGCACTAATATTTTGGCTATCTTTTCCCCAATGAGTATTTTTGACATTTTGTCAGAAATCAAGTAGATACAGTGGAGTGCTTATGTCTGTTTCTCTGCCAGGCTCTGTCCTTGATATCCTCGATATATCTATTAGCCATCCCAAGGATGTGCAGGCCTCCTAGCTTACTCTGCCCTCCCTTATATTGTCCCTGTGAAGAACTGTGCTGATGTTTGGTCCTCTGGCTTCCCAAGGGCTCAAAATCTCTGTGCTTGCCCACTTAAGAAAACATAAACCAAGAACAAAAACCTCTTCATAGTTCTCTGAGCTCTTTCCCTTTCTACTTTAGTTTTCTTTGAATTTGCACTTTCAACATGTTTACAAGGTTTTGTTTGTTTGTTTCCTAAATTATGGCTCTGTAGGGTTAAACACCAATTTTCTGATGCTGGAAGGTTTCCCAAAGAAGCTGTGGCCACTGCAGAGAAAAAAAAAAAAAAAAAAAAAACAGGAATCCCCTATCACATGCAGCCTACTAAAGTGTCTCTGCTACATGTTTGTTTGACCTAATTCCCCTCCAATATTGCGTGATTTTCAGCTGCCACCTAAATGACTTTTTATCTTTTTTGAAAAAGGGGGGGGGTGGTTTTTCAAGCATCCACCTCCAAACTCTCAGGAGCTATAATATCAGGTCAGTGTTATTAGCCCCATTTTACAGTTGAGGGTAAGAGTGCTCTCAAAGGTTACAGGTGAGCCAGAGGAGAGTGAGTTGCCAATTGACATACTCTGGGACCCACAATTTTGTTCTTAGAAGTAGTGTAAGAATAAGAAAAGCATCACTTACTGCTCTGTAGAGGGAATAATACAGAACAGTGGAAGGTACCTTGGTCACAGGTTAACTGCCGGTACACTTCTTGTCATGGTGTCATGCCCAGCATTCAGCTTCTATTGCTGTTTATAAGCAAAATTTTGGCCTATCTATCATCTATCTATCTATCTATCTATCTATCTATCTATCTATCATCTATCTATCTATCTATCTATCTATCTATCTATTATCTATCTATCTATCTCTCTCTGTCTATCTATCATCTATCTATAATCTATACATCTACCGATCATTTAGCTATCTCCCTGCTTATGAAATAAATATCTATTTTTATCTCTTATGTTTCAATTACTTTGAAATTATACAGTATCCATCACAAAAGCAGGTCACAGGAAATTCTTTCCAGAAATAAACTCATAGCATAAATAAGGATAATTAGCACCTCTGATCTTCTAAAAGACCTTACCACAGTGCCTACAAAGAGAAGGACAAGAATATAGGAAAATTGTGCATGTCTTCCCTTTATTCTGGAGCTGACAGTTTTCCAGGGACTTCTAATTTCTTTTTCCCTCTCACTTCTAAGTCACAGAGGAGACCGGTAATATAGTAAATAGGATTATATAATTCTGATGCGTGGGCAGCATATTGCTTAGTACCAGTACTTAGTTTTCTAAACTAATAGTTTCATATTTCATCTAATTACTTGTCTGTATTTTTAGACGCACAATGAAAGATGATTCCCTATCTTGTGAGTTTAATAAGCTCATGAACAGTGTCCTTACTTGAAGGTTTCTAAACTTGTTGTTGCTCTGTGTATTTCAATGTCCAAGTCTGCGTATTTACCTTCCAAATGTGTTTGTTGTGTTCAAGGTAACAGTATAATAATCTTCCAATAAAAATATGAATGTCTTGGGATTGTAACATGTGTTTCTTCATAAAATGGAGGATTTGTGTGCCACTGACTGGTTTGTAAACAGGGAAATAAAAATACACAGCTGTGTATTTGTAAGTGAACTTGCCTAAATATGATGTTTTGGTGGCTACCACATAGGAAACACTGGGAAGTGTAAATTTTTAGGATATAGGAGTCAAAGTGAACTTTCTACGTTTTAAATACATAGTGATAATAAATAAATAATGCATGTATAATTTATGTAATATATTTTATGTTAATGGATTTATTAATATAATATTAGGAGAACATTCTGAAGGGAACATAACCATAACCATAGATATGATAGTAATAAATGATCATGTGTGAAGGGGTAAGTAATTAAAATTATAGATTAGATGATTTTTTAACATTAAATTTTCCATTCATCCTAGTTTAAATAACAAAAAATAGTATTATTTTTAGCTTGTAGCTTTCTTATAAAAGCTAGAATGTTGTAAGGTGTGTACTTAGAGGAAATTTTCTGAGAAATTTTCCCTTGTAATTCAACAACAGTTGGAAGGTTTGCTTTGGGCTTACTCTGGGCTCGGCTAAGCTGTGCTAACTCTTTCATCCTGTGTTTTCAGCTCTGATAAAATGACTTTTCCTCACTTGGGAAAGTCGTGCTCCTCACGTGGAGTCCTTTTCTATTTATACTATGAGAGAAGTGATTAATTTTACCTGGGTACTCTTACCCCTTTGAATCCTCTTAGTTTGTTTGTTCTCGTATGTGTAGAGGTATAAAATATCCTATGGATTAATGCCAAGCACAAGTTTCCTTTCGGTGGCAATCATTTTGTAAGACCACGCTGAACTGTCAGTATTGTGGACGGAAAGCAGGCAGAAGAGTCCTTGGTACAACATCCTTTTATCTTGTGCAATATTTGCCTCCACTCGTATCAAACTCCTTTCCTGGTTTTCTTATTTTGGTGGCATTTCTTTTTAAACTGCAGTCTCTGTTAGAATTTAGTATGGAAACTCCATGGTCACTGCAAATTAAAACATAAACCTTCCTTAATAAATCTTTCTGTACATCACTGCTGAAAAAGATAGTTTGCCATTTTTACAAACATAAAAAGTCATCTTTCTTGGAGTTAAGACCTTGCTTTTTGTGAAATGTGTACAGTTAGGAAGCATCAGACATGGGCTTACCTCTGACAGGCATGAGGTGTGGCTGGTGATTCAGAGATGGGTCTTTCAGAACGGACTGCCTGGAAACTCCTTAGCATACCCTAGTGTTCACAGAGGAAGAGTCACTTTCCAACTTCAACAAAAAGCAAAACAGAAGCTGCACAGTCAGGCAACATACAGGCACAAGGGTATTGTGGAAAGATATCACAGCCAGTTTTCCAGATGCTGTGAAGAGGCCAAGGCTTACAATCCTCATTCAGGAGATGCAGCTGGGAACAGCTGGAAGCAAGTTATTGCCACTATAGAAGAAGCAATTTTTTCAGATGCATCTCTCCATGTGAGAGCCCATTTATTTAGGTGGAACTATTATTACAGAACACTAAGGGTTCTCAGCCTTTGAAACTCTTTCTACTGAGCCAGCACTCGTTTCCCTGACATTGCAGTCTGGGTTGGCCCTGTAGACTACTAAGAAGCCACAAATGAGATGACATTATGTGAGCACTTAGAAGCTTGGCATCTGGTGGTCTTGTAGTCTCCACCTTCTTCTTCTTAGAAACTGTCCTGAGACAGCTGCAAGCAGACGTTTGCTTAACATGCCAAAAAATGAAACATCATCTGAAAAGAAATGTGGTATGGCAGGCGATAGAACCAAGTGACCATTGACAAACACAAACAGGGCCCTCTGGATCCTTCCTGAGACGCTAACCTACAGTGAGACATAGTCGCATGTGTAGACACAAGAGAAGCAACTATTTAGCCTCTAAGATCCAGAGACGTAACAGATTCTTACTACCTAAGGCAGTGCATTTCACTATAGTTTGTTTTTGTTCCACGGAGAAAAATAATTGCTAAAGAAATCTGTAGTAGAACTGATGAGCTAACTTATAGAATTTTATATCAGATGTAGCACTGACACTGAGCAGTGTGGCCAGCAGCAGGTGGCCAGCAGCAAGGTGGACAGAAATTTAGAGAGGAGAGACAATGGATAAGGGACTGCTAGGGAGTGACGAAAGGATGACCTTTGCTGTTTAGTACAGAACAATTGAAAACATGTCCCCCATGGCAGTTTGAAAGTCAGGAAGTATCCTTAATCCACTGGTTACATGTTCATTTGACAAAGAATAGTGTGAGGGCCAATAGTCTGACTCTAGATGGTTTATAATAAGGCACTTGAAGAGAGACAGGAGCTCACTGGTAGAGTGTTTGAGAATTTAGAGAAGAGTGTAAAAAGCTCAGAACTTACAAAGTAGGGAAAATAAAAGTTTCTTAGTCCCAGTCTCTCTGGCTGGTAAAATGCTTTAGTACAAATCATTCTTAGAAACAAAGGCTAACGTAAGCGTGTTAAGAGTTAAGCTAAGAGTGAGAGCTGAGAGTCAGAGTAGGTAATTAAGGCAACAAACTAAATTAAGGCTACAAAATTGCAGTGCCGTTGTCAACACTCTATATGACAACATGTAGGAGTCTTCCCACCCAACCCTTCCAAAGTACACTTGCTATTTTATTTTATGGATCTTGAGTGGTGTAGCTGGGTGGTGGTGTAAGATTAGAAAAACACTGAATATTGAGAATGGAGTAAATTCTCAGCAGAAGTGCTTGAGGGTGACATGAAGGCCCTTCCAGGGAGATGTCAGGGCTAAGGGTAGAGCTAAGCTGACTGCACAGGTGTGCTGGTTCACTTCTATCAATTTGACGTAAATAGGAGGCATTTGAGAGCGGGAACTTTACTTGGGAAGACTCCTCCATCACGCCGGTACGCAAGCATTTCTTTGGTGCATTTTCTCAGTGGATAGATATAGGAGGCCCAGCCTACTGTGGGAAGGCCAGATGTGAGTAGGTAGTCCTGGATTATAAAAAAAGGCAAGCTGATCGAGACATGGACAGCAAGCCAGTAAGCACTGTGGTCTCTCCTCTCCATTTCCTTCTTCCACGTTCTTGTCTTGAGTTCCTATCCTTGCTTCTAACAGCTATAGGCTGTGACAGAGATTTAGAAGCCAAACAAACCCTTTCCTTCTCAGGTTTCTTTTCAGCAATACTGTGTATTGCAGAAGTGGAAAGGCTTAGTAGAACAACAGGCAACAAGAACTTGAGTCCTCTATTGCAACTCCCTCCAGCCACTGCAGTGCCTTAGCACCGAACCATACCTGCTGGAACAAGGGCAACATTGCATATCAGCTGAAGACTTTGTAGTTATCCTATGTGAGAGGTCACATAGATTTTTATCAGTGTGCCCATTCCATATCTTCTCCACTTTTTGAATGATGCCCATGAACATTCCTCATGACCAGTGATGAGAAGATTCTGTCTGCAAGAACAAAGAAGACAGGCCCATCTCAAAAAGAATTATTAAATGAGGGAAAACTTTTAGTTTGAACTCTGTGGAATAAGGCACAACATCATAAGGAATATCTGGACTCCCCATAGACAGCAAGGAATCAGGCAGAGGGCATAACTCAACCCCAGTGCTAGAGATTTCTTGTCTAAAGAAAAGACATCTCAGATGTCAAAGCCAAGATCTATTCCTAGAAGTTGAAACAAGAATCAAAAACTATTTCCCACCACAGAGTAGGGGGAAGGTGTTGTGTGAGAACCACATTCAAACTTGAAGAGTCATGTATGTTCAAGTTTATATTCTTGAACTCTCAGGCCATTTATTATTACTATTTTTATTTAAAAGATTTTTTTCACTTTACATACCAACCAGAGTTTCCCCTCCCTCCCCTTTTCCCAACCTCCACCTACTCCTCAGAAAGGGTAAGGCCTTCCATGGGAAGACTACAAAGTCTGGGATATTAAGTTGAAGCAGTACCAAGCCCCTCCTCCCTCTATCTAGGCTGAGCAAGGTATCCTACCATAGGGAATGGGCTCCAAAAAGCCAGTTCATGCATTAGGGACAAATTCTAGTCTCATTGCCAGTGGCCCCACAGATACCCAAGCCACAGAACTGTCAGCCACATTTTAGAGAGCATAATTTGGTGCTGTGCAAGCTCCCCAGTTGTCAGTCCAGAGTCAGTGAGCTCCCACTAGCTCCTGTCAACTGTCTCTGTTGATTTTCTCATCATGATCTGACCCCTTTGCTCATATAATAATCTCTCCTCCCTCTCTTTAACTAAAGTCCCTGAGCTCAACCCACAGCTTGTCTGTGGATCTCTGCTTCTGCTTCCATCAGTTACTGGATGAAGATTCTATGATGAAAATTAGGGTTTTCGTCAAACTGATTACTGAGGAAGACCAGTTCGGGTACACTCTCCACTCTTGCTTGGAATCTTAGCTGGGGCCATATTTGTGGACTCCTAGGAATTGCTCTTAGTACCAGGTTTCTCCCTAACCCCATAATTTCTCCCTCTATCAAGATATCTCTTTCCTCCTTTCTCTCCCTCTGTGTCCCTCCCCCAACTCAACCATCCTGTTCCCTCATGTTCTCTTGCCCCTCTCCTTCATCCCTCTCTCCATGCTCCTAATTTACTCAGCAGATAGTATATATTTTCTCTTCCCAGGGACATCCATGCATGTTTCTCTTAGATCCAGTATAAAAATGAGGTACATATCTAAACAGAGAATTCTCAACAGAAGAATCTAAAATGGCTGAAATACATTTAAAGAATTGTTCAACATCCTTAGTCACCAGGGGAATGATTCTGAGATACCATATTACATCTATTGGAATGGGTAAGATCCAAAACACTAATGACAGCTCCTGCTGAAGAGGATATGAAGTAAAGGGAACACTCCTTTATTGGTGGTGGGAGTGCAAAATTGTATAGCCACTTTGGAAATCAGTATGGCAGTTTCTCAGAAAATCGGGAATCCATCTGCCTCAAGACCCAGTAATACCACTCCTGGACATAAACCCAAAGGATGCACAATCATACCACAAGGACATTTGCTCAACTATGTTCATAGCAATATTATTCATAATAGCTAGAACCTGGAAACAACCTAGATTTCCCTCAACTGAAGAATGGATAAAGAAAATGTACATTTATACAATGGAGTATTACTAAACTGTAAAAAATGACATCTTGAATGGAAACAGAAAAAAAAATATGCTGAGTGAGGTAACCAAATCCAGAAAGACAAATTAGGTATGTACTCATTCATTAGTGGATATTAGATGTAAAAAGAAGGCTAATCAGGCTATAAACCACAACCTCTGAGAAACTAAGAAACTAAGTAACAAGGGGGGGGCCCAAGTCAGGCCATTTTCAAAAATGAATGGGGGGGGCAATTTCAAAAAAGCATTTTCATTTTGTCTTACATATAAGGAAACTTCAAAATTAAAGGATAAACCATATGTTTATTAAATGCAGAGGCTGAGATTTAGATAGAAGATTTTCTTGCTCAAATAGATGGATTGGTTTATTTTTTTTCCTCTTCGGTTGTTGTGACTCAATATTTTTGGATCCAGTCTCCTATGAAATGAGATCAAGGTTTTATGTGGTAGCTTCCCATGACACTACTCGTATCATAGACAATATAGACATCTTTACTATATATCTCACAAGTGAATTTCTTATAACATCAGTTTATTTTAGATTATCAATAACATGCCTCAAGGTCATAAGTAACTTTAAAAATATTTTAATTCAAATTTATTATTCACATCCTTTAAACCACTTACAATTTCCCTACAATTTTTTATTTTTTAAAAGATTATAAATTAAAAGAGCAATTTTTAAATATTCACTTTTGTAGATTTTTGCTGTAATAATAATATGTATTTTTCAGGGTTCAAAATAATCATTCATCACATGTATATATTGTGTATTGATTCAATCAAGGTAGTTAAGACTTTCTCATTTCCTCATAGGTTCTTTCTGTTTGAGACCTCCAAATTCTTGTCTTTCAATTTTTCATAAAATATGTAATGGTTTCCTGTGAGTTATCATTACCCTACCATGTGTGATACTAGAACAGATTCTCTTGTCTGCATTTTGTACCTGTGATACAATCCTTCATCTCATTTCCCAAATTTATCATTTCCATTCTGATTGAATATTTAACAGAAATGTGACAACTGGGTCACACTGCAGTTTCTCTTCTATTCTCTTTTTTGAGAAACTTCCATCAACTTCTCCATAATGGCAATACTATACTGAACATTAAGTTATCCATATTGGCAATACTATACTAAACATTTCTGGAGTTACCCTCAGGGACTTTGTGTCTATGAACTCATTTAATCTTCTCATCAAACTGAACAGTAAAAACCATCATTATCTCTATTTTTTACAGATGAAGTTAAGAATAGAAAAGGACATTGGTTCCCCAAAATCACATAGCAAAAAATAGTATGTGCCCCCCCACACACACACAATCATTTAATGTTCTATCCTGTGTCTAAAATATCACTTGGGTATTGTTATTTTCACATTAGTACAAAAATAACTCTGAGGAAAAAAAAGTATTTTCAGAAGTAGAACATATTCATTAAGAGTAAGAGTGTACCAGAACAAATGGGATAAAGTGTTCAGGGACAATAGAAGAAAGATTGAAGGTTGTGACCCATCTTCAATTGCTTTGTAACTGATGAAGGACAGTAATAATATTGTTGATAATGCCTTGATTGTGTCCTGCATCCCCAAGTTAGAAAAAAGTTACCTTGGCCATCACTATGGTCTCTCCAATAATTCGTGTACTGAAATTAAAACTGAATACAATATTAATAAAAGCAGAGACATTAAGGAGTTGTCCTGTCATAATGGCTCTGCCCCAACAAGTAACTTTAAAGGATTTATTGAAGTGCTTGAGGAAAACTGCTTACCTCTTTTTCTATCACATGGAAATATAAAAAAATATCATTCTGAGGAATGAGTCTTCTATAGACATCAAATCTACCAGTATCTTGGAGCATTCCAGCTTCTAGAACTATGAACAATACATTCCTGTTTCTATAAATTATACAGAGTAAAGTATTTCAATATAGCAGTCAGGAAAGATTAAAAGAAAAATTAAAGAGATGGGTTTTAACCTCTTTTTATTTCAAAGAATCATATTTTAAATATTAGTGTACATATTTTGTCAAACTTTATAAAATGTGTTTTGAAATAAATAAGAAAATAGGAATATATATATATATCTTAGCTAATTGTGGCAGTATGTTATCAGTCTAAAAGGAAAAATAATAAGATATTAGATATAAAAATCAAAGAAGATAAAAATGAAGAAAATATTAGTAGGGTCATAAAACTGAATCAGGAATGATACTCCTAAAAATTCCTTACTATAAAGTCTTGTTCCTAATGTAAATCTGTCTCTAGCTTTTAGAAATTGGTGGGAAAATAGGATTCCAGTCAGTTCCACAATTTACAAGGAATACAAGATAAAATCTGAACAGTTGCTAGAAGGAAAATTATTGCTGTCACTAATATCCGAGGGAAATTGCTCCCCATGGTCCTCATAAGATCAGCACCGTGTCATACAGGCACTTATATCCTCAGAAACACTTTCAGAGTGGACAGAATGACAGCTTTCACGGAGCTGTTGGCATCATTCTCCAGGAAAATGGTCAATACAATGCCATCCAGCTATGAAGCTCATTTCATCAGGGAGTGCATATTGAGTCTGGAATAATAGATACATGTTATCCTTTAAGCAGTTCTTTCTGTGTATTATTTTTATCTGCATTTTCTTTGATAGAGGCTGAGAAGAAAGGAGTTTTAAATTATGGTATCGTGCAAGCACTTGGAATAAAATTATCTATATATTGATAGAAAAACGTGGCCTCACACATTATAATTATTAGTTCATCCGGAAAAGAGTTTCCCATATGTTAAAAAAATTATATAATAAGTGTTAAGAGAGGAGCCCACACCTAGACAAAAATCCAATTTGTCTAAAGATCAACTCACATACCCATACAAATGTCTCAGAGAGTCCATCTAATTCATATGCAACTGAAACTATGTAATAATACTCTATTTTCTGTAAGGATGCATAACTTTCAATAACAATCTTAAGAACTGCATTCAAGGAAAAATAATTTTAAATACATTTATAAACTTTTGCTCAATCAAAATCAATTATGAATAATAGGCTTTAGCTGTAGAGGAAATCTTAAACTATGACCTACTCAAATATGATATTCAATAAATAATGAACTTACATTCCCAAAAAACCCAATGTATATATGTATCTATATGTAGAGATAATGTATATGTATATGTGTATATATTAATGTATGAATATGTATCTGTGGAAAACTAGGTCTTTCTCATACCTCATTTTTGATAGCTCTCCATTTGAAAATAAAACAGTGACATGGGATCATGGCTCCCATGTAAACCTATGCTCCCTTTCTCCTCACCTTATCTATGTCATTACCATGAAAACTGAAGTTCAAGGAAAGAACGTCAGTCTATTCTTGTTTGTCAAGGCTGGCATAGTATCACATTAAGTTTAACATGGTTTTTGTGACTGACCCAACTAATTACATGGAGTAAACAGATGATTCCCATCACAATATTGATGTGCAGAAATATATTTATTCGACTAAATAATTCATTCAATTAAAAGAAAAGGAAAATAGTATTGTAATGACCCATCAATCGAGATGTTCAGGAATAGCACTGACTTGATTAGCTGCTTGCTGGGAGTGCTCCAGCCACCAAAGAGCCTGCTGGAAGTCTCCTTCGGTCCTCCGGGCCATTCTGTAACACGAGCTTCCATTTCTGTCACTTCACATATTCCATCCTAAAGCTCTGTCGTTTCATTCCCCTCTATGTCTCCCCTAGGAGCACCTTCATTTTAATATAAATAGAGCATTTCATCACGCCATGGCAAAGAATCATAGAAGGCATGACTCTCAATATTCCTGGATACAATGTATAGCTATATTCCAAAAGGAGTCTTTTTAAAAAGAGAAGAAAAATAACTGGTTTAGTAAAGGGGCATCAGTATTATAAATCTGAGCATGCTGTGAGCCATTATGTCTGTAACAGTTGAGAAGGAAGCTAAACTGAAGATGTTCTGTTTATGGCATTTCCCAGAACATGAGAACACAGCTGTTTAGCAGAGACTACTACTCCTATCTATGTCTAAAGTATCAGATCATCTCATTTTCTGCCTGGGGTCAGTTGCTGCTTCAGGAGATCTAGCAACTGAAAGACACACTATTCTCTCCTTGAATTTCTGGTATGCAGAAACACCTAGGAAGATATGAGATGTAACGGAAGATAAAATGTTGACTTGACCTGTTACACCTCAAATATGTGGTGGAAACTTCAGGAACTGGGGTCACTGTTTTCCTTGATAGGTTTGACATTCACAGAACTTTCTGGAGAGTCTCACCAGCTATGCTGGTTCATTCTGTCGATTTGATGCAAACTAAACTCACCTGGGAAGAGGGAACTTCCAACTGAGAAATATTTTCCTTTGACTTGAATTGTGGACAAGCCTGTGGGGCATTTTCTTGATTGATGATTGATGTGGGGGACTCCAATACACTGATCTGGTTGTATAAGAAAGTAGACTGAACAAGCCCCAGGGAGCAAACGAGTGAACAGTGTCTCTCTGCCCATTCATCATCAGGTTTCTGCCCTGAGTTTCTGCTTTGACTTCCCTTGGTGATGTACTAAAACCTGTAAGGTAAATAAACCACTTCTTTCAAGGTCCTTCAAGTCAGTGATATATTACAGCACCAGAGAAGCATTCTAAGATTTCTGCCTTTTCAACTTCCAGTAGTCTCTTGGGCAATTCCTTTTTCCTCACTACCTCTATGTGCCCTCATATCCCAGTACTACCAATGCACTGCAACCAGCATGCCCCGGAGTTATGAAATACAAAGGTCCTGCAAGCATGGCCTATTGCTCTCTTGGTTCTCTCCACTGGTACCGTTCCTTTGCACCAGTTCAATATTAAAAAGATTTTTCTCTCTACCTAGCACTGAAATGTTTATTAGAATCCCCCAATATATGCCCATGGTCTTTAATTTGTGAAACACCATCAATATAACACAAAGGACAGAGAACTTTGAGGATTTCTACAGGACTAAGGTATAACAAACAAGATAGAAGTGAACTACTGGGATAGCTTAGAGCTGTCTTGTCAGAAACACTGAATTGGTAGCACAGAGGATAACCCAAGCAGGCACCATAACTCTTGCTCACCTAGTAGGCAGCCTAGTGACTTCCTGGGAGCCATCTTCCTCCCTTACTCCATAAGATAAGGATCTTAAATGACATCTCATTTCATTTTGGCTTACTTTTCTTTGTATTTCTTTTTTTTATTTATAGTTATGGAATCGAACTGACATTGGCTCCAACCCTCTCTGCCTCTCAGCGCTGGGGAACTGCTGGCTTGTCACCGCAATGGGCAGGCTGAGAAGCTCCTGGGCTTTCTCAATTGCTGTGTCCACAGATTGTTTCTTCCAAACCAAACTGAAGAGATAGTTTGGCTTGTTTGTGTTTCTTCTTTTATGGTTTAATAGTTCTCATTTGGTGATTTCTACATTTTTACATAGAATTTCTGTGTCTATAAAAGCCACTCAATAAATGTAATTTTATTCTACCCCCTCTCTCTGTATGTTATATGTAGTATATACACATGAGAGCAGACGTGCATGTCTTTGGGCATATAGGCAAAAGAGGAGCATGCCAAGTGTTCTACTGTGCTAGCATCTGACTTAATCATCTAAGACAGTATCACATATTAAACCTTGAGCTTGACTGATGGCTGGGGGATGCCAGCTAGCTTCCTCCTATCACAATCAAAAGTTCTGGAGTTACATGTCCTCCCCCAGGTTTCACCACACTCAGCTTTTTATGGTGATTCTGAAGACTCACTCAGGTTTCCTCACTCAAACAGCAAGTGCAGTTTCAAACTGAGTCATCTCCCCAACTCCACAGATGCATTTTTTCTAGTCTTTTATTTACCTATTTTCAGTTGCTGTATGAATTAGAATTGCTTATCAGTATAGAGTAACTTAAATGTCTCTTTGCTGTGTGTGTTTCCAACCAAAGGAGTTTGGAAACACAGCTGATAAGACAGAGGGAGGAAAGACTGTAGGGCTCATGGGTCTACCCCTGCTCCAGGGGTTCATTTTGAGGACAGTCCCTGGCCAGCCAGCGTTTCCTGTGTTCCTTCTGCCCCACCTGATGATTAGTAGGACATTTACTCCACCTTAGGCATGGTAATTTCCCACTTGCCTAGGGGGTATTCCATTGTGCAGCAGCTAGGTATATAAGGATTTCCCTACGTTTGGGCTGATCTCCTTTCGAATGACCCAGATCTCTTGTGTGATCTTTCAATCTCCAGGCCCTTACCCGGCTCGCAGATGGTACAGTGGCTCGAGAACTGTACCGAGAGGATAACACAGAATCAGGTGTTACAACTGGAGGCACCGCTGGGATGATCAGGAGTTACGGTCGGAGGCCCATCAGCGAGATCAGGAAGTAGGGGACCCCTGAGAGATCGCCATTGGAAGGCTGGCCAGCAGGTATGAAATTGAGTGGTGAGGGTGAATTGAAAATGGGTGCAAGTAATTCTGTTCCAGTGTTAACCGGCCGATTAACAGGCAAATTGTTAGTTCTTTTAGAGAAACAAGGCACTGATATTAAAATTGAGACAGCACAAGAGATCATTAAGATGGTTTTAGAGTTTAGCCCCTGGTTTCTACACGCAGGGGGCTTTAATATTACTGATTGGGAGCAGGTAAAGGCTGACCTTCAAAAAGCTTTGAAAGAGTGAGGGCCAGAGGCTGTCCTCAAAATGAACCCCAGGAGCAGGCCCTACAGAAGACACAATGCATAAACAAGTCAGGTTTAGTTCCACAGACTCAGGCAAAAAAAAAAAAAAAATGCTGTCTGCTGTGTTTGCCATCTTCTTGGATACTCATGAGTAGAATAAAAATCCTAAAAGGCCCCATGCTACAGAAATCTATTTAACTTTATTAAAATTGGCATTTTCCCAATTTAGTGTGACGCAGAACTGTGTTGTTACATGAGAAATTTTTTTTTAAAGCAGCCACTCCAGCCTTGTGTTACCCAGATTCTCTCACCTGTGCTCCAGTACAGGTTGGGGTACATGAGGTTACTGAAAATGTGGGGTCTCAAGGAATGAATATAGTAAAAGTAAATGTTATATACTCCTAAGTAACTACACCAGCACTGATCAGAAGAGCTCAAAGCCGCATGAATTCAATCTTTAGAAATAAATGGTCCATATGAAGTAATGAAGACTGACACATACAGTATATGATTAGGCAAATTTAAAGATTACATTTGAAAAGCTATATAAAATGTGGCAAGACATAAAAGATATTTGCGTTTTTAAAAAGTTGTTCCAATAGTTCTTAGCAGAAAGCAGTTCATCTTCACTGATGATGAAGGTTGTAGGGTAAAGACATCACACTAAGACACCGTTTTCACTCGCCAGTCTCCCAAAATCCCAAAGTAGGAGCAACAATCTCCATATGACTATATTGATATATAGTTTTGATATATAGTATGCAAGTATTTTTTATATGACTGGGATATGATAAAAAAAAGCCATGAAAATAAATTTGCGTATATTCATCAAAATAGTTGCAGATAATCTTCAGTCAATTATTTTCATTCTGAAAATGTATTAATGCACATACTTGCACCTTCAAAGATGTACGTGCTTGAGTATACACTGAACATTGTATCCTATGGCTAAATATTGGGAATGCAATGAAGTCATCTATATGGAAACCTGATTAGATTAGTGACAGACCATCTCTCTTCTCAATGGAATATTTTGTCTATTTGAAAATGAAAACTGAGTCACTGTCACAATGAGATGAAATTTTTCTTGGGAATACTGAAAAATACTTTAAATTGTAAGAACTAAAGAAGAAATGAACAGTTCAATTAGAAGTTGAGGTACTCTGCAAATACAGCTTAATTTTTCTCCAAATATGCATTTCCTCTGGGAATCAGCTCAGTACATCTTTTCTTAGACAACTAGATTTGCATGCATTGCTTGCTCTAAAAGCCATGGATATAGAAGCCTTAAGTCCTTGACAGCTGCTGATATATAGTTATATGAACATGTAGTTTAAGTATATTTGACTAAAACTTCAGAAGCTAGACTTACATGCTGTTCATAAAACAGTTTCATAGTGTCAGCCTTGTGTGTTTCTCTTGCGGCATGAGTTGGACTGACAGATGAAAATTTCCTTTTCCATATCTTATCAGTAAGACTCTTCTCATGTAAATTCCCAGAGCAATCTACGGACTCTTTATAATTTCAGTATAAATGTGTTTAGCCAGACCATAAGTGACATGTTGTATTAAAATTTCACTCTAAGAATTTAGTAGTGCCAAAAAGTCTGCTTGATGTCTTTTTATAATATTAATATTGTCCTTGGCATATGTATCTTTCAAAATTGTTCCAGTTATCCTAGGAATCTCATCGACTATAGGAATAAAAGAATAAATTCTAAATTTATTCTAAATTCTATTCCAAATTCAGAATAAAAACCCTAATCACCAAGAGAGGAGCTAAAATATTGCAATAGGGCTTTAACTAAGAACATATCATGATAGATGACACTTTACTTAGAGACAACAGACAGAGGCACACTTACCCTGTTGCTATGCTGGTCAGTTCCCTATACTTATAGGATAAGATGTGTAATTAGGAACATTAGGTGTCCCCCTTAGCACCCTTTCTTTCTGTAATTGAAATGGGTGTTTTGAGAACTGCAATTAGTTTATCCACTTTCTTTGAAATTATTTTGATAATTTAATTATTTAAGATTATTTAATTTTGTTGGTCTGGAGGCCTTGGTGAAGTCAGAGGATCTGGAAGGACAAAGAACTGACCCCAAAGGAAGTGAGCTATGATGACCCAAGTTCAAGGTTCAAATCACACACTAAAGCATGGAAGGAAAAGGCAGGAAGAATTCAAATGAAGCACGTGAACTGAAGGGGTTGATGGTCCCCAAAACTGAGCATACAACTGGTTCCTAAACCAAAGCATCTAGAAGGGTCCACACCATGAGGCAATCTGGTGCTAGTATTAACAGGCCAGTCTTATGTAGTTGAGGATCCCTCTGTCAGATGACTTTAGCTTGTGTCAAGTTAAAAAAGATATGAAAAAAAAAAAAAGAAAATCAGTCAGCAAGCCAGCACAACTGACCCCTTGTCACCCGGATACACAAATACATCACAATTCAACTACAACTTTTCCTTTCTCATTAGTTCCCAATGTGGCACATTAATATTAATATCCTAGATAAAAAAAAAACACAAAATTTTAAAAGACCCACAACCCTCAGAAGTTCAATCTCTTTTACACAAACTTTTTTTTCAGTATTCAAGGTCTTTCCAAAATACCAAGTCTCAATTCTTCAAAGATTTTTTTAATATTGCAAAGTCTCCTATCTGTGGGCACGTGTAAAATCAAAGGTACATTACACACTTTCTTGCCCAAAGAAAGGAGACTAGGGCCCAATCACAGCATGAATGAAAAAAAAAAAAAACAAAACCCAAAGTATATATAACTCAGTGCCCAATGTCTGGAATTCACACATGATCTTCTGGGCTCCAAAGGACTTAGAGAGTCATACTACTCCTCAAACTCTGCCATCCACATTACAAACAGCTCATCTCCAAGGCTCAGGCTGGCTTCACTCCATGACTGTTGCTGTTTGGTTGTAGTTTTGAGATATAGGCATCTCCAAAATGCTGGGGTTGCCTCTGCAAATTAGAAGCTTCTTCAACAATATTCTCTCCTGGGCTTCCCCCAGGGACTCTGATCCTGCCACAGGCAGCCTTAACTTTTCTCCATTATCCCTTTAGATCTGGGCCTTCAACTGGAACTGAGGCTACACCTTCACCGATGGCCTCTCTCAGCCTCATTTTAGGCTCTTTAGCCCTGCCAAACTGTGCCCCGCCTCAGCTACTTTCTATGACCCTTCATGCCTTCCAACCAGTGCCACTTGAGAGACTTAAACTGTCAAGTGTGGTGGCTGCATAAGGTACAACCTTAGTCTCACTCTGGATCTCAGGTTCTGTGAGCTGACTCTTGGGAAATATTTCACATTGATGATACTCAGGTCTCTTCTTAATACTACTAATTTTTCAATTCCATCTAACGAGGATAAGTTGTCCTTGTAAAACAAAGGATTGCTTCAGCGGTGCTAGTCTCTTATTAATAAAGAGTTATTCTTCTGCCCTAGTCAACTAAAACTACAGATCCTTATTGCAAAGTATCAAATGGCCCCAAGAGATATTTTGCTTCCTTCTGAAATTTCACCATCCAGGCCTCCATCAAGTCATCTGCATTGCTTTCCGATATATCCTTCAAGCTCACATGACATCCCACCAAGCTTTGGACACGGAACAGTTTTTCTAGGATGAAGGTCCAACGTCTTTGCACTTTTACCTTGAAACATAGTCAGATATGTCACAGTAAAATCCTAAATGCTGATGCCAAATTTTGTCTATATCAGAATTTATATTACTATGATAAAACACCGTGGCATTTAATCCTGTACATGAAAAAATTTATTTTATCTTATTGCTTGAAGTTGGAGCAAGAACTCAAGGCAGGAACCTGGAGGCAGGGATTGATACAGAGACCACGGAGAAATGTTGCTGACAGGCTTTATTCCTCCTGGTTTGCTCAGTATGTTTCCTTATACTGTAAATGGGGACAGAACTTTTCTTTTGTATCGACTGTACCCAGTCCCAAAATAAAGACACAGAAGCTTATATTAATTAAATTGTTTGGCCTATAGCTCAGGCTTATTACTAATTAACTCTTACATGTAAATCAACCCATTTCTATTAATCTATATTTTGCCATGTGTGTTCATGACTTGACCTGTTTTCTAGCATCTTGCTTCTTTTATGGCCAGCTCATCTCTCTCAAACTCTGCCCTCCTTTCCTTTTTGCCTGTCTCTCCATTTGGCTTTCCATACTAGATTTATTCTGCCTGGCTAGAATATGCCAAGATATATATGCCAATTAAACTTCTATTATCAACCAACGAGAGCAATACATATTCACAGCATACAGTATTCTATACCCCAGGACCACTGGTCCAGGGTTAGCACCACCCACAATGGTTTGAGCTCTTCCACATCAATCATGAATCAAGAAAATGCTTTACAGACTTGCTTACACAACAATCTTATGCAGTCATTTCTGCAGTAAAGGTTCCCTCCTCTCTGATGACCACAATTGTAAGAGGTTGACAAAAATCTAGCCAGCACAGGGTGATAGATCATTTACTTCAAAACATCCAAGAGTGGCAAAATCCTTTCTGTTAGATGTACTGTCTATGACAATGTTTCTAGACTTCAGATAGAAAACAGATGTCAAGAAACCACTATCAAAAATGGGCAGACAAGTGTAAAAGATCTTAAAACCAAAATTCCAAGATACCTCTCAAGTAAGTGACTGTATGATTCAATAGGAAGTGCTCCTTATAGGGTGTCAAATGATGCTGCCTCCTGACCGCCATTCATCCATTATCTATATGGGGTTTTTGCTATTGTGGTTGTTGTTGTTGTTGTTTTTGTTTTTTTTTTTCTAGACAGGGTTTCCCTGTGTACCTTTGGAGCCTTTTCTGAACTCACTCTGTAGACCAGGCTGGCCTCGAACTCACAGAGATCCATCTGCCTTTGCCTCCCAAGTGTTGAAATTAAAGGCACACACCACCACTGCCTGACTATATGTTATTAAACAGGCATTGTCTATAAATGGAAGACTCTTAGCAAATATAGATGGTAAACTTCTTGAGTAATCCTAATTTCTAAGTCTTGGATTTTCTCCAATGACAATGTATGTCGATTGGATTAGGTGATGGTTAATGTGACCCTCAGCCCCAAACCTCCAGGATTTTTATGTACCTTTGTATCATTATAAACATGATCCCTAAAGTCCAGAGACTCCCAGAACAACACTATGAAGCCAGATGGGTGAAAACTCATATTTCTCAGATATGCTTGTAATAGAAAACTTAATAGAAAGTAAACCCTGGTTTAGAACTGCTGCCTTACAAACAGGTTTGCATTTGTGTCGGCACATTAAAGACTGCTTATGTCTTACTTCTTGGTAATTTACATATACCTATATGTCTGATGCTTTAGGTGTATAGCTTTGAAATACAGAATGTAGGTTTACACTTCTAGAAAAATAAAAGCAGAAGGAGAAGTATTCGTGTGTGTTTATTTTTTTCTTTAGTGCTTTTGGGTAGTTCATATATCAACCTGACTTCCTTGAAACCATAATATTTATTTTCATTGAAATTATTTTCTGCTTTATATGAAAATATACTTTATTAAGCATCAAGACTGCTTCATGGTTCAGTTTTAATGAATTCTTAAAACAAAGGGAGGAAAAAGGAAGGTTAAATCCAGTGTGGTTTACTTCAAAAGCAGAGGTCAAGCATCACACCCTTCAGTGAAATCCATTCCACTATTGCCCCTTTGCTTTTTATATACTTGGCTGCCCATTGGGTCAGTTTGTACCATTCATATGAGGCATTTCCTAAAAAGTAAAAAGTAATGATTTTCTGGCCTATAATAGTCCCTTTCCGCTTCCTCCCAATCCTACCTCCATCTTATCTCTATCTCCTCCATACTAATATCTACCATTTCTACCATATCATAGTTCTGTTGGGATTTTAAGATGCAGGACATTGGATTTCCACTGCCTGGTGTCAAATATTAAATACAATCTGTGGACTTGTGACTTGAGCTTTCTACATGGGCATCTACTCTGATAAGTAGTGGATGCATTAAGTAATAGTAACAGCCTCAAGTAATTGTTTCAAAGATTTAATTAGATGATATTTTTCAAAGCATTCAAAATGATTTCAAGTCATATGAAGAATGCAATGAGAGAGCAGTGGATGTCTAATATTATCGGTGTTATTTCACAAGCATCTATTGGGTTCCACTGAATACCTTGCTGTACTTGGTCTCATACAGAGGTGCTATTGTAAATACTCTTGTCTTCTTAGACCACCTGCTACTTTCCTTTCCCGGGTCATGTCCATATATTTGGATAGACAGCTAGGTGGGAGAAAAGGACCAAGAAATCCTGTAAGCATAACACCCTCCGCCAGCCCTTTCCTCATTGCATTCTGTTGCGTGCCTCTGACTTATAAAGGAAGACAGCATTTTGGACAACCGCCTTCAACAATAATGCTTCAAGGAGATGATTGTAACTCATGGCCCTGTGCCTATTTCAGCACTGAATCTTGCTATCACCTGTGTTAAAATATCACAATATTTCATGGTTTAATTGAAGCACTCTGGCGTCCAGAGTTATTTTTATAGTCAACTTGAGATGACATGTGATAGTTCAGATTCACGGAAGCTCTGAGTCAGAAATTCTGTCTCTGGTTATAGTTATAACTTTTAACATGTGCTAACATGTGATATCCTTAGATCATGTGACCTGCAGTTATTTCTGAAATGAGTGTTTGAAACATCAAACTTTTGTCATGGTAGTAACACTTTATGCTAAATGAAAGCAACACTTTGGTCTCTCATACATTTTTTTTTTTCTTTCTGGTACCACATGTCTTAATAAAAAGCAGCCATGCTAATGTTTTTCAGATGTCTTCCACAAACCCAGAGGTATTTAATGAAAATAAGCAACTACTAGGTGAAATAGGCTTAGCCATCTTTACAAGACTATTTATAAAATGCTGATCAGCAGTAGGGAAACAAAGAGAATTGATTTTGAGGGAGGAAAGACCACGTGTTTTCAAGCTTTCCCCAATATGAGAAGAACAGAGCCCTTCAAAGTCTAGATAACATTTAGCAAGCCAATGCACAGAAAGTGGGAGCCTCCTCAGAAGGCTGCCCAAAGATCCTTTTAAGCAATGTGAGCAGGGAAGAGCTTAAAATGAGGCTAATTAGCTGTTTGATGTACTTGACAGAGAAAAATGTCTGCAAGCAGAGAGAAAAGACTGCAAACACAGATATCCCTCATTGTATTATTGTTCAAAACTTTAATTAATTTCTTGAGGACTATCTTTTCCATAATTTAAAAACGGTTTAAAAGATGTACAACTAACAGGTTTAGAGTGTTTCCTTAACTAATCACTCGCACTGCGGGAGGCTGAAAGTGATGGAGCACACTCCACACACTCCTCAAGCCACCCAAGAATTACTTTTCTAGGCGCTGGCTTTGGTTCTCCCTCTGTTTGCACAGTGGCATTGAGAAAATGTGTGACTTGATTCTACAAATGTGCAGCGTGAAGCCCAAATAACTGTAATCGAGCATCCTGGATGCAGAAAGTACAGTTTGAAAATGTGCCTTTGTCCTTGCCATCCTAAGAGAAGTGAGAAGCAAATTCTGGTTAGAGGTTGGTTAAGGAATACGATGTTCTGGGCTTCAAAATACAGCAAGCACAATGGAAAAACATTGGACGCCAATAAGGGACAATGTTTTTTTTAAATTATAATTACATATATTATGTATTAAAATTATAATTAAGGCAACAGCAACCGAGACATTAACATGCAGTTAATCATGAAATTTCTGTTTATTTTAGTTATTCATACCTGAATTGACCTAAGTACCAATAGTGAAAAAAAAATGTCAAAACCAAAAACTTCTAAATGTAATAAGTTAAGATATGTGAGTTCAATAATCTTAAAAGCATATGTACGGGACAACTGTGTCTTATTGGAGACTTATTCAGATCTACCAAGTGTGATTCATAGGAAATTGGAATGGGGGTTTTGTGAGATGTCCACGACTTTTGGTTGAGTCACAGATGACGTTAGTTGGGTTGGGTGGGTTCCCACCCCCTCTCTCTTTCTCTGAGCTATTTGCATGCATGAGCACCTGTTAGACAATCCACTCCTTCACTCAATAAATAGGTGTTGAGGACCTTACCAGGTGGCCTGGCTAATGAGGCCAGAGGAGGAAGGCGAATACATAAAACCTCTTGTACTGAGCTCTCACGCTACTTGGGATGAGAGGATTCAATAAACAGTACAAATATCTAAATGTTGCCTCCGCAGGTGATAAGTTCAGTGGAAGAAATCGGGCAGGCAACTGTGTGGGGCTTGTGACCTGCTGGTGTTTGCTGGAGGAGGGCTTCAAGCAGAGAATAGCAGGACAGGTCTTGCATCTTACACCGACTCTAAGAAAGAAATAACGAGATAAATTGGGGGGATATCTTACAGTGCTTCCAGCAAGGGATAATACAATAACTCCACTAAGGGACTTCAGCCACCACTGGGCAGGATCTTGAAGAGCTATGAGTAAACACAGGGTTAATATCCGCAGAGGCTATATCAGAGATGGCAGGTGATGTTTTTATCTCCACCTTTGATCTTGCTCTTTCCCTTTCCTTCAGGATGGGTTTCTGTCTGTTATGCCAGTTAACAATTGTGTCTGCTACTCTACTTTGTTTCCCAGATGAGCTAACCATCACTCATGAAAAAAAAAAGGAGAAAAAGTATAGATTGCCTTTAACTTCTGTTAATGTCTGCAAAGAGGTGCTGTTTAACTGCCACTGAGAGAATGAGTGAGGACTGAGCAGGTACACAGGGGGAAGAGTTTATATCAAAGCTATTATAGTGCGTGGTCATTTAAGCTAGAAGAATGGCCATCCCGAAAACCATGAAGAGTTTGTTTTGAGTGCTGTTAGCTGGTCCTGGGAAGAAAAGAAGTGGACAGTCTGAGGCCAGGGCACCCTATACCAGTCATACCATTCCTCAATGCTACCCTCAAGATTTGGGGCTTGCACTTCTGCATAAGAACCATTCCTAACACTGGTAGAGGAAGATGAAAGTCTTGTCCCTTGCTCCCGTAAGAATGGAGGAGGATGAGAACTGGTGCTGTCGGGGATATGCAGTGTCAATACGCTCTTCTCTAAGGACAGCTCCATAGCTCAGTCTTAGAAGAGGTTGTGCAGCTAGCAGGAGTCAGCCGCCTGTGCACCGACAGGGGTATGGACAGTTGCGGTGAGCTTGCCCCATTGCCTGAAAATGAGGCTCCTGATATGAAAATAACCCTCGATCCTCCTGAAAATAGTAGTGAAAGTCAGTATCATAAACATTTAAAAGTCCGTATCATAAACATTTTAAACACAGCTGGGGGCCTCAAATTTAAAATATCAACTATCTCACAAAGAGGCATCTGGCTACTTTCAAAGACAGTCTGGCGACCGAAGACATCATGTCTGCTCAATAAAATATAGTCCTCCCAGGTCATCCTTGGTCCTACTGCAAGAATATCTCTCAGGATCCTATTGAAATAGACAAAGAGAGATTACAGGATTTTAAAGCAGACTGGGGTAAAATGTAGAAAGACATTTCTAGAAGCAAAGTGAATCCGATAGGCAAATGCTAGTTATACTGTGACCTCGATACAAAAATGACAGAAATAAAAGGGCGACTTGAAATTTCAAGACCAAACTATCTACATATAAAGTCGTGCAATGAACGCGTGTGGCCAGAACTAAGCAGATGTTTGGAAATAAATCTGAGGGAAGGCAGCACAGCACTGGGAAATCCTAGGAGCACCGAGTCTCTTTAGCCATAAGAGACTGAGTACATTAAAGTCGCAATTTATTTGATGGGCCCTTGATATCTGGCAGGCTGGTGACAGCCTTGTTGCCAAGAGAGCCCCAGTTCCAGTCTCAGTCTGTGACTTTAAAAACTTCACTCGGGGAAAAATTACAGCCTGCAGCAGCAAGGGCATAGCCTACGGCACAAAATGCCGATAACTAAGTCCCAGGGAAAACTGATTTGTGGCTCCTGGTCACATGTGCAGAGAGCCCCTGCTATTGACTAGCTCTGCTTCATCGGGATGTAGATCTATCTTGGCTAACAAGAAAGCATGAGAGGTCTTCATTTAGCCACTGAGCCCTGTCTCAAGGGACCCAGTGCAGCTGTCTTTACCTTCCTACCAAACCAATCAACACATCAAACGCTGCAGAATATATTTTCACTTTCAAAAAAAAATGCAAACTGCAAATGAGATAAAGTTGCCAGAGTAGACTTGAAAAGGGGTGAATGACTACAGCACAGCTTCAGATATAAAGAATAAGTCATGTGTGTCCGGCCAGAATTTTCTTATGTGTGTCAACAAGAAAGATAACTGAGTCTGAATCCACACGGCATCCACACCATATTAGTTTAGCTAGAAGGAATTAAAACCCTTTACACTAGATTTCTTACTTGAATTATTCTATGCGTCATACTTCCACAGGATTTCTCACCTAAAATAACTGTCCATAATGAATTTCGAATATTCATCTTAGTAACCCTCAAATAATTACTTTACATAGTTTTCTTTTTTTTCTCCTTCGCTCAATCCATATAGATTAAAGCAGAAGTTCATTTCTTCTTTTTTTTTTTCAATTAATTTCAACAAGTTTTCCCTTTCCTGAGAACATGGGCCTCCCCTGGAAATCAACTCAGCATTTTCTCCAATGATCAGTTCTTTTGACATTGATTCTAATATCATCAAGACCTTTCCCCCAGATGTTTTCCAGGAAGACTCCTCACAAAAGGTCATCGCTGTTTCCCTGCTTTCAAGGATCCTTTAGGCTCGGCACTCTTGCTTTGGGATGTGTGCAGACGCAGGAAAAGGAGAGAAGGTTACCCTTCCGTAAGCTCTATTTAATTCTCTAAAATGAAGGAAAGGTCATAGTGGGGAGGCAGCGCTCCACTCCGTATGCATTTCAAGGAAAAAAAAAGACAATGCTTTTGCTTTAAATTCCAGGTGGCCCAGGATGATTGGAATGTGAGGTTTGAACTTCTTCCCTTTCGGTTAGTCTGGAGGGAGATGCCACTGAGATTTACTGAGTGACTTCACTAGTTTCTCTAGTGTAGGCAGGGCAGGGGCAGGCGGCAGCATTCGTGGGGGCAGCTACAGGTGCTGAGCTTTCTATGAGGAAATCATGCTGAGGTCCTGGCTTCCAAACTCCCAGTTTTTGAAGCAGTTCTTCCCAGTTCCATGAAAAGTTTAGCATTCTTTCTCCTTTTCGTGTCGGCATGCTAATGGCCACATGCCATTAGCCACACCCAGTATACTTGCCCTGTGCCCTACATTTAAAATATATGCAGATTAATTTTATTTACCGTTGTGAAACACCAGGCCCATTGTGTAACATCACCACAGGACAAACATCAAGCACCGATTCAACTCACAGGCTTGAAACCTGAGCTGCAATTTGCAGAGTTCGCTTATCCCCTCCTACATATTTTTATATTTCAATGTAATCTTCAGCTCTCATTTCATCTTTTATTAAGAAAATCAGTTAATAGCTTTCAAGCCCATTCATTCCACAGAGGTTCCAAAGGAGGCTGAAAGAATGTCCATCTCCCCACAAAGGAGCAGACAACACATAAACTAGACTTTCAAGACAAGCCATGCTACATACCTCTGTAACATCCGGATTAGACTACGACAGTGCCTACCTCCTGAGGCAATGCTTCCAGACCACCCAGGTGGCTCTGCTACTGCAAAATGCTGCCCCAGTCTGTTACCTTAAGAACCAAGGACCTGCAATTGTGCCTGAGCTTGAACAGCAACCTGTGTGTTTAGAGCATAATTGAAAATCGGAACACCGAAATGCAAATATTTGACATCTCAGATCAGTCGCTCCATCAGAGGCAGGTTTTCACCTCCTGTGCCCTTCTTGCCACTTGTAACAACTTTGTCCTGTGTATGTCCACCGATAGCAAGCAATTCATCAGTCCCTACCAGGGTATTTCCATTTAACGCAATCCCGAATAAATCAAACTCCCCAGAGTTAGTATGTCAATAATTATATAAGTAATCAGATTCGGCTTGTTTCTAAATTTCAGAGAATAAATAAAATGACATTTGGACAGATGTATGACAAAGGTTTCAGATATACTTACACAGATGTTTTATGAGTAATTTCTTAAAGGCCAAATGTCAGAGGGTTTGTAGAGAAAATCAAGTTTTACACATTTCTCTAATAAACAAGTTGTAGGGTCTGCTCTACAGCAGGTAGGGACTAGAGTTTAAATTAAGAGAAAGGAAGGTGGCCTATTTTATAATCACACCAATCTAAGGCAACCTAATGCCACCAAACCCTTACTAATTATCAAAGTATTCTATCTGCAAGAAATGGATCCTTAGAAACTGTCCTCTGTGAGCAGGCATCACATTCAGGTAGAACTTTAGTGCCAGCCCTCCAGAAACAAGTCCACAGTCAGCATTCCTTATGGTTAGGATGACAAACAGACGAAAATTAATTTGGAAATTGAGTTTTCCCAGGACTGCGAATGCAGTAGCAGAGAGCTTTCCGAGCATGCGCAGAGCCCAGGATAGGCTCCCAAAGTAGCAACACAAGATCCCAAACACCCAAGCCTCACCAGTTTTCCCTAGCAGAGAAAAGAACATTTATCTTTATAAGATGAATTAACCTGATTAAAACTGCATCGTTAATGCTTAAAGATACTTTTAATAAGAATTATAGACCATGTTTTCAGAGTGAAGGTTTTGACAGTGGCATCGGTCCGCTGTGATGTGTGTTTGAAGGATTAATCTTGTGCTGTGGAGGACAGTGTTCCTGCATGTGTCCTTTAAGATGGAGTTTAGGATAAGATTAGCAAGAACTGTCCACAGCAATGTGTTGGCCACTATTCTATGGTCACACAATTTATACACAGTTAGACTAACACTGTTTGCATAGATAGTTAACTGGCCATATTATTTTGGATTTGGTGAAGGAATTGTGAGGAAACTGCAAGATTATTAATACATAAACGTACTAATATGTACTAATAAACAAGGGAAACAAGGCACAGAGGTTTTCACTCTGAGATCTGAAAACACCTTGTACTGCCAGGTTAATTGTTTATAAGTCCCGCCTAGCTGTGTTTTTTTTTCTCAGACTTGTAGGCATAGAATAAAGCAAATCAAACCGCCTAAAGTGAAATGGAGAACTTTGGGAGACTGAACAGGACAATCCACCACTGCCCAAGCTAAAACATCCTTAATTAACCCATAAATAACTGCTAGCCCCCACCAAATATATCCCGTCTCCATGTGAGTAGCTTATTTCATTTCACCTTCAACTTTAAAAACATGATAATGCAGTATACAACTATAATCCAACTAACAATGTTAGTATTGACAAGATACATTTCGAAATCTATTTTCTCAAATGTTTGTATATTGTCGTCAATAATCATTTTGCACGTCGAAATATGCAAATATTTGAGTATATTTCATAGGCAAATGGTATAAATTATATTCCCGGTTTTCACATATAGTATTCATACTAATTTAGTGATTTGACTTTTAATGTATATGTAAATAACCTGATTATTAGACTGAGTTTGACTATTGATTGAAACAGACTCATAATAATCGCTTTGACGTTGTGGAAATGGTTAACACTCTAATTTTTATTTCTCCAGTTTATAAAATGGGGATGATAAGACCTGCCACAGGAAGCAACTTTGAAAGTTGGGTAACATTCAGCAACTGTGACATACAGTAGGCATTTGTTACTGACTATGCTATGTTACATAGTTTTAGGGAGAAAATAAAATATACTATGCTGAACAAGATTTAACTCTAAGGCTTCAGAAGATATTTTAAGGTCACATAATTTTTACATAGCTACAATCAATACTCAGTCACTTTAATGCACTATGGTTCTAAGTTCTGGGTTCAAAATGTTCTAAAAGGGAATGTCATTTTATAGTTTGGAAAATTTCTCGACTCTAAACAAATATCAAACTAAGAGAAGACTGTAATTACTTGAACATACAGGCATTTCTCCTTGTGAAATTTAATGGTGACTTGACAGACATTCATTAGAACCACTTAAAGTATTTTAAAACAAATTAAAAAGTATTGTTTGAGCATGGCTTCCCCACATATAAAGTAAAAGGCTAAAGCGTGTGATCTTTTAAAAATAATGAACTTGATTATTTTTATTACTCTTATTTTCAAGAAATAAATGAATCAAATAGATTTTCTAGACTATTTCTTGGTAAATCTTCCAATGACAACCATTTCTGTTGCTTGTGCACAGCAACAGGGCACTGCTCAGGTGTGAAAGCACAGCTGGTAGAAGACTTTGCCTTCTATGTGTTCTCTATAAAGTCATGGAGACAAAAGTTATAGAAGGAGCTTGGACAATTGTGAGTTGATGTGGTTAGGAATAAAGAAACAGAAGAAAAAGAGAAGCAGAGAGCCATTTGTCAAAGTGACCCTGACTGAGGCTCCTTGATAGAAGAGTCATTTCTCACTCCCTTGGTGAGATGAAGTAAAGGTCACTGGTCCACCTCTTCCCATGTGTGCTGTGTTCCACTTCTGCTGCAATCTTGCACTTGGGGTTATATCAGAGTAGAAAAAGACAAGATGTCCTGTGTAAACTGGAAGCATGGGGACCTTGGGAGAGGGCTGAAGGGGAGGGGAGAAGCAGGGAGGGGAACAGAGAAAAATGCAGAGCTCAATAAAAATCAATAAAATTAAAAAAGAGAAAGGACATTAGGAATAAAGAAAAGAGAGGGCACTGTTTTTTCACTCATTTCCTTCAGACAATGTTTAACTGTTTACTAAGATAGATTAGATAGATAATGAGACAGGTAATGAGCAGGAGGAGGATAGATAGGTAAATACATAGATAAAAAGATAGATAGGTAGATAGATAGATAGATAGATAGATAGATAGATAGATAGATAGATAGATAGAT
>JABTXL010008488.1:16101269-16115588 GCA_025134845.1 Neodon shergylaensis
TAGATAGATAGATAGATAGATAGATAGATAGATAGATAGATAGATAGATAGATATGATAGATATAGATAGATGATAGATTGAGACATGATAAATAGTTAGATAGATAATAGACAGACAAAAAGATATTACTAAATATTATATATGTATGTATGCAATGTTTATATAGCATTCTGCTTAAAAAGCAAAACAAAACTCTGTCCAATCACAAACATATTGCAGTTGGTAGCTGTACTTCAGACCACGAATCACAGTGAAATCCAGCATATATGTGTCTGTGTAACCCACAAAATTCCTTTTAAACTCAATATTGTTAGAAACATTCTACCCCAGATTTGAAAGGATTTCCTTATTATTTTCTACCCCAAAAGATTAAGTATTAAACAATGACCCCCAAAAAGATAAGCGCCTTGTTTGTTAAGAAGCACTGTCTTACACTTTCCTAACATTAGAGCCGGATTTCACGGTCACAGGAAAACAAAACACACATAATGGAGTGGTTATTAATTCAATAAATCCAGCAACTCTCATGCTCTCTGGGCAAAAGGCAAAGTTAAAAGCAGCTGTTCATTGAGGACAGATGGGCTATGGCCAGGGTGAGGGAGCTGCCTGGCACATCATCCACCACTTTTAAGGCTGACTGCACTCAATTTCTTAGACAATCTACACACCATTTTCAGTTCTGTACCTCCATAATTTATCACAACAATACCTCAAGTGCACAGCTCAGAGGGGAAAAGGAAAGCAATTTACAGTACTGAGATGAAAGCATCTGGGTGGAGAGAGAAGACCTACTATGTAAATCATATCCACGGCTTCTAGGAATGTTGACATAATATTCTGGAATTAATTTTTCCCAACATTCCTACGTAGGTCACACAAAGGTAAGTCCAGTTTCTCCTCTCTACCTCTTATATCTGGAGTTGTTTATCAATATGTTAAAGAGGAAATTGATTTTAGCTCTCCCTTCTACAGCGACAATAAGAACCTTATGTATGAAGCCTACCAAAACAATGAAAGGAATCACTTGAAACATTAGTGTGCAATCTTTATATATGTTTCCCAGTTAAAGGTCATAGGAAGACAGCAATAAAAAATACAGAATCACATTTAAATAAGGAATCACAATCTATTTGAAGTAACAATTTGGATTATTCTAAACTAAGATCATCATGTCTTTCTTTAAATTACATCCATAAACTCTGCCTCAGATTTATATCAGCAAATTTCATTGATGACAAGCATCTTACTATGGAACAAATTGGCATGAAGTGTGTGCACTGCCATACAATGCATATTTCATGCGATGGCTTACATTTAATTCTAATGAGAATAGCACACTGATATCTTCATCAGAAGCTAGGCAATTCATTAATACCACCCCCTCATCACTCTTTTGTCTTCTCTCTCCTGCTGCCTTAGTATTTGCAGGGCTGGATGAAGCAAAGGAAGGATGAGAAGTTACAAGACAGTAACAACTGTCAAGCAAAATCAAGTATCTCAGGACCAAATATAAGCAAAACACAGTAGACCATTCTGAGTGTCATTAGTGATGCACAGTGTGGATCTTAACTTCTGGATGCCACACAAGGCAGGATCAAGCCCTTTAACATAGGTAAGGAAGGAAAAGAGAGTATTAGAGATGAAAATCTTACCAGCGTATTCATTTAAAACATTACTTATGTTGCAATCAGAATAAATGATTCCCTGGGGTTTTTTTTTCCCAAATAGCTTAATCAGTACAGCAGCTTGAAAACTGAAAATATCAAGAATCACTCTTTCTTATAGCAATTAGGAATCACCTTGTCCTGTAATTATAGTTGCTCATCTACTGTTTAATGTGTGAATTCTGTATTCATGTCTCTCATGTCTGGGCCATCTCAGTATTGATGCATAAGAAATACTTGTGCGCTAATGTTAAAGCTTTGTCCATCATTTATATTCCAAATATTTTCCTGCCCCTCATTACCTTACCATTGTTTCTACTAAATGCTCAATGACCATTTCCTTGCTTAGCTCACAGGAAAACTTCATGAGATGATTATTACATTTTACAGTAATAAGACTTATAATCATTACAGATATTTCATGTATTAGAGAATTAAGGTGCAGAAAGATGCAATGCCTTGCTTGACATTTATGGGAGAACAGCTGAGGAAGCCAAACGTGCCTTCTTCAGATTTAGTATCATCAACTCCCAGTTATATTATTGTTATCACTATAGTTTTTTTAATTAATTTTGTTATATTTCACATATCTGCTTTATGAATTTCCCATTTCATCTTCTTTTCAGAATGTTATTTATATCATGATCAGACACAAGTCCTCATCATTTTATTTCAGTTCTTTATTTCTTTGTAGTTATTCCTCTATCTGCCACTTAACACACAGTGTAAAATAATCTTATTTTCCTATGTACTCAATTTATCTGAAATTGTTTATTTAATAATTTGTCTTTTCCTAAGCAAATAGGATTCCCAGATTCTCAGCAGTAGTGACTCAAAAGATTTGGATTCTATTTTAATTATCTGATATAAACATAATAGGGCAAGTCACTTATTTATCTGCTTTTAAACATTTTCACATTTAATTCACCTGTCTACTATTTCATATAAACTTTATAACTGCTTGGAAACGTGTGTAAGAAATATTCAATACTCAGAAATTTCATTGTTTATGTCTTAATTCAAAAGAGGGTACCTCTCCCCATGACTGCAATCACATGCTAACTCAAAACTCATTTTTTAATCATATTAGTGTGACTCCTAATTTTTTTGAAAAGCTAAATAATTCTTCTCTTCCACTTTGCTTACTTGTTTATTGCTCAAGTGAAAGAATTAATGAGTTAAGGCAGAATTTGATAGGTCATCCTTGAATACTTTCTTCCTTTTAAATAAGTTAATTTTTTATCAACTTCGCATTTTGGGTATTGGACAAATGTTCAGTGGGCAAAGTACTTACTGGACAAGGATGAGACCCTCATTTTGGAACTCAGTACCCATAGGTGTGTGGAGACAGGCATCCTCTAGGGGCTCATTGGCCAGCCAGTCCAGTCAATCAGCAAGTTCAAGGTTGAATTAGAGGCATTGCTTCAATAACTAAGGTGTAAAATGATAGAAGAAGACATGCAATATAAACCACCAGACACCACATATCACATCCAGGTGAGCATCCCTCAGCACACATACATGTTACACCCACAAATCAGCATACCTACACTTCACATACACAAATCACATTGTTCTACAACAACAGTGGTTCTGGACTCAAGCCTTGTCCTGTGGCATATCCCCACAATCGAGCATATAGAAGGCCGAAACAGTTTTAAGGCCAGTTTAAGGACAGCCTAGGCTGTATATGATGCTAAATAAATAAATAAACTTAAACTTTAATAAGGATGTTTAGCATTTTTTTCAAATACAACAGTACAATTTCCTTTAAGAGTTCTTTTGTCTTTTCTTATAAATGGACTTAACAATCATTTATTACTTTATGTAGCAAGGTGAAAGCCACTATATCTCTGACACAATTGTTCATTTAGAGGTAAATGATGGATAATTTTTTTAACCAACATTGAACTGATGTCTGTAATGGATTTAGGAATACAAACAAGAACTAAATCCTTTAATTGGCCAGGTTAGCTAACTGTTGACCGCTACTGGCCCCAGTTTCCCGATGAGAGGTTTTTCACTTGCCCATGTGCATATGACAATTGAAGTGGTATGGATTCTACCCCATGTAATATGATGGATGGGCTTTTAACTGTTATGCTGTCCTTGCCATGTGGAGCGAAATTCTCATAAAAGAGTAGAATGTGCGGCTGCAGTTCCAGCTATGTTATGATCGTCAGCTATGATGTACTTGGGATGTACATAGGCAGGAAGTGCCTACATACTTGAAAAGTCAGGAATGACCTGTGGACAAAGTAAATATGGACTTAGTTTTGATGACTGAGCGGGGCTCTAGGAGCATTAAAAAGAAATGCTTTAGGCAGAGCAAGCTATATGGGTGAAGGTAGGATGTAAGAAAAGGAATTTGGACATGAATACAAAGCAAATGTTTGCAAACAGCAGGAGATAAGACCAGCAGCCTAGGCAAGGTCCTTGTCACATACTTCACTCTTAGAAGCTTTAAGAACTTCATTTGGATGTAAGCAAGATCTGTTTTATTTAAATTCTTTTCATACAATGTTTTGATCTTATTATTTCTCTTCCCCTAACTCCTCCCAGATCTTCCCCACCTCCTTGGTCACCCAACTTGATATTCATAGCCCCCTCTCTCCTTCTTCTCTCAAAACAAAAAAAAAAAGCATACACAAATCAAACAAACAAACAAGAACAAAAAAAATGAAAAGCAAAACACGAAGTTCATTTTGTATTGGCCCACTGCTCCTTGGCATGAAGCATGCTCTGGAGACTGGTTTCTATATCAAGTGACACTCCATCTAGAAGTTTTCCTTTGCCAGTGGTGATTATCAATTCCAAATAACTTATTATTAGAGGTGGGACACCACTTTGTCCTCTCTGTGCTGGGACCCCATCTGGCTTGAACCTGTGTAGGCCTTGCGCATGCTGTCACAGTCTCTGTGAGTTTATAAATCCATCATTCCTGCTGTGTCAGGAAGACACTGTGTCTTGGGAGGTCATCCACCATGTCTGGCTCTTACATTCTTTTCACATCCTCTTTTGCATAGATAAAAACCAAAGACAACAAAAGAAAATATAATAAGATAAAACAAAAAGAAATATTGAAGTTGGACAAGGCAAATGAACAGAAGGAAAAAAGCCCTAAGGGATGGCACAAGAAAGAGAGACCCACCCATTCACACACTCAGGAGTCCCAGAAAAGCACTGAATATATACACAGAGAACCCTGCGTGGACCCCACAGGCCCTGTGAGTGCTATTCAGTCTCTGTGAGTTCATATGAGCTTTAGTCAGTTGATTAGAGGGTCTTCTTATCCTGGTGTCCTCCATCCCCTCTGGCTCCTTTTACCCCCTCTTCCACAGGATTTTTTGAACTCTGAGGGAGAAATTTGATGGAGACATCCCATTAGGAAGTGTGTTCTATGTATCTGCCTGGTGGGGGGGGGGAGCTGTTTCTGTATTTGTTCCCTTCTGCTTCAGAAGGAAGCTTCTTTGATAATGGTTGAATAAGACACTATAGAGAATATTATAATGCCATTTTGTTATTTTTAAGTTTTCAAAGACCAGGTTATTTGATTTTATCCTAGGTATTTGATTTTTGCCTAGATCTCTGGCAATCTACTCTCTGGTTCTTGGTCACCCAAGCATTGTCAGGTATGGCTTCCATCTCATGGAATAAGTCAAATTAGATATGGTTTGGTTATACCCACAAGCTTTGTGCCATCGTTGCCTTAACATAGTTTATAGACAGGACAAATTGTAGATCAAAGGGTTTATACCAGCCTGAACACACTTGATTTCATCTATTTAGATTCTTGCAAATCCTTCATATTCTTTGTCTTAGCAAGCTTTGGTCACAAGAGCTCAAAGACCAATGCTACATGTCAAGCACACTCATGTATAGTGTGCGATTTCCCTGTCTCATGAGTGTCAGAAGTCTGTGTCATATCTATTAAACCAGTAAAACAATGACATGAAAATGAAGAGAACACTGTGAACCAGAAAGTCACCTAGAAAAGAGGTCAGCCTGCATCTCAGTAGCAAGCATCTATCAGCATCGTGTATCTCAACATTGTGCATCTCAGCATCCTGAGTCTCAGCATTCTGCATGCTACACAAAACTAGTTTGCAGAGTGACATACAAGAAGAGGAGAAAAATGAAATACAGCTTACCTCAACTGACTCACATTGGCTCAGAATGCAGCCTTACTGTGGACTCAGATGTTGAATTCCGAGCAAGGAAAATCATGATCTAGAAAGCCCTACTTGCTGTCATTGACTTCTTAATTGAAAGTCTAGGTCTTTAAACTCATACAGCTTTCATTGTCAAGTATTGACAACCCATATTCCAGTCTATAAAAGAATACAGATTTGATCCAAGTAAAAACTTACTGAATTTCCATATAGTTTTATTCTGATTAGGAACCATAGAAAGTAACTTTTTGGGTAATTCCTTATCAAAAAACACTAATATATACCCTGCTGATTTTTAGAAGTATTTCCTGAATTTTGTGAACCTAAACTGGTGACTATTTTAAATACTACCCAAATATACTATAGGTAAATTATTTTACACTACAATATGAAAGCTTGAGGATGAAATATTTTAAAGTTTATTTGATGGATACTCGGTACATTATTTGCCTATTATCTGCCCTATGGAAAACTTATATTCTATTGGGATGGGAGAAAACTAGCATTTATCTTGTTTCTTGAAAGTCTCCATCATTAACAAAGTGCTTCATCATCTTGATGTTAACTATGGTGTTGATTTGCCTGAAGCTAAATGTCATGTTAGCAACATGTGCAAACAGTCCTGCCGTACTTTTGTAAATCAGGTTCAACTCTAAGTACTTTGCATGACTCATTTAATCCTTGATAACATAATAAAGTAATTTTCAGACACTAAGAAATAGGAGCAGAAAGAGTAAGTGACTTACTGTAGGACTTTGTCAACTACTTCCTGTCGAGCTGTGGTACCAACTCCGGGTAACTCCTACCCCGTATCCATGAAGGAGACCAAGGAGTAATACCAGAGGGGAACTTAAAACGTTATTTTGTTAAATCTGAGAACATATTCCTAGGTTAGGATTTAATTATAGGCCTCTGTTTGTGGACACTGAAAAATATAATTCACAAATTAAACCAAAACATTAATATTCGGGCCACGTAGACATCGGAAAGGATGCTCTAACCAACATTGTTAATTACCAGCTGAAGTAAATTGCCCATCGCCAAATTGGATAAGGAGTCAAGGTTGCTCTACTACAAAAGGAATTATGATAAACAAAAGGATTTTATTTAAATTACTATTGGTGAAGTGGCTTTTCTAGGTAGGATGTGGGTATTTAAAATTAATTTCATGCCATGGTTTAATTACTAATGAATTTGCTCCAAGGAAGTCTGATGACAAAGATCAGCGCTATTTAATTTCATTGGGAGTATTAGTCATTGAATTAGTTAATTAAGAATATTACAAAATCAATCTTAATTTTAAAATTAGTCCCAGTGTGTAAATACATTAAAAATTATAAGCTCCTTGTACCTCTCCAAAAAAATGTTTAGGGAAAAAAAGAATAAAGAAAATTTCACAATAATATCCTGTGTCGGTTGTGAGTCTATCTTTTGTAACAATCCATTTGTCCTCAGTGTTCTCTGAGGTGCTCTTTGATAATGGTATCAGAGCCACCTGCCAAGTGTAAGTCGTATGAGGCTCAACTGAGAGAACGTATGTGCAGAGATTTTGAAACTATGTATGTGAAATTTAAAGTACTGCAGTTCCTGTTGGCAATGGGTTGTGGACAGTTCTCGCTCATGCTTGAGACTACCTGGAAGATATCCATTTTAAAATTTTGGCTAGAAGAGATTTTAAGACTAAATTTCAAAGAAACTAACAAGAAATATCTTTCACATTTTCCCTAAATTCTAGAGTTAATTTTATTTGTCTGAGAGACTGAACTACAAAACCCTTCTGCTTGGTAATGTCCCCATGAAGAGATAATCACAGAGAGAGGTCACTTCAAATACCTTCTGGGTTGGCACAGAATCTTGTGGATGCTTTGACCTTTGCCATAGAAGTGATATTTTAGTGAAGATCCTGGGACTCTTGCACGATGTGTTACTTTTATTGAATGCTATTTACTTTTACGTTTCATACATAAGACTGGAACTTGCAGAGGGGAGGAAGAGAGGATGTGTTCAGCTACCTAGATAAAAAGCCATCTCAGCTGAATTGCTGTGAGGTGACTGTCTGGTGCAGCAAAATAATGAGATGACTAAAATGCATATCTTGAATATCTAAGACCCACACAGCTCATGGTACAGTAAAAACTAGCATTGGAAGACAATGTTTTATTACACATCCTTCATATTTCTCTCCACATCTTACTTTCTGCACATGCATACTTGTTGGGATGTTATCTTTCACAGACTGGAAGGTTGACTGGTGACTGTGCAGGTTTCTGTGGCCTAAGCATGTTCTAAGAGGTTTTATGCCTGGAAAGGTTTTGAAGACTCAGGAAAATTGGAGAATAAGAACTCTCATTTTAAGATAAGTGAGAAGCTGGTATTCTGTTGAACTGCAAGACAAGGAAAGGATAGATGAGTGGGGGGCTTATTCTTGTCTCTGGTTCCTAACACTGTATGTGGTGGTTCTTTAATAGTGTAACGGAACTATTTCTTGAATATTTTTTTATTATCTGAAATGATACTGCAGCGATGGTATGTGATTATCATTGACTTTCTAAAGACCTTTTGTGTGGAAATTTACAAATACACAGCAAAGTTAAAAAAAAATGCTATCTAAGGTGAGCAATATGAATTTTATTCCAGACACTGTGAGTGTTGTTATGGGAGCCATGGATTTTTATTACAGCACTTCAGAGTGTGCTGATTTTTGTTTTTGGTTGTATGCCCACTGCATACTCAATGTCAGCAAGTAATTCCAGTCTCAGTTCAATGAAAACCTCAACTGGGTTCCTTGGAATCTTCCCTGAGCATAAGTTGTGCAGGAACCAGCCACAGACCATTGCAGAGTTTGTAAGTGCAGAACAGAGGCAATCCTCTCCTTCCACAACTCTGCTTGCACTTTCCAGTGGCTCTAGCCCTCAAGTGCCAACTTAGTCTTGATGTCATGGAGTCTGTTGAGTTATATTTAAAGTTCTAGTTGCCCTGAATAGTGCCAACTGGGTGCCTACCCTCAAGCCCAAGCCATAAAAACTAAAATTGCCACTTGTGCTATTTCCCTCCATGAGATTCCAACTTCCTTCCAGATTCTTGCTGCTGTTATGCACTGTGTAGATCCTTCTGGGTTTGTTTTGCTGTTTTACTTGTCTAGAGTACAAAGGCATTCTCTGTAAGGACCTCTGTGTGCTTACATGACCGCAACAGTATTCACAAACTGCTAGCCAAGAAGTGAGAGTTTTAGCAAATCTATTTTTTTCTAAAATGTTTCATAATTCAGTGGCTGAAATAATAACCCATGTTTCTCAGTCAACTCATGCTTCTTGGCCCAGAAGCTTCTACAGTCTGGAGGTAGACAGGCCTACTTTGCTCACCTCTTGTTTTCTAGAACATGCTATAAGACTTAACCACACAGCTGCTGTGAATAAAAGTCTGACCCACTCCATAGATAAAGATGTCAATAAATTTGGACATATTTGGAGCAGGGAAATTTAGATTTGAATTTTAGTTCTACTAGATCATTTTGTGTTAACTTAAAATGTCAGCTAGATTTTACTTCCACATATAAATTGGTCTGCTCACACCCAATGTCCTTGTAATACTTATATCAATGGAGACCAAGCAACAGAATTCAAAGCAGCATAAAAATAAATTCTTGTTCTTTTTAGGCAAACTTTTAAATTAGAGAAATATCTCAAAGATAAGTTGACGTTTATCGGGGAACTTATGTATCCAGAGAATACTGGATACAGGCTTTATTTAGAAACATGGAGTAAATCATTATCAGTCAGTAAAGCAACTGGCAGAACACTGCCACTCATTCAGAAATACTTGAAGTAAATGGGAAAGTAACATCGAAATCACTAAAGGAAAAGTCTTAGATTAAACACTGGTCTGTTAGAACCTAATAAACCACAAAAGCAACTCCTATGTTGCCCCAGGTACTCGTAGAGAAGTTTGGGAGTGTGAAGAGTCATCTTGGTGAGGATAATCTATGCACACAATAACAGTAGTGAAACCATCTATGAAAGATCTTGAACCAAACTGACATGATGCAGTTCCAATTGTATTTTCACATCGTGTAATTCAGATGTAAAATTATACATCATTCCCACATTTTTTATAGGTGAGAAAATTGGAGATGTCCAAGGTCCTTTACTTCCAGTCCAGAATACATTGATTTGAATTCAATCTTATTTCCTCCAGAACCACACAACTAGGAGACATTCAGTGCATCTTACTCGAAGGAAATTGCAAAACAAGTTTCAATTCTTAACATGCACTAGAAAACTCAGAGTTTTACTTGTTTCAATAAGGTATTTCTGGTGATAAACATCTTCAAATTGTTTAAAATATAAATATTATTGGGATGGTTTAGGGGCCCAAATGGTTAAATTGTAGGAGTTTTAAAACACAAGCTGGAGGACTGGGGAAATGGTTCAGTAATCAAACCCTTGGCATGCAAGCAACCAGGCAGGAGCTAGAATCCTAAGTAAATGTTGAGTGGGTGAGACAAGTCACCTGTAAGTTTAGCCTTTAAGGATGAAGATAGAGTAAGGAGATAAAGAGAGCACACTGGCAGGTGAGACTGGTTGTAGCACTGAGCTTGGGCTTGATTGAGAGACTTTGCCTCAAAAATTAGGTGGAAGGGCAGAGGAAAAAAAGGAACAAACAAACAATAACAAAAAAAAACCCAATTACTTACCTCAGTCTTGGGCTTTCATATACCTACACAGGCAAAGGTGAATGCATACCCCCACACACGTGCAAATGGAAAAAAAAAAGATATAATAGAAACAGAAAGTGACTGAAAATACTTTTAACTTAATGCTCTTGACTTTGTACAAAACTGTGTCACTAGTAATGCTTCAGAAAAAGTCCAACTATTGTTTTCATTTCAGCAAAAAGTGACATTTTGGTGCAATTTTTGAAAGTGATTAAATTTTCTATGAATTCAATGGAATCAGCCAACAGAGTGAACAACCCAGCTGTAACAATTGGCCTTCCCAAAGCCAGGACAGTGAAAAGGGATGAAGATGATGATGGTGATGATGGGGTAGGAATATAGGGGAGAGTATTAGGGTGCATGTAATCTGAGGGGGAAGTAAAAAAACATGGGGGAGGGCTAGGCTTGGAGTACGAGGAAAGTACAGAAGGGGGGTAAAAATCATGCTAACAATGTCCAAAACGTCACAATGAATCATACCTAAAAATACCTGTAATATGTATAAGTCAGTATGTAAATATGTAGTTTGGATGAAATTTCCTTTTCTGGTTTGACAATGGCTCTCCATACCTCAAGAGCCATAGACTATCTAACAAAATCCCCAAACACCAGGCAAGACAAGCCCTATTTTGAGTTGTTGGTCACACTTGTCCAAGAGACTCCCCAACACTACAGATTATTTCTTTTACTCTTGGATGCCTCAGAGAGGTTGAATGAGAGTCCTTATTGTTTGATAGACCATCCATCCACTTCAGGCCCAGTGCCTAAAGGACTGATTGGCCCTTACTGAAAGCATCCTCCCTGAGGACTGCCTTTCCCAGAAGCACAAAGCACTACGCAAGATTCTAAGAGAGGGAAGAAACCAAAAGTGCAACCCAACTATGATTCACATGAACCACGATGATGATAAACATGACATGATAATCCTAAGGGCACAAGGGTGACACGTACACCTTGATGCTAACATCTGTCTGGTAGGATATAAGGCCTGCTCAACAAGAATAAAATCATTCTTGGTATTGAAACCCTAGCCAACTACCCAGGGCTTAATGAAGTAATGGGATCTTGGATTATATATATATATATAATGCTATTATAATTATATAACATATAATAATATATTATGCATATATATATAATAATATATGCTATTATATTGTTGCATCTCCTAGAAAAGGCAGAAGCTACACACACAAAGTCTCAGCAAGATGGCTGCCAGAGCATCATCTAAGGAAGGATAACACCTAAGGAAGGATAACACCAATGTGAAAGGAGCAAAGCTCAGGAGGCCTCAGCCCTAGGCAGAGCCCTACAGCGGACTAAGTAATGCTGCGAGAGGGAGAGATAGTCATCCTCAGGGAATTAGACACCAGTTTGTTATCTAATACCAAGAGGTCCGCTGTACAGGTGTGTGTGTGTGTGTCTGTGTGTGTCTCACTCTGTGTATGTCTGTAAGTGTGTCTCTCTGTGAGTGTATGTGTGTGTGTGTGTAAAACAACATTTAATGAAAAATAAGAATGTGAATTTTAAAAGAAAAGCTATTAGGAGTATATGGGAGGGTTTGAAGGGCAGAAAAGGAAGGGAGGAATGATACAATCATATTGTAATCTCATAATATAAATTATTAAAATAAAAATAGGAAGGGCCTGGTTACAAAAAATACTCCAATCTTTACTATCTTCAAAAGTTGTAATTTTTTATTTCTAACTTTATAGATCTGAAAAAAGCAATAACATACTTTAGGAAGTGCACTTGAAAATCTGTAACTGTCAAAAATAGAAAATTCAAATGAAAAATATTTTATTACTTTGAATTTTTGAAGAAATTGAGTGGAAACAAAATATATTTTTTATAATCTCAATGAGAATTCACACTGTATACCTCTCTTCCTAGTTTTTTTTGTTTAGGTGTTGATTTTCTCATGAAAGGATGTGTTAAACTTGAATGTGAAGTCCCCCAAATCTTGCTAAGCTTTTCCTTGGCTATTGGTTATAGCCCCTAAAATGAATCTGAATTCAATTGAATAGACTACATAGTAGCAGTTACCTGGGGTCATGAACTTCTTGCATACAATGTGTATTTGTAAGGGGATATTTCTAAATTACAGCACATCACATCACTGCAACATTTTTATGTATTTGAACTATAAAATATTCTAGTCAATTTTCATTATCCTTTCTTGAATACTAAAGACATTTGAGCATTTCTAGGATGTGGTACTATATTAGTTACTTTCATCATTGCTATGAGCAATTCCTATCAAATGCAGTTCAACTAAGGAAGAGTTCATATGGGCTCCATTTAAGAGGGATACTGTCCATCAGGACAGACAGGCTTGGTGTGAGAACAGTCATTTTTGGGTCTGCAGGCAGAGAGGAACCAGAGAGCTGTGCCCATAAGGTTTCTTTTCTTCATCCTAGTCCATGGTATGATGCCACCTATATTCAGGGTGGTATTTCCTCTTCAGTGAGACTTCTCTAGAAATGCCCTCAAATATACACCCAGAGGTATGATTTCTAAGTGATCAGTCAGGTCGACAAGGAAGATGATCATTAAAGACATGAACATAATGAGACCAACTTTGTGAAAAATGTTCTAAGTGAGCTAGAAATACCAGCAACAAAAAACACAGACACATACACACAGAGATACATAGTTACCTATATACACACACAAATAAAGATAACTTCAAGTAATGTCACCATCAACATCAGCAGATACTTATGAATCTAATTATAATGGAAACATCTTATTTCAAAGGTGACACATAAAAATTCTTACATTCAGTTTGATATATAGCTTTGAATTTCTATGTACTGGTATGATCCCTTTAAAATTTTACTCTTAGGACTGTAAATAAAATTAATAATATGCAAAACACATTTTTAATATTACAGATAAATTTTAGATTCTGCTGTACTTTCAATTTTGAAAGAGTTTCTATCTGCATTTCTAGAATAGCCCACAGGAAGATTACTGCATTTCTTCAGTAGACTGTTGGTCTTAGACAAGAGTTGAAAATGTTGCAATGTGTAGAATCTGAGGCTTACAATGTATATTGAAGCATTTTGATGCAGATGTAAGATAGAGAGTAAGCAGAGAACGGAGGGAGCGGGTGAACAGGTCCCTTGCTAGCAAAGAAGTATGTAGGTGTCTCTATATCTAGATATTTATGTTTTTGTCTACCTACCTGTCTGAAGATATAAAAATGCAGAAGAAAATATAAGCATTACCAGTGGTTGATAACAATAAAAATAGACATAATTTCATATTCTGAATATAATCACTAGTAATACTTATCCCAACCATGGTTCCTTTTGCTTGCAGAATGAACAGAAAGAAACCAAATCTCATAGCCTGAAGCATACTAGAAAAAATATTGCCATTACATTGCTCAAACTACTGAATGCAACACAACTAAGAAGTTACTCAACAATGTCAGAAGAGTAAAAAAGTATTATTTTAAAAAGATAGAAGGGGATGCCCTTTATTGAGTGTTTTGTCCATCTTTGTGCATTGATTTTAGTGGCCATTCTGTCAACACTTCGACCTAGACTAAGGATTGGAAATATTGTGGGAATTTCATGTTAGCAAACCTGGGAAATTGTAACAAGTCATTTGTCTCGGATAATAAACTTTATTGCTCTTTTGGGAACATGCTCATTTAATACAGATGGTGAAGACTGCAGAGTCGGAAACTGGAAAACAGGAATTCATTTGAAAAGAAAGAAAGAAAGAAAGAAAGAAAGAAAGAAAGAAAGAAAGAAA
>JABTXL010008488.1:16115771-16167705 GCA_025134845.1 Neodon shergylaensis
AAGGAAGGAAGGAAGGAAGGAAGGAAGGAAGGAAGGAAGGAAGGAAGGAAGGAAGGAAGGAAGGAAGGAAGAAAGATATCCCTTAAAAATAAGCTTTAGGAGATAGACTCTTCTTGTAACCAGATCCAAGTTTCAGCGTTGTTCCGCATTCCAGTTTTCCCACAGCTGAGGTCATTCTTCATCTTTCAGATCTGAGGCTCAACTTCTAAGATGCTACTTATGAAAACTAGTTTCATTGCTTCTGTTATCCTTCCATAACTTGAAGATACTTCATCAAACATAAAAGCAGCAGATGGACTAGAGACTTAAATTCGTAGAATGGAAATGCAACAGTTAAGAGTAGAAGGGTCAAAATGACTGCGTGCCGTGTTGTGGAGCACAGTAACACCTTGATTAAAGGCCAATCTAAATTTTCAGCCAAACATTAACAAATGCTTCCAAATTATAAAAGGTATAATTTTTAAAAGTATTAATAACTAACTGACACCAATATCAACCAACAAGTAACTTTCTACGATAATTATTGACTTTAATAAAATTATTCCACTTAGAAATAGTTTTATTTGCAATTTCTCAAAATGAACAAATAATAACAGAGCCTCTGAACATGTTCAGAAAGTTTATATGTGTGTTCCACGTTATAAGCATTTTGCTACTTATGTTTTTCACTTCATTTCTGACTCTAGCACGGTTAATAAAAACCCAGAAACAGACACTGGGGCTTGTCTAAGGTCAGAAAAGCAAAACAGCCAGTTACTGGCTCCTACCTCTACCTCTGTTGAAAACAGTGATACTGCCTCCAGGAATCTCAGAATGAGACAGACAGTGAGTTGTCTTGTGTTCCCCTCTAAGATTTGGATTAAAGGCATACACAACTACCACCCAGTTTCTATGGCAACTAGTGTGGCTACTGAGATTAAAGGTGTGTGTCACCACTGACCAGTGGGATTGTTTTACTCTCTTATCTTCGGGCAAGCTTTATTTATTAAAATAAAAATGAAATATCACTACATTTTCCCTTTTAGTCTAAAATAAAAAGGTTGTAACTAATAGAAAACTGTATACAATAAGTACAATGATTATATACAATTTATACAGGCAATAAATACATCAACAAGCCTATTTGCATTTGGTAAATTCAGAGAAAAATTTTCCAAAACTATTCTATCTTGGTGAGTCCAAAGTCTTGTACCTAATTTAATTTCTATCATAACTTGCTTTCTGCATTAGGTAAACAAGGAAAACTGTAGCTATAACTATCTAGTTTTCAACTCCCTCGGAGAACCAAGAAGGAAATAATATTAGCAGAGTAAGTAGGAAGTGTAAGCAAACGACATCCCAAAAATGTGAGAAATGACAAAAACAGCTGACTGCCTGGACAGTCACCCAAAATTCCTCTGCAACATTGGGGCATCCATCTTTAACCTACATACCTAGTATATCTGACCACCCTTTTCTGTAAAGCAGGATATTTCAAAGGGCTTTCCCTCCTTCTCTTGACAATGTCTGACAGTCACTTTTGTTGTGTCCTGCTATCCAATTAGGACAACATACTGTCAGCTATTGAGGCAAGGGTATTTTCTTGCCCAGTGGCTTACTTTTACCACAGAGAAAGTAAACTGCATTTGGAGTTTCTTAGATGCTGTTATCTTCTTTGAAGTAGACTGGTGTTGCCAGAAGCAGACATGTCTCATTGTCATAAAAATGAGCCTATACTATTAAAATATCTTAAATGCCACATTCTGTAGATCTGTGAAATATTTGGAGTTGACCTGTCTATAAAATATATCTTTGTTTGACCTTGAAAAGATACCTAATGTGACTACATTAGATTATAATAGGTGACTAATTGATAACCTATATTTCCTTATTATCCTAAACAGTTGGTAATAATAACTTCCAAGGATCTGCAATTTGCATTACATTTTTGAAAGTATAACATTATTTTTATTATTGTGTGTTTATACAAAGAACACAAAACCATATTAGAGAGTAAGTAATAGTATAAACATAACAGAAATTAATTTGAAAATTAAATTTTTCAACTAACAAAGAAATGCTGATTTTGAGACTTTGGATTGCGCCTCAGCCATGTCAGAGTCTTTTGTTGGTGCCACAAAAAGAAGGTTGCAGGGTGCCAGAGTCTGTATAGATGCTGTACTCATTATAGTACTGGAGAAAACAAGACTTGGCAGTAATGGGTTTGGCCCGGATGATCTTGTCTTTAGTGAATTTGCGTGAATTAATGCAGCTTTCGACATCTCCCCAATTTGCGAATCTTAAGAAAAGACACACACACAAAATGAGCTTAGAATTATCCTTTCCAGTGAGCTTCTACAGTCATGAGGGCTGTATGGGAAGTCCAGGGCTGAAGCCCATCACTCATGTGACACCAGCCTTGGGGTAAAGCTCTCTGCTCCTTCCCTATCTTTTCCTCTCCTACAGTTGCTATGCATGTGAACCCAGGTTGCCGCAAGGGAGAGAGATTTGCACCCAGTGGCTGCTACAGGCCCATGAAATGTGGGAATGATGAAGAAGGTGCTAGAGTTGGCTGGGCTCAGCTCTGGTCTCCACCATCTAAGTCCTGAGAAAGGGACACCATTACTGCTGACAGCCTGCCTCTCATACTTAAGGCTTCTCTCCCAACCTTCTAACATCTCTCTTGATCCACTTCACTTTTCCCATGACCATTGACAATGAACGAGGGGACATGTGAGCTCCCCAGTGAGTGGGAAGGGGTGGCTATAGCCATACTCTGTGTGAGTAGCAGATAGCTCATGCCCAAGGCATCCTCTGTGGACTCCCCAGTCTACAGTGCCAGCGAGGGAAAGGGTGCTCAGCCAGGGCCCTGTTAAACACCTGAAGGCATACTCCCTGGTGACAGAAAGGAATGCTGGCACACAAGTGCACACACACACACACACACACACACACACACAGTCTAGTTGAGAACAGCGGACTTGTAAGCTCTCAGCACCATGCTAGAAGGAAAACCCTCAAGATTCTGTACCCAACTGTCCCCATCCTCTCAGACCTGACAGTGGCCCCCGACTTTCCCCTACAAGATGCCACTGTAGTAAGAAACGACCCTGCTCCAGCAGAGGGCCCAGTGTCCCATTGCAGAAGTGTTCTTCACTCCTACTCAAGTGACTTACTTGACTTCCTTGACTGCTGTCAAGACGAGAAAATAGGCAATAATTAACAGCATCATTGTACCGGCCACCATACCGCTAAAAATGGCAACGCTAATCCTCGTATTCACGTCTAACATCGTTCACACCTGGAAGAGAAGATTGGGCATCAGAGGTTGGCTTCACTCCCAAATTCAGCAGCCACTTGGCCACTGCGGCCCCATGTCCCAGCCCCCAGTGAAGAAGAAAGAACCCAAACATGGATCTTCATGTGTGTAAGTAGAAGGAACTCTGTCCAGGGAGGTTCACATGGATCTCAGCTGGGGAAGAGACTTTATTTGTGGTTGAAAAGGGATTTGAGGTAGGTGGTAGTAGCGCATGACTTTAATCCTAGCATTTGAGAGCCAGAGGCAGGCGGATCTCTGTGAGTTTGAGGCCAGCCTGGTCTACAGAGCAAGTTCTAGGACAGGCTCCAAAGCTACACAGATTAACCTTGTCTCGAAAAACAAAAAATAAAACAAAACAAAACAACAACAACAACAAAAAGACTTGATTGTAAAACCCAGATATCAGGAAATGAGGATGACAGTAGAAAGTAATTACTGTTCACAGGCAGTGAAGGACCCTTAGCGAATGAGAAGCCTGCACTGGAGCTTCCTACAACCTCCCCAGCTGTGCTGACCGAATCAAATTACTCCACCAAGTACACTGGGTAGACCTATTTTAAGGACTGAGGGAATGACACTTCAAAATGTTATTGCCCAAAACTGCTGAGGAGAAAAAAAAAAAAAAAAAACAAGAAAACTATTTTGAAAGCAGTGTTTTTTTTTTTTTTTTTGAGGTGGAAGAACCTCACAAACAAACAATGTAGGTTATGCTATCTCATGGTTAAAAAGATTCTAAAGGTATCCAGCCAACCCCTTGCTGAGCCGGAAACAGACTTGCTCAGACCATGAACCAGCTTGCTCAGGAGTTTCTTGTGCCTCATTCTGTCTTCTAGCAGACTACATTGTCTCCCTGCTAAACACTTAACCCTCCCACCAAGTCTCTGGACTTAGTCTACTCTCTGAAACTGGGGAGCAGCAAACCCAGAGACAACAGAAAACAATCTGACTACAAAGCATACTTACCAAATCAAGCCGTCTAGCACTGAATTAAGGACAATTAATTTAAAGCACACGCACGCACGTGCGTACACACACGTGTGTGCGCACACCTCAAAATAGAAGGAAAAGGTTTCTGATATAGGATGCTTCAGAAACCTGCAGTTTCTCAAACCCGTGACTTGAGAAAAGGATGTAAACAGCTCTATCACAGCAGTTCAGACAAAGACCAACGTACTCCACGGAGGGAGGGATAAGGTCTGCCAGGGCTGCTAGAAGTTACCACCAGCTCCAAGCCGACCTCTGTGACATCAGCTTACAGCCCCCTTCATCACAATTCTGAATTCTGTCCCACATCTAGGCATAGTTTAGCTTCAAGAAATAGAGACTACTTTGTATCATTTAAAGTCTAGCAGTTGAGAGACTGCCAATCAAAAACTAGACAACTGTTTCAATTAATTAAACAGAATGATAGATGAGGTTTTAAACACCCTTGATATTATAAGCTATGGGTGTTTGGCTGTGTTCAGTTGTACAGTGAAACGAGGTGAAGCTGTTCACTAGGATTCAAGCACACACTCAGTGACACTGGAAGCACCTCACACCTCATGGTTAAATAACTGCAAAACAAGAAAGTTAAAGAGAATCCCTATTTTAGTAAGGTTTCTATTGTATGATATTCTTCTTGTCAGTTTTTTCAGGCTCCATCTTTTTATAGTTTAAAATATAAAATAACTTAAGAGAAAAATCCATCCCTCCTACTGAGATTACTCTTGTTTGAGGCTTTGTTCAGAAGCCAGATTTCTTACCAGGAACAGAAGTAATTCTCTGATGAGCAAGTTCAGTTTTCAGCTGAATCAAGTTACCTGAGTCCCTTGCTTTTGAGCCTAAGGTTACACCTGTCACCTAGGATCATAGATATCCAAGTATTCATCTCTGTTGGAAGTAAAAATTATATGCAGTTTAAGAAATATATATATATATGTATACATATATATATATATAATTTTAAAATTATATTTCAAAATCCAAGACCATGTCTGAGACTCAAGGCAACCTTTTAATTTTCTTTTTTTCTCTTTTATATTACTTAAAAAAATACCAATCCAAATTCCCACTCCCTCCCCTCCTCCCACTCCCCTCACACTCCTCCACACACCCTCCCACACCACCCCCTTCCAGTCTTAAGAGAGGGCCATGCACCCCGCCCTGTGGAAAGTCCTAGGCCCACCCTACTATATCTAGGTTGAGCAAGGTTTACGTCCAAAGATAATAGGATCCCAAGAAACCAGTACATGTTGTAGAGACAAATCCCAGTGTCAGTATCAGTGGCCCCCAGTCTGCCCCAACTGTCAACCCCCTTCAGAGTTGACTCCCAGTCCAGTTGGAGTTGGTGAGCTACTATTAGCTCAAGCAAACTGTCTCAGTGGATGAACCCCTCATGATCTTGAATCCCTTGCTCATATTCTCACTCCTATTTTCCCATCAAGTTTTATTGCTTTATTCTTTTCAGTAAATATTTGCTGAATTATTACTGTGTGACTGGTACCTCAGCTAACTAGAGATGTTCTATGGTCTACTCCGCTAAGGAAGAACAAAATCTCATGGTGATTATGTGCCTATGATTATAACACAATGACAATGGTGAACATAGGCAGCCAATGCTCAAAAAGCAGTACGAATTCTCAGCCTATAGAAGGTTTGAAGACAGCCAGGTGAGTATTCTGGCCCAAACAAAACCAAATACAAACAAAAAGACATTTAAATGATCTACTACTAAAGGTACCTTTTGATTATTTTATACGTATGATCATATTGCCTTTATGCATGTATGTATATATACATATATACATACATATATATATATATATATATATATATATATATATATATATATACCCCATGCATCTCTGGAGATTTTATTTGATTCCCTGGAAGTGAGTCTTAAAGTAGGAAAGTGACAGAAGGAGAATTCAGTGGGCATGTGAGGTCTCTCTTTATGTTGTAACTCCTCCGCTACAAGTACAAAATCTGTCCCTGAGGTCACTCACATGTTCAGGGATATCATCTGTCTACCTTTAACTTTTCTAACGTTTCTTTATCGAGAGCACAATGTTTGTAGTGTTTGGCTTCTTGGGATCTTTGGGTCACTTGTCGCTGTGCTGCCTAGTTTTATGTTAACTCGATATAAGAGTCATTTTGGAAGAGGGGATATTAATTGAGAAATGCTGTACTAAGCTGTCCTATGGACCAGTCTGTCATGAATTTTCCTGATTGATGTTTGGTGTGGGAGGGCCCAATTTGCTGTGGGTGGTGCCTCCACGGGCTGGTGGTAGTGGGTGCTGTAGGATCTCAGGCTGGGCAAAGCTGGAGGAAAAAGTCAGTAAGCAGAAATCCTCTATGATTCCTGAATCAACTCCTGCTTCAAGGTTCCTGCTCTGTTGGAGTTCCTGCTCTGAATTTGCTCAGGGATGGACTATGATATGGAAGTGTAGGTTGAAATAAACACTTTCCTCCCAAATTGGTTTTGGCCATGGTGTTTGACAACAGCATTGGAACTAAAGTAGGACAGTCTGATATTTTGAATCATGGGTTATAGACTAGGCCTTATAGACTCAAATGATGCTCAGTCTCTAGGTACTGGTAGCCACCTGGTAAGCTTTCCACTGGTTCATCTTAATTCCTACCAACTTTAAACACTTGCCGTTTATCACTTATACCCTTTCCAAGGAGCCAAAGAGTACTGCAGAGTCTACATCTCAGACTGGATTGCCACCATGTGGAGCACTGCAGAAGTCTGACTCAAAGCTTCTCCAGTATATCTAAGGGATTCTGGAATCAGATCTCAGAGTGTAGTACTCTGGCATTTTCTGTGGTTCTAGCAGTAAGCTGGGTGAGGGAGGACTGGCAGCTACTAACTAAAAACCAATCCTTTAAAAAAGGCTTTCTCCAGACAAGTGTCAAAAAGGTAGAACTTCCATCAGGATCGATGACCTGATGAATGGAGACCCAGGATTCCTCTCTGCCTTAACAGAAAATCTGTAGAATGATGAGTACACTGTTGTAATTCTCTGCCCCCTGATTTTGGTCAGCATCCCTTCCTCTGTTAGGGATGCTGCAAGGCTCCCTTTCATATTCTCTTCCATTTTCTGGCACTAGTATTATAGTGCAAATTTTCCAATGCTTTCTTTGTATTAGAAATGGTTCCAGTTCTTTTCAGTTCCATTCACAGTGCCCAGGGAGCATGGAACTTCCCAACACAGTCATCCAAAATGCTATTGGCTTTCTTGCCTTCTGATCTACTTTTAAAAACTTCCTTTATTTCTTCACAGCTTAAACAAACATATTTTTTCTGACATTATCTGCCAGATTTCCAACTATCCCAAGAGCATCCCCCAGAATTTCTAACAGTCCACTGATTGAGACTGTTTTCACCACTCCTGGTGTTCACAACACAATAGATAAAGTACCAAAGTGTGCATGCCTTTAGCAATTAAAATTTATTTCAGACATCTCTGACATCTGGGAAGAAGTTCCCTCCAGTTCTTAGGGCACAGACAGAATACAGCCAGGTTCTTCATCAAAAAATACAATGTGAATGACTTTTAGCTCAGTTCCTAATCGAATTCCTACTGCTCCCCGCACCTTGTCAATGTCTCCATTTGTCTCAGCAATCTGGTCTTCCAAATTCCCACTAAACTGGTCTATTAATGTCTGCGTATAGTGGTTCTTTAACCTACAGCTCCAGACTCTTCCACATTCCTCTATAAAAACAGTTCCAAAAGCTTAAGAGGTTCAAGGTCAGGTTTATTACAGCAGTGAACTCCACTCACGATGCATTTATTCTATTGTATTTGACATTGTTGTCACGAATACCTGATAAAGATAACATAAATAAAGGCTTATTTGGCTCACAGTTTGTGAGTATAGTCCATCATGACCCAGAAGGCAGCCTACTGAAAATGATTTTAAGTGTAACAATGAGAATATGAGGCAATTATTTACACTGTATTTACAGTCAGTAAAAAAAAAAGATGCATGTTTATTCTTTCTTGTTTTCTTTCACTTATTCCTTTTCCATTTTTTTTCTGCCTGAGATCCTAGCCCATGAGTATCATTAACTACATTCAGAGAGGGACTTTTTACCCTAATTAAATACCTCTGGAAGTTAGGTGGCAACATATGGTAGCATATGTCAAATCCCAGCACGTGAGAGAAAGAGGCTGAGGCAGGTGGACTTCTGCGAGTTCAACAAAATTCTGATGGAAATAATGTGTATTATGTCATCCAGAGATATGTAGTAAGACCCCGTCTAAAGAAAAAACCTTAAAAAAAAAAAACACAATAAAACTCTCTGAAAGCCCTCTTATAGCTACACACAGAAGTCTGCCTCCTAACTGATTCTAAATCCAATCAAGCTGACAGTCTTAGCTATTATAACCAGAGAAGCCACAAAACATCTATTGACTTATTTTGAATTATAAAAAAACATGTAATATCTGCTCCCAGACTGCAGTAGAAGTCTACTGGAAATCAATAATATAAGGAAAGATTTAAAAACAAGAAGATGAAGAAAAGGTGAAGATTAAGCAATATGCATTTAAGGAATATAGGTTTCAATGAAAAATAGGTAGAGAAATTAAAATGTTTTGAGTTAAATTAAAAAATCAAAACAAAATATGTTGAATGCATTAGCAGCAGTAGTTTGAGGGAAAACTACAGCACTCATGTGTGATTTAGTAAAGCAGAAAGATTTAAGTTAGTATTGAAAACAACTGCATGAAGCTAGAAAAAGAAGACAAATAGAATTCAAAGTATGTAGAAGAAAAATAAACATTTTTTAAAAATCAGTGAAGCAGAAAATGAATAGAGAAAATTCAACAAACCCGACATTGGTTCTTTGACAAGACAAATATAACTAATAATCCTCTGGCCATGCTAGCTAAGAAAAAGAAGAACAAGAGTACAAATGTAACATTTCGGATACCAGGATGCTTTAGATTCAAGAATATTATATGTCATAAATTACATTGTTTTTAATATATGAAAGTTTCTGATATTACAGAAAACAGAATGGCTTAACTGAAGAGCTAAAATTTTCCCACCACCATTTCCCAGCACTTAAGCGTCATGCTAGCACATCTTTGGTTGCACTGTGTTAGAATGCTGGACTTTAAAAATGCCCGATTGAATTGCTCACTTCAGTTTCTTAAACAAATCATTCAAAGCATTTTGGCTTGAAATTAGAACAGAATTTCCAACAATTTCTGGAGTAGCTCTCCACATGCTTCTGCATTTTTAATTGCATATGTATGTCAACACTACTCTCAGTATTGGACAATCATAAAATCAAAATTTTAATCAACTTTGAAAATCTGTGGAGATCCTCTGTGTTCGGAAAGACCAAATATTCAGGCTGGTCTTAATTCTTTAGGTGAAAATAAATATATCATTTCATCAAAATGCAAGTTTGTGTTCATCTTTAATAAGTGGCTTTATGTATTTGTATACATACTAATTATTTAAAAATACACTAATTTATAATTTATTGTCAATAAATATTTATTGTATACATATTTTATATACCTAGCTATGTATGGTTGTAAAAAATTAATTTGATGAAAAGGAGTAATAAATGTGAAAGTTTAAGAAGCCCAGCCCAACCCAACATGTACTCTGTTGCTATGTTAAATTATAGCATTCGAAATGCCAGAGCATTTTCAAATTATATATTTATGTTTAATAGGTTTATCTGATATAAAATTATTATAAGTCAAGAACTACCCAGGTAATAAAAGAATACTAGGAGCCACTCTTTGACTACAGAAATTTTAACTTCAGTGAAATGGGTCAAACTCTTGAAAGACTTGATTTATCAGAATTTACATATAGAAACTGATAATCTGAATAGATTTATAACTATTTAAAATTAATCAATAAGTGATAATTTTTTAAAGAGATTATCCATGACCATCTGGGTTTCCTGGTGAACTATACACAAAGTATCAGAGAACTTGATTCCCTTCTTAACTAGGTCTATGAACTCATGGTACCATAACACTCAAATAAGACACCTCAAAAAAAATAAAACAGACTAATATCGTTCTTGAGTATTGTTGTCCAAATCAAATCTCTAACAGATGCAAACAAATTTATACCATGAGTACATAAGGAGAATCCCACACCATAAGCAAGCAGCATTAATGGCAGATATGTAAGACTACTCCAGCATTTGAAAATCAAGTTATCTAATCCTTCAACAGGCCAAATGAGAAGAACATTATGATCATATTGATAAATGCTGAAAATCATCTGTCAAAACTCAAACTAAAAATTGTCAAATCTCAACTTGATGAAGGAGATCTAATTACAGAAGATTCCATTAAGTTTAGTGTTGCAGAAGGCCAAGATCAAGTTGATTGGGATTGATTTTCTGCTAGAACACATACTTGAAATAGAGGTTCACGTCTATTTCTTGATAAAGAACATAGAGATTCTAAGTCTAAAATGATATAATATTATATCTTAAAGACAAGTATAATGATGCAAAAAGAAAGATTTTCTATACTTATGATTTCACAGTTTTGGGAAAGGAAGAGTAAGGAAGATTGGCTGTAGATTATTACAGCTATAAAAGAGGTCAATGGGGCAAGTATTATGGAGAACCAGAAGCTTGTAACTTGAAGCTGATGCCGGTGGGGAAGTGTCAAGAATGGTACCCTTCTAAATTAGTAAATGGTGATGTGGATGCAAGTTTTCTAAGCAGAGAGAGATAAAGAACCACCTTGAACTCAGAGAAAACATCGTAGAGTCGCTTGGAGTAACCCCCCCCCCAAAAAATATTTTGCTAAAGAGACCGACCGCCCAGTTTAGTGGAAAAATGTCAAAACAAAACAAAAAACAAACAAGCAAACAAAATGATAGTTGTCATTCTTGGCTACAAATAAAAAGTTGAAGAAACTAAAACTAATGAGTTTTATTCGTCGCATCAGAAGAGTGAGGTACGCAGGGAAACTGTTCAAACTCTAAGAAACAAATGAATCTGGAGTTACATCTTGTATCTTCTGTGTCAGTTACTGTCATCTTGGCAGAAACTAGGAGCATCTGGGGCAGTGTTCGTCAACCTGTGGGTCACGACCCTGGGGTTGAAAGACCCTTTCACAAGAATCACCTAAAGCCATTGGAAAGCACAGATATTTACATTGCAATCCATAACAGAAGCAAAATTATAGTTATGAAACCGCAACAAAAATAGTTTTATGGTTGGGGGTCCCCACAACAAGAGGAACTGTATTAAAAAGGGTGGAGAGCTTTAGAAAGGCTGAGAACCACTGCTCTGGGGAATGGGCCTCTGGGCATTATTTTGATTAAGTTAACTGGTGTGGGAAGACTCATATTGTGGCTAGAGCCATTCATAGAACAGGGAATCCAGGACTGTAAGAAATGGAAAAGGCTAGCTGGGCTCTAATGTGAATACACTCATTGCTCTTGTCCTGCTGCCGAAGATATAAGGTGACCAACTGTTTCAAGTTCATTCTGTCTTGACTTCTCCATGATGGACTCTGCCTTGAACTGTGAGCTAAGGTAACCCTTCTTTCCTTATATTGTTCCTGGCAATGTACTTTATTCTGGTAACAGAAAATAACGAAGACTCACCGTAGAGCCCATCATCAGGTAGAAATAACTAACATGAGAATCTTAATGAGTTTGTGGAGCTGATTATGGACTGAACATGAAGCAGGACTGACCTGAGAAAGAAATTTCTTCAGGTGACAATATTAGAAGACCCTATCAAATGAGTTTACTAGATACTAGACGCATACTTATTTAGCTCAACGAAGCACAATATATCACAAACTTGCACAGACTGGGCCTTTTTCAACAAAAGACAAAATAGATCAGGGGCTTGTGTGCTGAGAATGCCCAAGGCTCAAAATAGTTAACACAAGTGGATGAAAGCTTCATCACCTCTTCCTCACTTGGTTCACAGTTGAGAGACTCGAAAAGGGAACTCGGGGTTACATACCTCAGGGACCACATAAGAACTATTCTGCTTTCCAGGAAGAGGGCAAAACCAGTCCTGCCACATCCAACATAAGGTGTTTCATTTCCTGGGAGGAACAAGAACAAGTTCTAGAATATTTGAGTAGTGTGTGTGTGTGTGTGTGTGTGTGTGTGTGTGTGTGTGTGTCTAATTGAGAGAAAGGGGTTATTTTCTTTCTAGAATATTCTACAGAATATTTCCTCTAAGAAATGTATGCAAGGAAGGGAAATTAGGCCAGTCCACCTAGAAACCTGCTTTACAGGCCCCTACACTTGGGCAGTTTTTCTTCTGGGAAATCCACCTAATTTTCAGATGATGAGCCTCAGAAATACCCCTCTGTAGTTTACTTTAGGGGAGAGGTGTAAGCAATGGGAAAAGTGGCAAACTGTTCTTTGTAACAGAAGCCTGCTCTCCAGAGGAACCCAACTCTATAGAGATTTCTCCAGCAGGGCATTCCTCCTCATTCTACTTCCCTTCAACCTCTCTGCTCTGCTTAGTTGGGGTAAGGAGAAAAGGGAAACTTGTCAATGTCAACATCCAGTGGTAGGAATAACCTTACTCTAAGACTAAGAAAAAAAATCACTAAATTTGTAGAACACTGCCTCCCACCCTACCTTGGCAGTATTCAGCAGAGTAAAAAGAATCTTGACTGAAGAGGTTGCAGGATTCACAGTCTGGCTAATGAAGACTTCTTAGGTAAGCTCAGAGGTAGAGATGAGACAAGGACAAAGGCACTAGAAAGATTTGAAACCTGTGTCACAAAAATGTTAAACACAGCAAGCATAAATAGAGCCCAACTCCTAACAAGACTAACCCAAGTCCTCACAACCAGCTTCATAGTACCTCAGTTCTTATTCCCTATACAATGTGTCTGGCTGTCAACACAACTACAGGCTGTAACTCAGAGCAATTCATAACAACTAAAAAACTGAATGAACCAAAAAATTATACCAAATAGAAGATGCAGTGTTTTAAACATTAGATATTTATTTTATCATCCATTGTCTCTAATATATTCAAAATCAGAAAAGTAATAGCCATTGAAAGAATAGTAGCTGTCATAGGATGAGGCCCAGGAGAAAGAAAAATGAATGCTTAATATGTTTGAGGTCTTTATCCAAAGTAATGGACAAGTTCTGAAACTGGCGAGATGTGGAGGTTGTCTACATTGTATGAGTTTATAGATATACAGAATGCCTCTGGACACTTTATAGTGGCCATATATACAAATTTCACCTAAAACACAAAATGTATGAAGTCAGACATCCAAAATTGGACCTTGGGTTGACCCACCCTGCCATCTACCCCATCTCGGTCCTGCTGGAGCTCGTGAAAGGACCAATTCTGTGGAAGGGTACCCACAAAACTTCAAGACATGGGGCAGGTGCAGGCCAACCCAGAGGAGCTCTGGTGAGAATCCAGTGAGGATGGTGTACCAAAAAACACAGGCCTTTAGCCAGACCAGTGACTCACTGCAATCAACAAAGGTGTATACTATAAGACATCCCAGTCTCTAATGCCCCCAGGACTGATGAAGAGAGGGATGGAAAGGCAGGAGAGAAGCAAATACCTTTCCGTTCCTCATGTGATCTTTATTCTGTTTTGGATTATTTCTGCTTTTTCCGTCTTGCTTTGGTTTGCTTGCTTGCTTACTTCGTGTTTTCTTTTGTGGGAGAAGGGGACAGCACAGCAGGGGTGTGGGGAGGGGTACGAAGGGACCAGGAGGTGAATGGAATTGGGATGCATGATGTGAAGCCTCCAAAGATCAATAAAGAAGTTTAAAAAAAGAAGAAAGGAAGGAAGGAAGGAAGGAAGGAAGGAAGGAAGGAAGGAGGGAGGGAGGGAGGGAGGGAGGGAGGGAGGGAGGGAGGAAAGGAAAGAAAGAAAGAAAGAAAGAAAGAAAGAAAGAAAGAAAGAAAGAAAGAAAGAAAGAAAAAGTAACAGTCTCAAGCTTCCTGGTTCTTTGTTACAATGCTCGTAATGATTCTGGAAGCATTGCTGCTTTATACTTGCGTTTTCTTTGAAGAATCTAAGGTGTAGATTGGAAAGCAAATGTTGCACCCGGTGGGAAAGCTCCCTCACAGAAGCTGAGCTGCATTTAGGAATCGTGTTCCAGCCTCCTTGTGCCAAGGGAAGCCAAGATAGAAACTGCTAGACCTCTGACACTGATTTGTTCACATGAAGATTCCCTGGGAGAGCAAAAGGCACACTTATGCTCCACACAGACTCTCAATTAAGAGCTTGCAGTGGGAAATAGTTTTCTTTTGTTTTCCATTCTGCACTGAGAATGACAGGGACTGCTCTCAGAACTTACAAGGGAAGGGTCGTTGTCATGTTGCCTCTCTCTCAAGGGCCTCCCAGTTCTGATACCACAGGTACCCTCTTGTCCAACTTAGACACAGCTCCACTGTGGGTCAGATAATCACAAGAAAAGGTTATGTCAAAGGAAAATAATAACCACAGAAAAGATCACATAAAGTATAAGGCTCTTCTTTAATGTAAACCATTGCAGCTACTTGCTTTGCCCCCGGTGACTCCTCCAAGCTTTGTTCTCTGCTTTGTCCTTTGAACTGCGTGCTGTTTTCACAGTGTAAAGCAAACACTTGTTGCAGGTATTCCCATTTGCAGTCCGGATTCTTTTCAATACAGCGTGAGCTTGGACACACAAACTAACATGAAAATGCAAATAAGATTTTTTTAGGGTCTCCCCTTCTATTGTTAGATATGCAGCTGGTAACCTAAAGTAGTAGTGACTGTTAGAAATGTGATTCCTATTTATCCAGTCTGCCTCAGTAGTGTCAAGGCATGTGTGCATGCCTATGTGTGAACATTCATGCATAAACATACCTTTTTTGACAATGGATGGATGCTTCACATGCCAAGCACTTCACAAAGCAGAGAGGAATTGGTTCCGCCTCCTTGAAGAAGACACCACTAAACTATGACTAAGTGGATTAGACAAACAATTTGCATATTGCCCTGATTTTTAAGTTTTTCCCAAGAAATGTATGTTATATGCATAGTTTAAGAAGCCTAAGAATTTAAATCATGTTGCTTGTGCATAAAGTTAGTAGACATATTTTAACTGTCCCATACCTAATTCCCACTGCACACAGAAATCTATGAGTATCACTTTTAAAACATAGATTGGACCTTTTTTATTGTTTTTATTGAGCTCTACATTTTTATCTGCTCCCCTCCCTGCCTCTCTCCTCCCCTCAACCCTTTCCCAAAGTCCCCATGCTCCCAATTTACTCAGGAGAGCTTGTCTTTTTCTACTTCCCATGTAGATTAGATCTATGTATGTCTCTCTTAGTGTCCTCATTGTTGTCTAGGTTCTTTGGGACTGTAATTTGTGGGCTGGTTTTCTTTGCTTTATGTTTAAAAACCACTTATGAGTGAGTACACATGATAATTGTCTTTCTGTGTCTGGGTTATCTCATTCAAAATGATGTTTTCTAGCTCCCCTCAACTGAAGAATGGATAAGGAAAATGTGGTACATTTACACAATGGAGTACTACACAGCAGAAAAAAAAACAAGTTGAATTTTACAGGAAAATGGATGGAGCTAGATTGGACTTTTAATGTGAAATATTAAGTAAGCTATACTTTAATTTTACTCTTGCACCATTCTCATAGTTTTACACACACAAACACCACATCAACTAAAGAATAGTCTGTGTACCTATATTGATATGAGTTTTACAATAACGACAGGACTTATTGTTTCTTTTATTAGATAGCTTTCTTTTAGCATGAACTTAACCAGTAAACACTTGGTTAGTTTTGACCTCGTTTTTGGTACATCTCCCAACAATGTGGTCCCTCATCTCACTGAACCATGTACAAACCCTCTTGCAGTTAATCCCTTCTGGGTACATCCTGGTGTCTTCCCCTCCTATTCCATGAGCTCATGACAGTTCTTGGCTTAGTCACATGGCCCCAGTTCCTTAGGGTTTCCCATTGTTAAAATACTGCTCCTCACTTTCGACTTATCCTCATCTGATGAAGTACATCACCCCTTAGGTTTCCAAGGGAAACATGATAAGTAAGTTACCTGGAGTATTTTAAGTCTTCCATGGTCACTTACTTTTCTTTTATATGTATGTTTACAATTTCATTGGATAAGGAGTCCAAGACTGAATCCATCTGCCTCCATGTTTTAGAAGATATTATATTTCAGTGGCAGAAGTTCTAGTGTATAATAAATGGGAAGTCAGAGCCGTAGGTATGATGCAAAAATCATTCTTTATTCTCTCTCTTATTTTGAATATTTTATTTAAATTTTAACATTTCGCCCTTTTCTCCCTTCAAACCTTCCTATATCCCTTTACTGCTCTTCTTCAGACTCATAACCTCTTTTTCAATAATTGTTGTTACATTTGTATATGTATGTACACATATAATCCTAAATATAACATGTTCGGTGTGTATAATGTTACTTTTATGTGTGTTTTCAGGGCTGATCATTTGGTATTGGAAACCAATAGATGCTTCCATCCCTGAGGAAGGCCATCACACCCACTCGCAGCTTCCCTCAACTGCCTAGAGATCTTTGTGTAGGGTTGTGGCATTGAAGAACTTTCCTTGTTCAATTTGGCATGTCCATTATTGTCATTCTTGTTCAGATCATATCTGGGCAGTCATGATAGTGAGACTTCTTGTGCGTAGCTTCTGATATTACTGGGAGACACAATCTCACACTCAAGTCCCATTTTTGTTACAACAGCATTAGCTTAATGTGTGGTTTCTGAATCATCTCTCTAATTTGATTCTTCTACCCCTATTTCCTACTTCTTTGTTGTCCTAATTACTTTTGATGCAACTTCCATAAATCAAGCTAAGACTTTTTCTGCTCCTATAAGTTTCTTTTTGTATAGTCTAATTTTCTAGCTTGCATATTTTCCTGAATTTTTCTAGAGAATGACACTATCTATATGATAGGATATGCCAAAAATAATGAAAGGGTAGATGTACTGGATATATATATTGTGATATATATTACAAGTATGTTATCATGTGTGATATTTTACATTTGCTATATGAAGTATAGTATACCTAAAGTTTTATATATTAATATAATATTATATTAATGTTATATAAATTAATAAAATGATATTCTGTTATGGCATATTATTTTATTTATATATATATTTATTGCTTAGTAAATGAAAGCTATGTCCCTGAGTGTGTGTGTGTTTCTGTGCAGATACATCTGTCCATGTACACTAATGCCATCAATAACCATGTTCACCTGAAACAGTAGATAGAAACTGGGGTGTACTAATAAGATATCTCTTTTAAAAATGTGAAAATACACCTTTTCTCACAAAATAACAAAGTATAACTATACTACTATTCTGTCCACTTGATTAACAGAAAAGACAAAGTATCTACAAGTCTGTAAAATTGAGAATAGGTATGTGGCACTGTATGTCTCTGCTCATGTTACTCTTAGCCCTAGATGTGCCTAAAATGGTCTTTCATGTGTCCATAGAGTAGCATAAATGTAGTCTCCGTGAATCATACTTCAAATTTTTTGGCTTAAAGTTATTTTTAATTCCTGGGCTGAAAATAGATTCAATTTCAGTAGGCTGAAGTCCCTATGGCCCAAGTCAACATAGGCCCTTTGAGGGGCCTCATGTGTAAACCATAATAGTCCCTTTTATATTGTCCCCCAAAGACATGGGAAGTAGAGGATTAGTTACACTTAATGAATAATAGGCAACATCTAACAAATAGCATGCTTTTTAAAAAAAGCATATTTCTTATGAGGGACCAAAGGACTTTGAAGGGAAACATGTTTTATGGATCATGGTTCTATAAGGTCCGGTTCCTCTGCTTCTGAAATTCTGTCTTGCAATGAACACACTCATATCACTCACTGGACTGTCCTCATGACAGACCTTCAGCTTGCCCAGTAATAGAATTTGAAAATGAATGCTTTAAAATACCAAACTCTTACTGCTGCACAAAGTTGTACAATTGGAGAAAGCTACACAATGCCAAGAAGCTGACAGGTCAGTATGGACGATAGTGTCATGACAGAGAAGGACAGCATAATGAGATGGTTGTGTTTGTGGTTCGGTTGAGTAATAGACTTCAGAAAAGTGGCAAACTGATTCTTATCTGGTTTATCCAGAAGGAATCAACACTGCAGACATCTTGATGGATTTTAAGTTCTGGCATTTATGTGTTTCAAAACTATTAAGTGAATTAATTTGTGTTGAGCTAATCATCTGTGATAATTTTGTTAGAGCAACTTAGATCAAATGGAAGATTAAATTATTTATCAATTTGAGTACAGCTGTATTACTTCAAAGAGTCAAAATCTTTACAGAAATTTCATGTGAATCTTGTGAAAGTAAATACACTTTGCTAAGATTAGTAGATTTTCAATGTTTTAAGTTTTTACTTCTATTTTTCACTTACGTAAGTAGAAATTTAAAAAAACAAAGATTAACTCGCTAGTGCAGTTTTAACCATGATCTTGTATAATTTAATTTTTGAGTTTCTTGGTTTTATATCTCTATCTCTTGCTGATATTAAGTTTAATATTTGAAAATTCCAGATGAAGAGTACTGCCATATTGCCAACATGTTATGACTTAAAGAGCCATATATAAAATCAATATGCCACCATATATTTTACCGAGCTGACCACAAATACAAACTTACCTTCCATCCCCATACCCCACCTGCCAATCCCTCAAGCCCCAGTCAAGAGAAACATGTCTGTAGCCACATGCACTCCTAATTTAGATACACATAATGATTCCCATAAATTCCCTCAAAGAGATGCAGGAACAGATCGCTTGCTATTAAAATTCCATCTGCCATACTTGATTATGTTTCTTTTAACCAATAGGGCCAATTTATAAAATACACATGTATTTAAATTTACTTGTCAACCAGCTGTCGTGCTGCTATTACTTTTGAATAATGTTTTTATTAAAATAACTTCCTATAACTAGCATTTAGATAACACAAATTTACTAACAGCATCAATCCATTTGTTTTCAGAAAATTGGGCATGCTTAACTACTTAAGGAGAACTCAACTCATTATCTTCCAATTTGGTGAGTCAGAAGTCCAGCATGCATGTCCTTGTGCTAAATTAAAGCATAGTATTTTGCTCTACGAAGGCTGCAGGGGAGACGTTTCTTTCCTTGATTGTCCTAGCTCCCAGCTCACGTCCTTTGTTCTATCTGCTCAAGTTAGAAACGTCACAGGTTTCCAGCCCACCTTTCACTGTCACATCTTCCTCTAACCAGAGTTAGGATAAGGCTCTCTACTTTGAGGAATCACATGATTAGCTAAGGCCACTGGGTAATGAAAAGAAATGCTCCATCTCAAACGCCATAAGCACAATCACATCAACAAAATCTTTAGTCATGTAAGAGCTATTATTTTGACAGCCATACACACACACACACACACACACACACACTTTAACTCCACAGGGCATTTGTGAGAGGAGAAGCATAACGACCACAAAGCAGCTATCTTAACCTTTACTTTAAAGAGCAGCAACAAAAGTCATTTTGTGTTACTTGGGTGAATGAAAGAAGTGCATGAGGACAGAATCAGCAATTCTTACAGTCTTCACTTACACAGTTACCTAGCTTTCTCTTTACTGTGCGTGGGAAGCAGTGGTAGAGAACAGGGATGTTGCCAAACTCAAAGTTTGTCATTACAGGTTCCCAGTGATTCTGTGTTGAGGAACATCGAGACAGAAAGGAAAGCGAGAGATTGCACACATGTTGTCATAACCAGACTCAAATGCCAATCATCACTCACACATTCAGTTAGGAAAGAAATAATGTGTCGCAGGGATTCTCTAGACACTGGGATAAGGGATGAGAAAGAGACTGATAGGCACACATTGTCGTACAGTTTGTTAGGGAAGATTTTCCAGAAATGATTTCCAGAGCTGGGGATGTAGAGCTGGTGGAGTTCTCGCCTAGCACACATGAAGTCCTGAGCTCCATCCCCAGAAATAGATACAACTGGATACAGTAGTGTACACCCATGAGCCCAGCATTTGGGATGTGAAGGCAGGTGGATCAAGGTCTTTATGGGCTACAGAAGAAATCCAGTAGCAACCTGAGCTTCATGAAACTCTATTTTAAAACATGATGTCTGAATGATGCACATTGGGCTGATTCCAGATGCAGACTCCACACACACACAGCTAAAGCTTTGAAAGACTGAACATTCTCCTAATTGGTCTCTACATTTCTTGATTACCCCTGATAAAAACATACTGTGTTGATTTGCACAGTGTTAATAGGTGATGGTTGGAAGATTTGACATAAGCAAATTTGCACCAGGCTTTTGTTAGAAACATGGCTAAAATTCAGATAAGTTTGGCTAAAAGGCAGAGTGTTACTGAATGTATTTCACATGAAATTACTCCTAAGGGCAGTATTTGTTACCATCAGGGATTACTTTAACCAAGCCTAACACTGGGTCATAGAGTATAGAAATTGCTCTCAGTTCTGTGGTCTGCCTGTAGTTTGGATCTGCCTTGTGACATAACACCTTTTAAATGGCTGAATGAACTGCTACTAAGACAGCTAATTACATTTTTATAGTAAGAAAGTGAAAGAGCAGACGAAATCTTTGGAATATTTTTCATACACAGAATCAAGACACAAATCAAAACAATTTTTTAAAGTTTTATTTATAATTATACCAATTTACATGTCTGTAAATATAATTTGATTTAGAGTACTATTTTTCCAGGTTATGTCATTAGCTTTACACATTTAGGTCATTTGAATTTTGTTTCCATATATTGTGTTTTTTTTTATTTTACATTATTTTAATTCAATTTGTGTGCCGAGATTTTTGTGTGACTTTCCACACATGGAGGACTGTAGCGAGCTGCGTGCTGTCACACCTGATGGAGATGTATAATCAACTCCTGAGATGGCTAAGGCCTGACCTATGCTATGATCACGCAATGATTATCAGCTGCCTGCATATGCGTGAACCTATGGGCAGTGCCCACCTGGCAATCCGGGATTGGCAGCCCATGCCTACTTAAGGGCAGAGAGAGGTTTGCCCAGAGAAAAAAAGAGAGAGGAGAGAGGAGGGAGAGAGAGAAGAAAGAGAAGGAGAAGGAGATAGATTGCTGTGAATAAAGTCCTGAAAACTGTTGCAAGAAGAGCTCCGAGTGTTGTGTTTTTCCTTGCTGGTCGGGGGTGGACATGACAGAGGAACAGCCCCACTTCCACAGTCTTTTTCTGCAGCATTATTGCTACCTCCCCCCAGAAATTGCCTCCCAAGGTGCTTGGAAATTTTGGAAAGAACAAAACTGTCCAAATCCACATTAGCATCTGCTTGTTTTGTGACCCATGGTCATCTGTGTGAACATGGCTTTGAATGAGTCTTTGGAGCCTGATGGGTTCACCATTGGATATGTGACTATAAAAACTTCAATTTCCCCCTACTCCTAGAATCAACCAGTGGTCAGTAGTTTACCAGGGAGAAGGAGCTCCCTGTGAGACCTTCCTCTGCCCATGACTAAGGGTTAATAAGCACAGTGTTCTGCAGACCCAGTGTGGGCAATCACACCAACTGTGCGATCGTGTGACAAAGGGGTTTGCAAGGAAAGGGGGAGATGGCAGGGGTGGGGAGCAATAAGCAGGGGTCGAAAGCAATCAGAATGCACTATATGCATGTATAATCTTATCAAAGAACAAATTTATTGGAAAAAGAGATGAAAACCATGGAAGTTCCTGATTTGCTTCTGTTGACCAGAATCTCGTGGAAGGATGTCACTTCCCAAGTTAGGTGGCCGAAAGGCAGTAACTTACATCATAGATATAGTCTCACCCCCTTCCAGTTGCCACTGTAAGAAGCCCTGTGGGAAGATTCATATGGTAAACATTGGCATGTCTGACCAATAGCAAGATGCAGGGAAAGGACATTCATGTCCTTTGTGGGCAGAGACAGTCCTGTAATGGCTCCAAACCTTCTGGTTTCTCCACTGGAGCTGATGAGGGCTGAATAAGAAACACCCAGATGCCTCACACACAGAAATTATGAGGACATAAATGTTTGATGTTTAAGGACTATATTTTGAGTAATTTATTACACATTCAGAAATGGCTATAGTAGAAAGTTAGAAGTCAGTAGTACCTGACAGCTGTTTAACTTTCAATTTTAATTATTCAGAGTATCTCTTTTTCATGTTAGTGTTTTCTTTGATTTATCTCCTGGTATTCTTGCCATGATCTTATAGATGTCATTCCTTCTAATTTTCAAGTGTTACTTATACATTCCCCTTCCTCTCTTGTCATTCATATATGGTCAACATTCCCCCACATTATTTCTCCTGTCATCATGCTTATGGGAGCTATAACTTTTAAAACTATAGTTGAAATTATCTTTTTTATTTTTCAGTAGAAGCATCATTTCAGTAATTAGTATGTAGCAGTCCTCCAATTCGCAATGAATGCTCTTTATTAGTGTTTTATCCTGACACTTAATCTTTCTGTTAGTTCAAATAGTTTAGCTGCAAACAATCATATAATTTGTTGATCAGGATGGATTTGTATCCTTCTTGAGAGTTACGAGTTTTTTGTTTTGTTTCGTTTTGTTTTTGTTTTTTGTTTGGATTTTTGAGACAGGTTCTCTCTATGTAGCTCTGGCTGTCCTGAAACTTGCTCTGTAGACCAGGCTGGCTTTGAACTCGTGGAGATCCACCTACTTCTACGTCATGGGTGCTGGTATTAAAGGCATACACCACCATCACCTGGCCTCTATGACTAACTCGAGTGACTGCGGGGATTAAAGGTGTGTGCCACCACTGCCTGGCCTGTATGGATGACTAGTGGGCTGCTTTCCACTTTGATCTTTCATTCTGAAGCACAATATCTGTCCCTGGGATTTTTTTATTCACACTATACATACTAATCATGTCTTATGTGTCAATGAACTCTCAAAGCAAGGCCATGTCAAGGCATTACCTGTAGATGATATATCACATAATTACAGCATAGGTCAACAGATCTATAGCACCCACAAACAACAGAACAAGTCCTAACTTGTTACTGGTTTTTCCTTCCCAAATAATGCTAGCAACTTCTGGAGCATTAAAAGCTCTATGTTTTACTCCATTTACTGAATGTTCTTCCAAAACCACGAGCACAGCATATTCTTAAATATTTAAGATCCACAGCTTAATGAAGTTTGTCTAGTATGAATGATTTTCAAATGCAAAAAAGCTAGACCTTTATTTAAATTAGTACTGAAATGATAATGTTTGAAAGTCTAAAAAGCTACTGGTCTGGTAAGTTGTGCAATTTACTAGGGGTAATTAATTATACAGAAGTTGGTAGATCTGAAGCCATGAGCGCAATCCAGCTCATTCCCAAATACCCTTCAGGTCTTTATACTAACGGTAATGATGAAGCTATCACCAACCTTCTCAACTTAAACAGTAATGCACCAGGTCCTGTCCTAAAACTCAAGTGGTCATTTTTTTTTCATTTTTATTGTAGTTGTCAATGCTATTCATACTGCACATTTACCTGATTTTCATATTTTGTGTGTGTGTGTGTGTGTGTGTATGTGCGTGAGTGAGAGGGAGGGAGGGGGTGCTTGTGCCATGGTGTACATGTGGAGGTCAGAGAACAAATGATAGGGGTTGGTTCTTTCCTTCCGCCATGTAGTTTCACTCCATGGGCAGAGTTCTGATGCCAGGCTTAGCAGCAAGCTTTGAACAAATGCATATGGAATCTCTCAATAAAAGTGGAAGCATGTCTGCTGTGTTCACAGAATGTCATGTTACGTATTTATCTAAGGGCAGTAAGTGTTGTCCTATGTAAACTTGGATATTGATAACGGTTAAAAATAAATTGAGATATTGAGTCATGCGGGTTTAGCACACTTTATGAAACACTCACCCTCGCATTTAGAACGCTAATTATTCTGACCCAACATGAGCACGTGCTAAGGAGTGCTGCATTGCTAGGTTTTACATTACAATTGTTATTTTTTAAACTAGGAACAGTAAATATACTACAATACAGTTCTATGGGGAAAAGAAAGAAACAACCCCAGCAAACTACTAAATATTCAAACTCTAATTAATATCCATTTGTTATAAGATGGCAATGAATTTTGATTTAGGCAATAAAATTTCACATAATAATTGGCAAAAATGTTTTTGCTCTCATTTTCTATAATCAAGGCAAGCCAGTTCTGTCACACAGAAATTATATTAAATTTCTGGGGTTTGTTGAAAGAAATAGAAGAAATATCAATATTTCCTCATTTTAATTAAAAAATGACTGGGTTGGATTTTGTATTCTGTCATTCTTGGATCTCATTATTCATACTCCTCCAAATTATTTTTAATTCCACAGAAGTATTTAGAAAGTGCTAATTTTAATTTCAGAGTGCTTGGCAGATAGTTAATTCAGCCCTTGTCTATTACCTAAGTTTTCACACTTAAGAATAACTTCTGTGTTGAATCAGAACATAAAATAACTTCAACTGCAAAAAAAAAATACTTTCTAATTGTACCAGTTAGTAAATGGCTGCTCACTTTATGCCTGGGTTTTGGCAGACTCCAAGTTCATGCTTATTGCAACCCAGAAGAAATGGAAATGTTTTTTTCCAAGTAGCCCCTGGAAGATGTGCTAATGGCAAGCCCAGCTACTGTGACTGTCAGATGCTCTGCTGCACAGCATGAGCCCAGGCTCGCTGACTGGTGTGGCAGCCCAGAGTCGTGCACAAGTACTTACAGCCACAGTGACATGGTGCTAAGCATGTTTTAAGACTAGTCCCAATCGAGCAGCATCTTATCCAACCAGAAACAACCCCACAATCCAGCTCTTTTTAAATGATCATCCTTGTATCATAACAGATTAAGGCTGCAGCTACTTTGGATTATGTTTAATCTAACCTTTATCCATTCACATCTTCACCTGAAACTTACAAGGACCAAGAGTCAATTGCCGGGGCATAATTCACAATGACACTGATCTTTCCTTCCTCACTCTAATTATCTGGATTAAGAATAACACTTTTGAGTAATTATTTTCACATTGGATAAACATTAAGCTTTCCTGGATTTATCTGAGCTTTTTCCTAACATGAAATAGATCCAACCGGGCTTAGAGGAACATAACTGACAGCAGTGACAGCTTAATCAAGGCAACCCTAAACAACTAAAACAATAAGGAAGTGTTTATTTCTCAATGTTTAGGAAAGTCAAGCTCAGAAAGTTAACAGGTCTTGTGGCACTAAGCCCCACCACCCTCAGTAGCCAATTGCAGAGCTTGGATTTTTTTTCTTTCTTTATAATCATTCAGTAATCCTCAAATAAAGTTCAGTCTCTGAAGCACGGGGAACAGCACAGATGACTGTATTGATGCCATTCATTGACTATACTGATACTACTTACAAACACTAGATATTCTGATCTTCCTAATTGGTAGTATCACCTAAAAAGAAAGAACACATTATATTAGAATTGAGGTGTAAGATTATAATTATAGAGAATAAAACACTTGCTTTGTCACTTCTGATCACCATCTTGATCACTCGGCACGGTCTATCCAAGATTGCACGCAATCCCTAAAATTGCCATCACAAGCAAGCTGGGAAAATCTCCCAAGCTTGTCTTTGAAACCACCCCAGATCATATACAGTTACTCACTAAAATCACATCACAAAACCCAATTACACTTTGGCTTTGCAGATCCAGAGATAACCTCTTAAAGAGCAAACTCCCTCACTGTGTCGACCTCTGACCCCCAGCTCTTTTTCCAATCTGTAGCAGCAGGTCTGCATGTCTCTCAACACATGAGGAGCCAAGACCTTGAAGTCAAAATGATATGTAGGACTTTTGAGTGGTGCCTGGTATTTTAAAATAAGCTTAATATTGCTAATATTTTGTTCTTCTCCCTTGGATATATATATATGTGTGTGTGTTTGTGTGTAATAAAAATATAATATTATATACGTATATATTATGTACAGCTGTGGAACTTACAATTAAACATTTCAATGGAGAAACAGTCGGAATTATTTTTTTGCCTTTATCTGAATGGCTGGATAAGAAAACTGTATATGTTTAAAAATCTAAGTTTCTGATTATTTTAATTGAGTTAGAAAATAATGCAAAAAAGGAAAGATTTCAAACAAATCCCAAATAAATATTTACAATGTGCAGAAGAATTGAGAGGTGATGCTTCAAGCAGTAACCCTTGCAAGTCCATGATTACATGTCTGTTTATGTGCATACAAATTAATCCTTGCACACATGATTCTCTTTAGGACACAGAAAGCTCTCAGTTTCATTCCATCTCCCTCACACACTCTAGAGAAGACATACAGCAGCAGGTGAAGTGATAGCATTTTAACAGAGACGAATGTAAATTCTAAACGTGAAAAACTTGGCCTGCGATGTTGGCTCTTCCTCAGACCTGGAGTCTCGGCATGCTTTTGTTTATCAGCTAACCTATCTATGCCCTTGAGCATCCTCACCTACCAGCAGCAACAAGTGAGTTCACAGCCCTTGTCTGAACTGCTGTGGCATTCAGAGGTCATTTGCTTTAACCTCCCCAGCCTTCTCTCTGTAGGATATGTCAGTGACCATGACCATCGAATGCCCATTGTAAGAGCCATGCAAAAGCATTAAGATAGGTCTAGGGAAGAGTGTGGTTAGAAGAATAACTTTGCGTAGTCGAGCAAGGCTTTCAGTAGTGGGACTGGTTGTATTTGATTGAGTTGTTGGCCAAGGGGGTCCTGTGGAGATCCCCTAACAACCCAGGTCGTTGCTGGCACAGAAGGTAGCTCTGTGAAAACTCTCAGCGGGGCCCCAATACAGAGGATAACATCCATACAGCTCATTAAAGCTTGAGAGATCGAGTCGGTGCTGCCTGGAGCCTTCAGCCCTATGTCCTAATCTCTTTGGCAAGAGAAGGTACTCTGCAGGCTATGGAAAGAGGAAACTGGACCTGAACCCAGTCACAAAACCTCTGACTTACAATCTGTCCTGCCTGCCAGATGCTATGAGGCAACATAGCATCTTAGAACTTGTAGAAGCAGACAGCAATGTTTGGTTTAACTTGAGGCCCATGCCCACGAGAGGGAGTTCATGCCCTACACTGCCTGGATGGCCAGAAACTGGTGACTGGATAGCCCAGAGACATCGGATCAGTGACATCTCCAATCATCAGCAGAGATGCTTCCTCCCAGAGCAGATGGGTGAGGGTACAGAGACCCAAACAAGACATTCTACAAAAAGAAAGTGTAAATTGGAGTTCTCTTCCATGTTCCTCCCTTTGGAGACTGGAAATCCCATGGAAGAGGGGGAGGAAAACTGTAGGAGTCAAAAGGGATGGGAGACATCAGGAGAACATGGCCCACCAAATCAACTAAGCAGGGCGCACATGGGCTCACAGAGACTGAAGCAGCAAGCATGGACGTGCATAGGTCTGCACCAGGTCCTCTGTATATGTCATGTCTGTGAGCTTTGCTTTTTGTGGAACTCCTAACAGTGGGAGTGGGTGTATCTCTGGCTCTTTTGCCTGCTCCCGAGACTCTTTTCCTCCTATTGGGTTGCATCTTTCCCCCTAGATATGAAGGCTTTTGCCTTGTCTTATTGTATCTTGTTTTGGCCTCTTTGGGTGTTGTCTTTTGGAGGACTGCCCTTTTATGAAGAAAAAACAGAGGAGGAGTGGATCTTGAGAAGAAGGGAGTAGGGATGGGAGCAGTTGAGGCAGAGGGAAATTGTAAACAAAATGTATTTATGAGCAAATCTATTTTCTTTGAAAAAGAAAAAAAGTTTTAAAAAGAAAGGATTTTACAGTTGTTCTATCCAGTAGAGTGTCTATATTTGCACATAGAGGTGAACGAGATAAATTGTTTCACTAACTAAGCAGACACATCTTCAGCAATGGGCTCTATCTCCCAAAGCATGAACAAACACAGACATCCTCTCTTTACAACCTTGAAGAGTCTAAAACGAATCAGGCAAAGTATCTGAGATGCTATGTCAGCAAGAACAAAGCCGGGATTGCGTGGGTTATGCTCACTATAATGGGCAGCAGCAATGGCAGCCCAGGACATCAGTGCATTTATTTTCTACACATGAATGGAGGAGATGGGTTTACTGTGTACTGATGAATCAGGAGTGCGTTTATGATAAGCAGCTGTGCAAGGGAACAGCTTTGGCTAACCTTGGTAGTTTGGTGTAAGAAGGCTCAGGTTATATATAGTCATCCCTGAAGAAGAAGCTGCGGTTGATGAATCTGTAGACACTGTCACCATTTGCACTCAGACCAAGAGAAGGCATTTCCATCCCTCTGAGCCTCACCCTGGGGAGGCTTTGCCTTTCCCATGGGGCTGAGGCACTGGGGTCTTTGACATAGCTGTGCCCATGTCTACAGCTCACTTTCACTTAAGATTTCATGTGCTCTTTACACATTTCTTCTGCCATAAATAGATGCTGACCTCAGTTTCTCCTCCCTCCACTCCTTTCAGCTCTCTGCCCACTCTCTCTCCTAGGTCTACTCCCGCACACATATCAATTGCATTTTAGGGTTAATTGCCATGGGTATTTATTTATCCATAATGCTGGAGTAGCTGTTTGTTCTGTTTAATTGGGAGATACACTGTTCATGCTTTAGCTGCCCCTTTGAAAAATTAACTAGGATTGGTATGTAAAATGAAAAAAGAGTTTTTTTTGTTTTTATAAAAATAAAAAATTCCTACAATAAAACAAAATAAACAAAAAAGGAAAATTAGCTAAATGAATAACAGTCTAAAAGAACAAAATAATAATATGAATTAAAGTAAACTACAATTTACTATAACTACTAAGTCCCAAATTATCATTTCTATGGTTTACAGTTATTACAGATTCCCCAGTAGCACTCTATGCTCGGTATATAATGGTGAAAAAATAAAATATTTTTATTAATTTTGCATTTCTAAATATATGTGAAGAGGAAAGAGTAACATGGGGAAACATACATGCATAAATTTTTTGAAATATGAAAAACCCCAAGCATATCATCATGTCTGAAAACATTCTGACATTGAAAATATAATATAAACGAAAAATTTTCAAGGAGAAAAAATGAAGTGTTTGGTGGATGAAGGTGTGAAATCTGCATGGTTGACCGTGCTTTGTAAACGTTTACATTATCCTGAGGCGAGTCATATTTGCGGACTTCCTGCACACTGCGTAACTTTACCCAGAGCTGTGCAAGCGTCATTTCTCATACAGATGTTGTGCAAGGGCTGTAAGGCATGTGTTCCTGACAACCCCGACAATCCCTTCTCAACAGTTCTTACAGAGAGGGCAAGGCTACATGACAGCCCCAGATGGTCTGCAAGGAAAATGCAGAAAAAGTTCCATAATTGATTTGCTGTTTGCTGAGATACCCTATATGTTCAGCTTCAACTTTTACCTAATCCATCCATTCCACCTTTGTTATGTTTTGCCCTTTAAAAAAAAAGGAAATCCCAACAGGGGTTGAGTTTATATGCTTAGTTATATATATATATATATATAAAAAGACCCAGAAACTTGGGTGAGGTAACAGTCCCTCCAGAACTTTGCTCTGTTGTTCCACTGGGAAGGCTATTGACATCCATGCATAGTCAGTCTCTAGAAGGCTCCACCAAGATGCTTCATTGTGGTCCTTGTTCTTTTTTGAAGTAACCTTCAATGTATTCTCTGCATGGCTACCATGAGTGGTCTAAAACCGAATTGCCGTAGTTGGAGGTGTAGGAACAAGGCTATCAGTAGATGCCGTGAGAGGGGGAACTCAATGCTGTGCCACTTATTACAGTGAAGTTTCATTTTGTTTTATGTCATACGATTTCTTTTGACTGGCTTTTCTCTGGCTGCTGTGCTGGTTTTGGAGGCAAAGGCTCAGGACTCTGGCAAAGGGCTTTGCCTTTTTCTTGTATCAATGGTATTCAATCAATACCATGAAGATCTGCTGGAATCCAAGGATACTGAGATAGAGCAAACACCTACGTTGACTTAAAGCTCGCAAACTAAAGTGTGGAAGCTTGATGGTGGATGTAAGCTCATTGTGTTGGTTCTCTAGAGAGAGAAAAGAAGTGTGAATGAAAGTGCTGGGAGCTGGTGGACTCTTAGTTACTCATGCTCTGTTAACCTGGTTTGCACGAGGCACTCTGTACAGGCACTCTTATGTTATCCAACACATAGCACTGTGCAACTAAAGCATCAGGAAAGTAAAATGAGGTATAAACCCTCAATGGGCTTTCTATTCAACTCTACTAATCTCTTTTTATTCTACTCTTTAGTTGAAACTATCTCAATGAAGATCATAGTTGGATGAAAAAACGTTTCCATGTGCTAAGGCTTGAGATAGTTTCAGCTATTGCTGATTCATTGTCAAATACATTGGAGCATCATCTTCTGAATGTTCAGTAGAGGCCTCTGTATTAAAGGAATTGGCTAGGGAAGCACTTCTGGAAGGTGGTAAAAACTTAAGGAAGTTAGTCCTATGGAAGATCTTTAAGTCACTGGGGCAAAGCCTCCAATGTGATAGTGTATACCATTGCCTTCTACTTTTTCAATATAATTGCTTTACAGTTGTAAACGTTCTTGCTTAGCCACAGACTCCCATCACAGAATACACATTACCGCAGGATAAAAACCACAAGGCTACAGGCGGTGGTGGCGCACGCCTTTAATCCCAGCACTCGGGAGGCAGAGGCAGGCGGATCTCTGTGAGTTCGAGACCAGCCTGGTCTACAGAGCTAGTTCCAGGACAGGCTCCAAAGCCACAGAGAAACCCTGTCTCGAAAAACCAAAAAAAAAAAAAAAAAAAAAACCACAAGGCTAACCAATCATGGACTGCCTTCTTGTGATAGAACATAAAATTGTTCTTTCACAAAAATAACTTTTCTCTTCTTTATTTCTGCTTTCTGATAATTTTGTAAACATTTAGATTTATGTCAAGTGAAACTTCAAGTCAAACCCCAATTACAGAGATTCACCCAAGAGTCTTGATTTCTGTGACTTCAGTCTTTTGGTTTGCCACAGTGGACACCTTTAATAGGGAGTGATATCTACAAAGACTCATAAACCAGGATGGACCTTTGGACCCAGAAAGTTGATCCATCTTCATTGATCCACAAATTAAGCTAGTTCATTTGAAGAAGTAAGGTGCAAAACCAATAACATTTTGCTTCCTATTTCACTCAAAATTTCTGAATGGACTAGTTAGGAAAAGATACCTTGTCAAAATCAACAGATGATGATTGAAAAGGTTGCCTCTTTCTTCAAATGTCCAGACACCAAAACAATTCAGAAGGATCATGAAGGACTCTGGATACACAACATCTCCAAAGAACAGGTTAAATCACCAAAAGCTAATCTAAAGAAGTGGAAAGCTGAAACAATGCGGCAAAGCTAAAACTAATTTCTGATTATCTTCAATAACTCAGGAAACTACATGAGAACTTAAACAGGGTATTAAACATAGTTGAGAAAACTAGACAAGAACAAAATGAGTGTTTCAACCAAAAGAAATTGCAAAAAGAATCCAACTGAAATTTAGGAACCAAAGAAGACAACTACTCTGAAAATGCTACAGAGACCATTAACTGCTTACTAGTTCAAGCAGGAGAAATAGCAAGTTCAAAGACACACCAGTTGAAATTTTCCACCAAGAGCATCAAAAGCATAAATGATTTTTGGTAAAAGATTTTTTTTGGTATTCAAACAATGTGATGTGGTTTGGGTTTAGTCCATTCTCTGTTAAGACCTAAAATCAGCCACCCCTTCAAGAAGATTTATAAGGTTCCTTCAGGGACTTATAAGGTTTCTTCAAGTGGAGGAAAAGTATTAGAAATAAAAAATCTGCATTTTTGGGTTTGATTGTTTTGAACAGGTCATTGTGTCTTGGGTCTCTCAGTTGACAGAGAAGGAAAATACATTTGAATGTGAGTGTGTGTGTGTGTGTGTGTGTGTGAGTGTGTGTATAAATATATACCTGTAAAAAAAATAAATAAAAATATATATATATACCTGTAACTTTTCCATATGTACTCAACTTCATATGGGAATCACACTAGTTACTATAAATATAACCTAGATCATATGGAGTTTACTTCCTGTGTTAGTGAGTTTACTGTAACTATAACAAAATACTATAATTAACTTAACGAAAAGAAAGGATTATTTTGGCTCACAAACTTCTATTTTCCCTTCCGTGAATGAGTGCTCCCATGTTTTTAGACCTCTAGCACGTTAGCATGTCATGATAGGAGAACATTTATTTCATGGGTGCATGAGAAAAATAAAGGGGAGACAGAGTTGCACTTAGGTGCATTTCTTTCAAAGTTACAACAGGACCAAGTAGAAAGGTTCCAGCAGTTACCCGTAAGTGACACTCCTGTGTTGGAGAATTGGAACCTTAAAGCAGGCTTTTGAAGGACACTCTAAATCCAAACTAACACATTCCTCCTGCTTGTCTGAAAGCCACATGCCAGCAAAAGGAAAGCAATCTGTTGTCCTTTGCTTAATTCCATAAAATGTCTCTGTGACTCCAGAATCCCTTCTTTGCTCTCCTCTGTGAAAGATAGACATTTGCTTTTACATTGGTTTCCACTCATTTTCAAAATCATTTAAAACAATGTGATATTTCTCACAATCATCAATGGAGCTGTACTTACCTACTTATAGATACTGTTATCAAATATTTATATGATCATGTGGTGTTTATTATTGACTTTGCTAATAATGTGAATTACGTTAAATTATTTGTGAACATATGGACCCCACTTGGTCATATTGTATTTCCCTTTTAACATATTGGTAAATACAAAGGATTTTGTATCTGTGTCCATGAACGATATCAACCCGTTAGTTTTGTATCTGGTACATATATGGTTTGGGTATTAGAAGGTATTTGTCTCACAAAATGAGTTGAGCAGTGTTCACTCTCCTTATATTTCCTGGAATTGTGAAGAACTGGCAACTAAACCTCATAGAATTTGTCAAACAATGAGCAAGGGATTGCTGATGTATCATTCTGGAGAAAAGAAGATCCAGAGCTAGAGGTGACATCACACAAGAAAGTTTTAGCTGTGTTACCCCATGGTATTCAGAAAATGAGAGGGCAAGAGAGCAATAAGGAAAGTTACACCACTGTGCCTCTGTAATCAGCACTACTTAATATAATCGTAATCATCACATAAACACCATTCATCAGGTCCCACCTCTCTGTACTATTATAATTGGTACACTTGGTGTAGACTATATTAGAACCACAGCAACACTAAATTATACCGTATACTATAGACCTGTATGGGATGTAGTTTCACTGTTCTTTATTTACAAATATATGTATTTTTTACATTTGTTTTGAGATTTGATGACTCATGCAAGTCAAGTCCTGTATGAAGTTTAGGACTGTATGCCATAATTTCCAAATAGATGTTCATTTTCTGATTACCTATTATTAACCTCTAGTACAGTTCTATTGCTTGAAGTTTTGCTGAATGGTTTCTGTTCTTTTCTGTGTAAATGTAGTCTCCATCATTAAAAATCTGATCTTTTGTGAATGGCCATGTATACTCAAAACCAAAATATATCATATATATTCTTTCTGTGGGGTATTTGGCTAATAACAATTAAGTAAATTCAATTGATGATATACATATAGCATCATGTGTATTGTTGCAGGTTTTTGGCAAGAGGATCTAGCCTTGATCATAAGAAGAGTATTTAAGTTTCCAGTTGTAGCTATTTCTGACTTTCTTTCTTCTGGAAATTTGCTACAAACTTCAATCTTGTGTATAGGATGCTTTGGTATGTATAGACAGGTTTAGAAATGTGTGTATTCTTGAATATAAAATACATATTTTAATGTACAACATCCCTCTTAAATCCAATTTTATTTTTCTAAAGTCTGTTGTGTCTTAAAGTTTATAACTGTTCAGCCTTTCTAATTTTGAGGGTTTTTCAATTTAATTTTGAGAATTTCATAAGGAAGTACTTTATTTCCATCACTCACCTCCCCCTCTTCTTTCTCCAGCTCTCATGTCCTGCCCACTTTTTAAATGGCTGACCTCTTGGGATAAGCTAATCTTTAGGGCTGTGGCTCTCAACCTTCCTAATGCTGCTGTAGCATTATTCCATTGCTACTTCATAACTGTAATCTTGCTACTGTGATGAATCGTAATGTAAATATCCAATCTGTGATCCACTAAGGGGTTGTGACCCACAGTTTGAGAACCATTGCTCTGCGGTTTTAATTCCTGGGAAAGACTGACTCTTAGGAATTATCAGTTGTCTGTCGCCCTTCTGGTACTAAAACCTTTCGAGAATTCCCCATCCACATTAGATTGCCAATTCGTGTTTTTGATGGCTCAGTGGTTTAGAGCATTGATTGCTCTTCCAGAGGACCCAGTTCAGTTACCACATGTCAGCTTACAACTGTAACTTTAGTTCCAAGTGATCTGATATGTTTACCCAGACATACATGGAGGCAAAAAAGCAATGTGCACAAAATAAGATTAAATAAATCTTTAAAAATGTTAATGTTTATTTTTGAGATTTTATTTTATTTTTATCATGTCTCCCTTCACTTTCCAACCTCCAAGTCCTCTGAGACACCCCTCCCTGCTCTTCAATACATGGCCTCTTTTTTCATCAATTGTTATTACCTATACATATGTAGTTGTATGTATATATGTATTTCTAAATACAAGTGTAAGTCCATGTAGCGTTTACATGCATGTGTGTTTTAAGGGCTGACTGCTTTAGCCCCAGTAGCCAATTACTGTGTTTTCCCTGGCCAATCTTTCCTGCTCCCAGATTTACTCAGTTGCCTGTACTTATTAGTGTAGGGTTGAGGCCTGCAACTTTCTTCCATCCAGTTTGATGTGTTTGTGGGTGTCCTCCTTTTCTAGATCATATTTGGGTGGTCGTGTTGGTGAGACTTTATAGGTATAGCTTCTGATCTGACTACCATCTGCAATGTTCCTGATCCCTAGGTATCAGAGTGTTTTATAGAGGTATCCACTAGGAGTGGGCTCCTGAACTCAGCGTATTGGTTGGTTGTGATTTTCTGTAGGGGTGTCTCTCTATTGCAAAGATACTTTGGTGGTGTCAATTTTTAAGTACCATTTTTAAGCTGAGATTTCCTGGTTAGGCTTTCCTGTCATATATAAAAGACACTGTACAGTAGGTTTTCTGTCCTGGTCCTTGGGCTTTCTGCTCCCTCTCCTGTGGTGTTTCCTGAGCCTTAGGGATAGGCATTGATTTATAGATGTATCAATTGTAGTTGCTTATCCCACAGGCTATGTCCTCTGCACTTTTACCAACTGTGATTTTTCTATAATGATCTCTGTATCTGAAAATTCAGATTGGACTAATACTACTGTGTTATATTTTTTTTCATAAAATTTGTTGAATTTTTATACTTGAATTGCATTTTATATCTATGTTTTTTCTTTTGATTTGGGGATTATGTTTTTGTTTGTCTGTTTCTTTAGACAAGGTCTTGCTCTCTAGCTCTGTTTGAGTCCAAATTCATATTTCTTTCCCCGTCTCTGGAGTGCTTGGATTCCAGGTATACCTCACCATATCAGGTTTTGGACTTGCTTTTTCATTCATTTTAACAATCTGTCTTCTAATTGGTATATCTGTACTATTAATGTTTTAAATAATTTTATATGATTAGATTAATATTTAGCATTTTTATGAATTTACTTTATTATTATTAACTTGAATACAAAGCATTTAGTCATTTCACATTTACATACAAACCTTTTGTTTTCATTGATGTTCCCTCCCCTACTCTCTTTCCCAATCCCTTCTCTTCACCTGTTGTACTCCCCCTTTTTCTCTCGCCCTTGGTTCCCTTTCTACCTTCGTGTCACATGGATTCTGTTACCCCTCCCCCCTTTTCCATAGACCCTCATTTTTTCCTCTTGTAATTTCCTTTCCAGTTTCACAACTTATACCCTGTGCACACAAATATAGCACATAAACAATTAAAACATTGGGTCTGTATATAAAAGAGATCATGTCACTGAGAGAAACAATTAATAAATAGGGCCACCTGAAACTGAAAAGCTTCTGTAAAGCAAAGGACACGGTCAACAAGACAAAACGACAGCCTACAGAATGGGAAAAGATCTTCACTAACCCCACCTCAGACAGAGGTCTGAGCTCCAAAATATACAAAGAACTCAAGAAACTGGTCATCAAAAGAGCAAACTGTACAATAAAAAAATAGAGTGCAGACCTAAACAGAGAACTCTCAACAGAGGAATCTAAAATGCCTGAAAGACACTTAAGGAAATGTTCAACATCCTTAGTCATCAGAGAAATGCAAATCAAAACAACTATGTGATTCCATCTTACACCTGTAAGAATGGCCAAAATCAAAAACACTGATGACAACAATATGCTGGAGAGGTTGTGGGGTAAAGGGAACACTTTTGCATTGCTGGTGGGAGTGAAAACTGGTACAGCCTCTTTGTATGTCAGTGTGGCGATTTCTCAGAAAATGAGGAAACAACTTCCCTCAAGACCCAGTAATACCACTTTTGGGTATATATCCAAAGGACGCTCAATCGTGCCACAAGGACATGTGCTCAGCTATGTTCATAGCAGCATTTTTTTGTCATAGCCAGAACCTGGAAACAACCTAAGTGCCCTTCAACTGAAGAATGGATAAGGAAAATATGGTACATTTACACAATGGAGTATTAGACAGCAGAAAAAAATAACGACATCTCGAATTTTGCAGGAAAATGGATAGAGTTAGAAAACATCATTTTGAGTGAGATAACCCAGATACAGAAAGACAATTACCACATGTACTCACTCATAAGTGGTTTTTTAAACATAAAACAAAGAAAATCAGCCCACAAATCACAATCCCAGAGAACCTAGAAAACAATGAGGACCCCAAGAGAGGGATACATAGATTTAATTTACATGGGAATTAGAAAAAGACAAGACCTCCAGAGTAAACTGGGAGCATAGGGACCTTCGAAGAAAGTTGAAGGGGAGGGGAAAAGTAGGGAGGGGAGAAGAGAAAAATGTAGAGCTCAGTAAAAATAAAGAAAAAAGAGAGAACATGAAGTATTTTTTCTGAGTTTGGGTCACGTAACTTGCTATAATATTTTCCAGAACCATCCTTCCTGTAAATTTTATTTTTTCTTTATGGTTGAATAAAATTCCACTGTGAATATGTACCATATTTTTTGTATCCATTCAGTTCTTGATGGACATATGATTTGGCTCCATTTTCTAGTTACTGTAAATACTGCAGCAATAAACATAGATGTGTAAGTATCTCTTTGGCATGGTCAGTTAAGAGTCCTTTGGATATTTGCCCAGAAAATGTATAGCTGGATCATATAGTACCTCTAGTTTTACTGTTGTGAGAAATCTCTATAATGGTTTCCACAGTGACCATACCAGTTTACCCTTCCACCAGCAGTGTCTAAGGGTTCCTCTCTCCCCACGTTTTCATAAGCATTGTTGTCATTTGTATTCTTGGTGAAAGCCATTCCAACTGGGCTTAGATGGGGTCTCAGAGCAGTTTAAATGTACATGTCTGATATATAAGATACTGAATAGTTTTACAGTATTTATGGGGAGTTGTGCTTCTCCTTATGTTAACTGACTGTTCATGTCATCAATCTGTTTGCCCACTGGAAAATTTCTGTTTCTGGTGTTTGAGAACCGCAGTTCTGTATGTATTATAGGCATTCGCCTCTGTCTGAAATATACCTGGTATAGATTTTCTCTTGTGATATAACCTGGCTTTTTATTCTAATAAAGTTTTCTCTGCTGTGAAACGGTATTTTCACGTCATATGATCCCATTTGAAAACAGTGGGGTTCTTTCCTGCAATGCTGGAGTACTCTTCAGAAGGTCCATGTCGGTGCCTATATCTTGACATGCTTTCCAATAATACTTTTAGCATCTGAGGCTCTTAAACTAAGGTTTTTGTTGCCTTTGGAAATGACTTTTCTACATCACCAAACATAGTTCTAATATCATTCTCTTGTACGTGGACATCAGTTTGCCATCACCAGCCATTGAATTGACTGTCTTCTTTACCATGAACATTTGTCACAGTTTTGACAAAATGAATGTGACTGTAACTATATATATATTTTTTATTTTCTCGAGCCTCAGTACCCTTTGATTGGTTGATGGATCCAATTTGTTGTTTGGCCATTACCATACTATTTTTGCCATTATGGTCAGGTACTTTCTATGTTTGTATGAGATTTAGGATTGGTTTTTATTTTCTGTACAGAGCGTCATTAGAATTTTGATGGTGATTGCATTAAATCTGCCAACCAGTTTTTATAAATTAGCCATTTTCACAATATGAACTCCACCTTCCTAACCCCATGGTTAGATCCATCACAGCAAGATGAGTCTTGCATCAACTCTGTCCTAGTTTATTCTTAACTGCCAAGACAAAGTACTGACAAAAAGCAACTTTGGGAGAGAAGGGTTTCCTTATTTTATACACTCATATCGCAATATATGATTGAGAGAAGTCGGAGCATTCAAGGAGCCAAGGAAACCATTCAGGACATTCAGGAACCATGGATGGAATCTGCTTATCAGTTTGCTCAGTTTGCCTTATAAACCAAATATTGTCTACCCAGGTTCCTTCAACATCAATCGTTAATCAAGAAAATGTCTCACAGCTATGCCCACAGGCCAGTCTGATGAAAGAAGTTCCTCAGTTGAGGTTTCTTCTTGCCAAATGACTCAAGTTTGTGTAAAGCTGGCAAAACTAAGTATTCACTCTCTCTTTTCATCTCCAATCCCATTAATTTATGTCCCTCTTTTTGTTGATTTGGCTAATGGTTTGCCAATCTTGTTTATATTCTGAAAGAACTGATTTTTAATTCCATTAATTATTTGTATGGAATTTTTTTCATTTCTATTTCATAGATTTCTATTTGGTCTCTTAAAAATTAAGTGTATTTATTTTATTTTATGTGTTTGAGTATTTTTCCTGCATGTTTGTATGTACAACATGTTTGTACTGTGCTCCTATATGTAAAAAGACGGCATTTTCTGCTCTGGAACTGGAGTTATAGATGATCTCATGCCCAAGTGTAGGTGGTGGGGACTGAACATGGCGCTTCTGCAGGAACAGCAAGTGTTCTTTAGAACTGAATCAGTTCAAAATTTTTTCTGCAGTCCCAGTTTTTCTCTTGATCATTAGAATCCCTTCTCATCTACTGATATTGGGTTTTGTTTGTTTCTAATGCCTTAAAGCATATCATTGAGTCATTCATTTGATGGCGCTCTAGTGCAACACAAGAACACAGAGCTCTAAACTTTGATCTTAGGGATACCGCCATCTTATCTTACTAGTTTTGAAATGCTGTGTTTTTATTTTCATTCAGTTCTAGGAACTTTTTGATGGTCTTCATTTCAGGAATGTGTTCTTTAATTTCCACTAGTTTCTGCATCTGCTGTTGATTGCTAGCTTTATCATTTTGTGGCCAGATAAAATGCAAAAGGTTATTTCAGTTTCCTCGCATCTATTGATGAACTTTTCTGTTCTCATATGTGATGTATTTTGGAGAAATATCCCATGAGATTCTAAGATAACATTCTAAAGGCTATGTTAGAAAGAAATGTGCTGTAGTTATCTGCTAAGTCACGTAATCTATAGTGTCATTTGACTCTAATATTTCTCAGTTTTTGGTCTAGGCAACTTACCTATTTGTCACAGTGAGTATCAACATGATGGATTATTATGGTGTTAAAGTTAATCTATTGTTTTTTATCTAGTAGTGTTTGCTTATAAAATTGGAAGCAACTACTTTTGGTATATATTTGGAATTGCAGTGTTTTCCTGATCAATTGTTCCCTTAAACAGCACTAAAGGGCATTCTTCATCTTTTTGGACTAGTCTCTGTTTGAATACTACCGTGTTTGTTATTAGAAAAAGTGACATTTACTACCTCATATAACTTAGAAAATCTTGATCCACCCTTTCAGCCTAAAGTTGTGTCTATCTGTAATCTTGAGATATGTTACTTGTAGGCAGCAAAAAGAGATCGTGTGTGTGTGTATGTGCGTGTGTGTGTGCGCACTCGCGCGCGCGTGTGTGTATAATATTAATGTCTTCTGAGTAGTTTTAGTTTGGGCTCTACTTTTCCCACTATGAAAATTGCTGTGTCAGCTTCTTTGCAGCTTCTATTTGCTTAATGGATCCATTTCCAAATTTTGACTCTCAGTTTTTGGATGCTTTTGCCAGTAATGTGTATTTCTTGGAGACAACAGATAGTTGTATCTTGTTTCTAAATTCTTTTAGTCTGCTTCTTTTAAATATCAAGTTTAGATTATACATAATATTAATGGGGGAAGGTAAAATATATTTTAAAATCTTACTTCTAAAATTGTATGCATAGATAATGTATGTGTTAAAAACTTATATATAGACATTAGTATACTATTCATAGTATACTCTGCTGAGCTTTATTTTATATTCTACCTCATGGATGTTGTTCCATAATACTGACCATACCTATATTGTCAATAATATGACATAAAATATGACATTTGCAACAGGACTAATTCTGCCTCTCCCATAAATTAACATTTAGGTGATTCCTTGTATTTTCCTAGTAAATATTGCCAATGGATATTTGAGTACTGTGTGTTCAAGTGTCTTTCAGAGAGCATCTAGTGTTTGATTTCTCAGCTCCAGCTAGCTGATCAATCTTTGTCTTTTCTTTGGTTGGAAGCATTCTTAGTACAAAATGTGAAAAGTGTAAAAAAGGTACCTCCAAAAGGCCCAACTGCTAGATTCACTAAAGAACCTTCAGCATTTTAAGACATCTGGCAGCATTTGAAATAAACAAATTTGTAATAAATTGGTCTTCTAAAGTAGATAAATTTTCAAAAAAAATATGTGTTCTCAATTGTGCATCATATTCAAAGGTCACCATCTACTCTGTAGCTCATTGCTATGATCAGCTTTCTCGCTAAACCTTTTCAAATGGACTGCACTGTAGATGTGTTCTTTGTCTCACCAAACATTTGTCAGTATTTCATCATTCTGACACTTCGGTTAAATTATTCCGCTGGTCTCCAGGAGGACAGTTTCGGCATCTACAAAAGTTACCTCAGGAAGTTGTAAAACCTGATCGTGTTTCAATTATGAAGAATTCCAAATTGAAAATTAATCTTCCTCTGACTTTCAGAAGTCCCTCCTATCCCTGAAATAAATTTGAAATCAACCTTTTCTTCGTGTCCACCTGCCATTTTTATAAAAGTCAAAACCATATGTGCTTGGACTTTGAAGTACAATTTCTCCTCTAATGGTATCCTTCACATAACCTTATTATTCTTGGTTCTAAGTTCCCAGTACCCAACTGGAGCAAATTCAAGGAGGAATGACAAATACTTGTGCAGATGGGTAATGTCGGGGTAACAAATGACCACAGCCTATGAAGTCACAAACACGAAAAATGTCAGCAAGTTGCCAAGAAGAAATGGCACACAAATGTGACCATGTACGATGAAAACTTCGGGCAATTTCTGTTTTGAATTACAAAATCATTTTTCCTTAGATGAAATGGTTCTTGGAACAGAGAATCTATTGTTTATATGTCTTAAAAATACGTACCACAGCCTTTTAGTGAGTAATTGTGATTAATGTGTAATAATTCAGTTATTTGAGCGATAAAATCAGTTTTACTTTTCTTTATAAAATACAGGCTTCACTGAACTAAACACATACAAATTCTAAGTTACCACTCGTGAAACCTCACCCACTGACACCATTTCTAGTGTCTTTGTGGCAAATTATTCTTGAGCCATTTTAATTCAGACATATCAAAAGCAAATACATTTCCCTTTCTAATATGAGCAAAGGGAAGCTTGACAGGTTGAATAGAGTTCCATGGAAAGAAATTTCATCAAATAAAAAAGAGACCATTTTGAGGGATAAATAATATGGCTCTTAGGCTGTTAAATGTAAAACCCAGATGGGAAGGAAATCAAAAGACAAGAAGCCCCATTTTTCAGTCACACATCACAAAGGAAAGGACCAATGCTTCAAAGTCTACCAGACTGGTACCTTATTCCCTGGATACCAACTATAGTCATCAGAAGGAAAGAGAATCCTAGGGCATTTGTGTAGACTGAAACATTTTGTTTTGCTCCATGTTCATCATTCCTAATATATCCAGTCTGTGCCTATATCCTTAATCACAAATAAAATATGCTTATACAAACACCACTACATAGTGTCTGATTCTCAAGTATTAAGGCCAACAGATTGTTTGAGGAATTTCTTTTGGACAAACTTCTAAATTCTGTTTAATAATCCTTAAATAGAAAAAGTGCCAATGGGATGAGTTTGGTTGATAACACATCAGAGTAGCAAAGCACATGATAAAATTTAAATGGTGGCTCTGCCAACGGCACTGAGGTACTCCGTGCCTTAAAAAAACCCTGCAGCAGCAGCTTTCCTTCAGGAGCAGCTCCTTCCTGCAAGTCTTCTTGGTATGCCAATGGAGCAAAATCTAGTCATGGGGATTAGCATTGCTGTTTCACTGAAATGTACACATGAGCACTCCCTCCCACACACACCCCCGTGTTCCCTGTCAATGATATCCACTCCAAAGGGGCAACATGCTTCTGTAGCTCTGCAAGAGGCATTCTTTTCCTGGCTTCAGCTTCTAGAGCAAACTGGCTAGGACACAAGAAGCATCTGTAGAGTGTAGTGATGGATAGTGGAAGGCGGACCTGGCCATGTGAATCTATCAGCTCTTTCAGTGGTGTCCAGGTCAGATGACTCTTTAAAGATGTGCAAAAGAATCTGTAAGCCATCAAGCAGCACAGAAAAGGTGGGGTGCATCTCACTGTAGACTATGGGACTTTCGTGCACAAGGATTTGAGTTTGCTTCTTAGAACTATAGGAGCAAATAAAGTTCACAGTCCTAAGTATTCTGGGGGCTTTATATTTTCATCCTACCTTTACCTAATCCCAGGATCACAACTCATCTCTGTACTGTGTACATTGTTTTGCCTTTTCCTTGCTCATGTTGACAAATATTCGATCACCTCTCTGTACTAAGTGTTTCTAGCCGCTGACCTACTTGTTTGACTCTATTGTAGGTACATAATCTGTATGTATATTTGGATAATTATGAATTTGCTACTTGATATGGTTTGGAAATGACCCTCAAAGTCTTTGTCCATAGTTGACGCAACAATGAGAAGATGATGAAACATTCAGTGGGACCAATGAAGGGAGTTACATTTTCAGGAATGGAAAGTTACAAGAGAACTCCCTTCCCTTCTTCTGTGCTCTCTCCTTCCTTACACTTAGCAGCCATCTATCTTCAGTGAGCAGCTTTATGCCATTGTATGCTCCACCACAGGCCCCAAAGCAACAGGACCAATGAACTATATACTCAAAAGTCTGACAATGTGACAAAATAGGGATTCCTTCCTTTATGGTAATTATCTTTAGTATGTTGTCAGAAATAATTGTGTAGCTATTATGAATATAGTAGTTGTATTTTCATTGGGAAACAACAACCACCACCACCACAATAAAAAAAAAATGTCTTCCCAACTGGATGTAGTATTTTGTATTTGATTCTGCAATGCATGATGGTTCCTTTAGTTCCAAATACTTGTCAGCCTTTGAAGCTGTCGTCATTTCCAGCTTCACCCTTCTGATAACTGTGAAGTGGTAAATCTTCATTTTAACTCTCAGTGCCCTAGTTACATGTAAAGTTGTGCACCTTCCCAAAGATCTCTGTCATTTGTTTATCTTCCTGGATGTGGGATCTTTTTCTCATTTCTGATTGTTCCTCTAAGTCACACATCTAACTGTGTTCTGATTGAATTATTGACCATTCTGTTGAAATTGGGAAGGTCTTTGTATATTTCAGAGCAAAGTCCTTTATCAGATATGTTTTTGGCAAATATTTTACTCCAATATATGGTTATTTGTATACTTAACAGTATCTTTTACAGAGTAAAAAATTTGAATTTTAATGATAAAGTCTAACTTCTACATTATTTCTTCCACAGCTACCACTTAAAAAATTCTACCAAACCCACACTAGATCTAGTTCAATGATCATTTTCAACTGACTTTTATGAAAAGCATAATATCATTGTTTGGTTAATGGTTATGTTTGTGGATGCCAAAGTGGTGAAATACAATTTATTTAAAGACCTGCATATCCTCATTCTAAGATCTTTGTTCCTTTGTCAAAGATATTTTCATTGTATATATTAATTTATCTGTTCTGAAACATTATTCTATTTATATCTACTACAATACAATTCAGTCCTTTTTTTTAATTTTATAGCAAATTTTGAACTTCGGAAGTTTTTTTTTCCCCACAAACTTGTCTTGACTCTTCTGAGGCATCTTCCAGTTCTGAGATTAAACAGAATATATAAAGCCTGTAGATTGTATCTTCTATCATCAACATAGAAAATCTTAACATTTCTTGTTTTTTTTTTCATCAGAATGTTGTAGTTTTATGTACAGAGAAACTGTTAAAGTTATACTGTTATTTCCACATTATAGTCTGACAAATATTTTTCTTCATGCATTGTTAGGATCTTTTGCATTTTCTTTTTTACTTTTTGATTTGAGGCTTACATTAACTGATTTGCAAATCTTGAAAAGTCTTGCATAGCTAAGACAAAGGCCATGTGGTGCAAATATATAATTCCTATACATCGATGAATTAATTTTATTAATATTTTGTTGAGGGTTTTTACATGCATGCACACATACATATGTGATGCTATCCTAGTTTTACGTGTATGTGCACATGCATATGTGTGTGTGTGAAAGAGAGAGAGAGAGAGAGAGAGAGAGAGAGAGAGAGAGAGAGAGAGAGGTCTTCATCTGGTTATGATATCCAAGTGTTTAATAGAATTCATCAGGAAACAATCCTTCTGATTTCTGATGTCATATTTTGAAAGTGGTTGCTAAAAACTAGATTTCAAGAAAACAAATAACCTAATATAAAAATGGGATACAGATTTAAATGAAGAATTCTCAAAAGAGGAAACTCCAGTGACTGAGAAACAGTTTAAGAAATGTTCAGTAGCCTTTGTATTCAGGAAGATAAAAATCAAAACTATTGATATTTCATCCTAAACCTTTCAGAATGACTATGATCACTAAGACAAGGGACAGCTCATGCTGGTGAGGATGTGGAGCAAATGGAACACTCACCCACTGCTCATTGGAGTGCAAACTTGTACAGTCACTAAGAAAATCAGTGTGGTGGTTTCTCAGGAAGAGTCTATGTGGTGATACCTTGTTTGCACAAATAAAGCTTGCCTGAAAATCAAGGGTTGGAGCTAGCTAACCATAGAGGTCTGTACAGGCAGACAGGAAGTAATATGGCTGGACAGAGAGAGGAAATGATAAGGTGGGAGGAGACAGGAACTCAGTCTCTTCTCGGCTGGGAAGTTGAGTAGGTAAGGTGTTGCTGTGGTTTTGCTCCTTTGTCTCTTTGATCTTTCAGCATCCCCCCCATATTTGACTCTGGGCTTTTATTATTAAGACCAATTAGAACTTGTGCTACAAACCTACCTCAGGATCCCACTATACCACTCTTGGGCATATACCCAAAGGACACTTCATCCTGTCACAAAGAAAATTCCTCAGCCATGTTCATTGTTACAATATTCATAATAGACTCAGAAAGACAAATATGGTGTGTATTCACACACACACACACACATGTTAGCTTTTAAGTCAATAATAAAAATTCTACAAGCTATAAAACCACAGAGGTTAGGTGTAGAGTAAGGGACTAGGAATGACATATAGAGCTCTTTAGGAAAGATTAATAGATGATATAGTTATAGATGGATGGGCTCTGAAATGGGAGTATCAAGTGAGGAGGGGTAGAGAAAAGGTGGGGTAGGGAGGAAATATGGAGAGACAAGCTAAACTTAAGGGTCATTTGATGATTTGTATTGAAATAATACAGTAGAAGCTTCTGTATGTATATGAAGGTGATCTAAATAAAATCACTAAATAATAGGGAAGACAGAACCCCAACTGACCATTTCTTATCACCAAATGAAGTTTCCAGTACCAGAACTGGGTTGCATCTATCTGAATTGTTGGACAAAGGGATCTCAAGGGAGCACTCATACAGCACAGGCTGTTGCCAAGACTCAATGTTGCCTTCCACAAATTGAGAGCAAAATCCCATTGCTAAACACAATAACAATTGACCATGGAAAAGCTGAGCCGCTGCCTACACAGAGCCTTCATTTCTACATTCTAGCTTCTTTGCTACAGAAAGATGTTCTACACCCCACCAAAAGAGAAAAATAAAGGCCAACCCAGCCACAGTCTCTTCGATCTACAATGGTGTCCTGCCTATAAAATACGCTAGTGCAATGGTGGCACAAAGCTTGTGGGAGTAACCAACCAATATCTGATTTAATTTAAGGCCCACTGTACAAGATGGAACCTACACCTGGCACTGCTGGGTGACCAAGAAGCTAAGCCTACATAGCCCAAGGACCTAGGATAAAACCATACTATTCTTTTTAAAAATGTGGGATAGCCACAGATGATATTCTACTATACTCATAGATCTGTGCCTTTCTCAGCCATAGTCAGAGAAACTTCCTCCTTAAGTAGATGGAAACAAAGGCATCAGACATTATGCAGAAAGTGGGAGACCTTGGTGGACTTCACTGGGAGATCTTTGCTGGCCTGGAATATTCTGTATGGAAATACATTATTCAGTGCTTTCAGTTCTTGGGTAGCTATAGTCCTAATTGAATTATCTATTTCTACTTGTTTGACATTTGTAGATTCTTTCAAGATATCCCTCCATTTGATTTAAACTACCAATTTTATGGCAGAGAATTTTCTAATCCTGTTCTTTTAATATTCTCTTACTGTCCATGGAGCTTATAGTTACATCCCCTCTTTCATTTCTGATATAGTACTTTTATGCACTTTACTTTCAGTCTGCCTTTTAAAGATTAGTAAGTCTAATTGTTTTTTTTTGTTGTTGTTGTTGTTTTTGTAGAATCAGCATTTGCTGTTCATTCTCCATTGGTTCCCTATCCCAATTACAGTGATTTATGCTGTCATTTTTTTCACTTTGAATTTAATTTGTTAATTTGTTCACTAATTTTCGTAAATTGGTTTATTGCTACCAATTATAGATCTTTCTTCTTTTCTTTGCTAAGTCCTTAGTGCTGGAAGCTTGTCTCAGTATTGTCTTCTCTGCATTCCACACTTTTGACTTGTCTCATTATCATTTTATCTTCGCGGAAAGTAGTTTTACTTCTCTTGCTATTTCTCTTTTTTTGAATTATGCTATTCAGAAGTGCGCTATTTAATATTCAGGTAATAGACATTTTTCACTTACCTTTCCACTATTAATTCCTAATTTTATGTGGCTATATTTTGAGGCCCCTCATTATTATTTTTCCTGTTGTTTCAGTTATATAAAGATTTATTTGATGTCCCCAAATGTAGTTTCCCTGGTAAGTGTTCCACGTGAATTTGCAAGTTTGTGCATGCTAGCTGTGTGCTAGCCTTGTCTACATCTGTGGACTATGCCCACTGCTGGGTGGTATTTTTGAATTCATCTCTATTCTTACTTTTTGCCTACTATATTTGTCCATTTCTAAAGCAGAGATATTGAGGTCTACCACTTTAAAAACTGTTTACTCTGTATCTCCTCACAGGCTACCAGTCTGCCTTCATATACTTTGATGTGCATTACATTAAGAATTGCTGTGTTTTCTTAGACAATCCACTACATTGATCTTCACTGACCTTGATAATTCATTTTATTAAGTCTGCTCCATCTGACATTATTATAGCCACTCTAGCTTTCTTTTGACTAATGTTTGTGGTATTTCCTTATGGTTTGTAATATGTAAAGTAGGTTCCTTACGTGCAATATACATTTGTATTGTGTTGTCCTTTCTGACAATCTATCTTTTAATATCAGATAATTGGCTCTTAAAATGATTATTGAAATATATGTATTAATATCTATTATGTTCATTGTTGTTTCTCACCAACTCACAACATCTCCTTGTTCACACCTTATTTTACAATACTATTCTTCTTGTTTTTGTGATTTTGATTAATCAGTTTCTATGATTTAATTTTCTTTTTTCTTTTGCTAGTACACCAATTATAGTCTTTAACTCTTTCACAGTGTTTGCCCTAGCATTTATTGTATACATTTACAATTAATCCACATCTACTTTCAAATTCATCATATTACTTAATGAGCATTGCAAATACTTTATAATAAAAACATTTTTATTGTTTCTTCTCATTCTTTTAGTCGTGGATGTCATTGTTTATCTTAAACGTGAATGAATATAAGCATACTTAATTAAATTCCTTCATGTTATTATTTTAAAAATATTTGTCTTTTTACTTTATCTTTAAACCTATTAACCTAATTAAGAGAAGAAAACTTTATTTTTATTTACTCAAGTATTCTTTTCTTGATGTATTTCCCTTTTGTAGCTTTAAGTTGCCACCCTATACAAATTTCCTTCCCTTTAAAGATTTTTTTTTTCAATATTTATTGCAAGGCAGGTTCCTGGCTGTGCATTTCCTCAATTTTTGTTTGTCTAAATTGGTTGTGTTTCTCCTTCATGTTTGAAGGAGAATTTCACATGAATCTGAATTCTGGGTAAATGGGCTTAACACTAAACATTTCACTCCACCTTTTTTTTTTATAATGAAGAGAAATTAATCTTTACTTTTGCTTCTCTGTGGAAGTGTTTTGTCATCTTCTTTGGGAGATTTTCTCTTTATCTTTGATTTCCTGCAGTTTAAATACTATAAGCATAAGCACAGGGCCTTGGGAATTGGAGGGTTTTTCAGACATTTATCCTGCCTGATAGTCTCTGGGCTCTTAGCTTAACATTCATTTGGAAAGATTTTCCAGACACTTTTGTCTCAAATATGCCCCCTGTTACTTTCTCCCTTCTGATCTTCTCACCCTTTCTGTGCAGCTGTCCCATAATTTCATAGCTCATGCTTAATTTTACTCATCTTTTCTACTCTTTGATTTTCAACTTTGGAAGTTTCTACTGATCTATCTCTAGATTCAGAGATTCTGTTTGTAGCTTGCTCGGTCTGAGGATCCCATCAGAAGAGCTCTTTCATGGTGTTGTAAGGTCTAATACATGCTGTTGCTGTTTGGTCATTGTTCCTCTGTAGTAGTTCCTTCACTCTGGTTACATTACTGCTTGTTCTTATGTTTCGTTTTCCATGATAATTAGAGGGCTAGAGTTGGGATCTATATCAACATAATCACACTTGGCTTAAAGCTCTGGCTTAGTCATTGTGACAATCCTCCTCTGTGACCCCAGTACTGTTACTTTCACAGCTTCCCCTAAACTTTGGTTTTTGAGGATTCCCATGTTTTATAAATTTTCTTTAATAGTTTTACATGATAAACTGTGAAAGAGGATCTTCAGAAACAGTCTTTTATTTAGCCATATGCAAATAGGAAACGTTCAACCGTCCTACAAAGCGGTCAGTTTTCGTGACTTTGTGCTTTAGATTCTGAACTTCACTAATGCATTCCGGTGTCTTCACTTCAGTGGGAAGTTAGTTCTCTTCCCTTAACAGACTTGGTCTCTGAGGAAAAATAAATTATTCTTTTGAGCTCAAACCTTGTGAATGACAACTTTCAATATTCTGGTCTATTTCACCGTGTCAAGTTTTCCTCCCATCCCAGAAAGTCAAGGAGGGCTCTGCTCAACCAGTTCTCAGCCTTGGCTTCCAACAAACTGTGCTCACCTGGGGCTTCAGACACCTGTTTCCTGATCTCTCCCACAGAAAATCTTCCTTGGGAAGGCTGAAGCTTGACCCCAAGCCTTTCAAAGCTCCAAATGATTTCACAAAAAACACATCCATCCTTTTATTCAACTATAGTTTCACAAAATTCCCAGGGAGTTTACATCAATAAAAAAATCCCTCACCCTACCCCCTTCTTCCTCTATAAATTGTAAATTTTCTTTGAATTTTTGCTTAAATTCTACTCGGCACTTATTTGGCCTAACACATAGGATTCAATATTTAATTCATCTTATCCAAATTAATATGTTTTTTCCTTTTCCTATTTTATAAACCTACAACCACTACTTCAGTATATCAGCATAGACTCTAACTACATTCCAACTATTTGTCCTTATACCCAGATAAGCCTAGTCCTCATTGATCATCAAGGAACCTCTCTTTGGGACAAATAGAGGTCATTACAGAAAGCTACAAGTATTAAAAATGCGGAGTATGGAGCCCAGTCCCAATGGGATACATCCGCAATACAACTCCTGCACCTAAGGCTCTTCTGCATGTCAAAAGAGGATGCAGAAAAATTATGTCTAAGGAGCATGGAGATCAATGTAAGTCTGTGCCTCCTAGGAATGTGAGAAACTTCTATAATGTCTCCAGCATGTCTGCCTAAACATGAGCTAAACGGGAACAGAAACAGGTATACTAAAGTGGACAGGGGAAATCCTAAAAAGCCTGAACCCTACACAAATACAAGTAACTAAGCAATGCTCAGAGGAGGAGAAGTAGTCTTCCTTGAAGAGGAAGTACACAATGTTCATTGTATACCCAGTACACATGGCCATCCCTGAAACATATGAAAGTAACATTAGACAAGCTGAACAGACTGTATTTATGTTTTAGAAATATGTGTGTGTTATACATTATATAGTATATATTGTGTGTATATGCATAGGCATATATGTATTTAATATTCATGAAAAGAGGCTATGGATTTGAAAGAAAGCAGAGAGGGGTATTTGGAAGATATTAGCCGAAGGAAAAGGAAGGGGGATATATTGTAATTATATCATATTCACAAAGAATAAGAGAAATCACTTAAAACTTTCATTTTAATTGTCAAATAATTATCTATATTTTTCAGATAAAATATAATGTTATGATATATGCACACTCTGCTAAATTATTAAATAGGTCATATTTACATAAACATTGCCTCTTGTAATCAACTCTTCTCTGCAATGAGAATGTTTAGAACCAACACTGTCAGCAGAACCTTCAATTTGATAGGACAAGGACTGAAATGAGAGCCTGTCACACTCTTCCATTTCCTAAGATGATAATAATATATCTAATAACTTTTTAAAACATATGAGAAAAGCATATACATAATTTGAAGGCTATGAATTTGAAAGAACAAAGAGGGGCATATGAGAGTATTCTGAGGAAGTCGAAAGGGGGATACGTACATCACAAATCACAACAAAGAAAATACACAGTGTCTTACAGGATTATGATGCTGCTTTGTCACTGTTCTGTTGCTGAGAGGAGACATAATGACCAAGGCAACTCTTACACAATAAAGCATTTACTTGGAGGCCTTGTTTTCAGTTTCATAAGGTTAGTCCATGACCACAATGACAAGAAGCAAACAGGCGTGGTGATGGAGCACCTGAGATGAATATCCTCATGTGTATGCATCAGTAAGAGGGACAGGGAGAGAGTGGGGGAAGGGGGAAGGAGGAAGAGAGAGAGAGAGAGAGAGAGAGAGAGAGAGAGAGAGAGAGAGAGAAGAAGAAGAAGAAGAAGAAGAAGAAGAAGAAGAAGAAGAAGAAG
>JABTXL010008488.1:16167715-16189864 GCA_025134845.1 Neodon shergylaensis
GAAGAAGAAGAAGAAGAAGAAGAAGAAGAAGAAGAAGAAGAAGAAGAGGAACTGAAGAGGGCTTTTTGAAACCTCAAAGCCCAACCATAGTGACACACCTCCTACAACAAGGCTATATCTACCCCAACAAGAACATACCTCCTCTTCCTTCTAATTCTTTCCAACAGTGTTATTCTCTCTGGTGATCATTCAATATAACATTTTGGGGACCATTCTCATTCAAACTAGCACAGATGTTACTTTTAAACATTTCCTATTGAGTAGAAATAAAAATACGTGTTGTTTTAGGAAGACCCGTTTCCAAAGATGTTTTTCAGAAAATGCTGGCTAACAGTAAATCATTATATGATAGCCAACATCTAATGAATACTTTGATCATCCTAAGCATGCTTATTAGAAATATTAAAACTGCTGATTAATCATACTTGTTTCATTTGCTTTTTCCATTTTGAAGTAGGATCTGGCTGAGTAGTACAGGTTAAAATCTTCAATTGCTTAGTTTTAATAGTCTTTACTTTGAGAGCAGTTTTGATTTCACATCTAAGAACAGGATTATTTTTAAATATAAATCACCATATACAGCTATAAATAGTTTATACTTTAACTGAATACCAGTCCTGAATTAAACAGTAACTTGGCATATGGCAGAGGAAAGAAATAAAAGGGAGCCTCTTTAAATCAAAAAGTTAAAGATGCTGGGGTGCTAAAGAGAAACAAAAAATGTGTGCAAACAAATGGTGAAATATAAAAGAGAGAGCTGTATTTCATAAAGTTTAAATTCTACTGAGATCAGCCCAATACTTTATAAAAATTCAGACTATATATAATATATATATTATATATATATTACATATATATTTACATCTGCACTTCATTCATTTCCAGCTGAGTTTGTGAATTTGCACATCACCCACAAAAATAAAAACTGAAATGATGATACTTCTTTTTCAAAAAACAGATAGCATACAAAAGGCAATAGTTTTAAAAGGGACTATATCAAATTCGACCCCAACCATCCACATGAGCCTTCTTAGGTGGCTGCCATGGGGTCTTTCTGAGCTACATTTGAGTCAAGTCTCATTAGCCTTTAACATTTCGTACATTTTCAGTTCCTCTCGTAAAGGTTTATTTTGTTAGATGCTAAACAAAGTAAAAATAACCATGGTACTTGCACTTAGCAACTTCACAACCCGAATTTTAAAAACAATGCTTCTTGAGTTCTGCTGCCTCACTTTGAAAGTGAAGGGATTTTTTTCCAATAAGAGTATGCTTTTCCAGCTGTTTTAAAGTTCTGTTTAAAACTTAAAAATTTAATATATGATCGTCGATGGCTAATTTTTGCAACTGAATCACCATTACTCTCTAATAGTGTTTTAGAATTTGAAAGTATTTTCTTGGACCCACATTGTTTCTGTGTATGCGATGGCAGGACAGCTTTTGGAGCATGTGTATACTAATCCAATCAGCTGTGGCCCTTATAAATGGTGGGGAGATCAAAGCGACTCACATGTCTCTGTCATTGTCGAGTATAATAAGGACAGCTGATCTGCGGGATCAAAAGAATACCTCACTTTTGCATTTCTCCCTATAGAAATAGTCTCGGTTATGACTAGAGGCTTAGTATCATGTTCATTATTAGCCTGAAGTTTTAAAACTTCCTGTGAAGATTGAAAAGCATAATGTTCTGAAAATACTTAAGAAACAATTCTGCAGCAGTAAGCCGCGATGTTTGGACTGTATTATTTGTTTTCATTTACGCACTGATGTTTACCTTGGAAATTATATTCCACTGATTTCTATTCATTGAGTGATATTTCTAACACTGCTCTCAGAATCACAAAAAATATGGGGGTTTATATGAAATGTTTCTGAGAATTTGAACTACACCTGAAAGATGTTAGTTTATCCTAGTGACAGAAACTTTAGGTAAACACCATTCATAGGGCATGTTGTTGGATCACAACTGCGGTAAACAATATTGGACCCAATACTTTAAAATGTGGATTTTTTTCCAGGTCACTGAAATCTCAGCCACAGAAGTCACACCATCAGCTACTAGTAAACTTCCAATTTACTAACTGTTTGTCCTTCATATGTATTTTAACTACCCCACATTTTCATTCACTCTATCTCAGTATCACCTGAAATTTTCACATTCTCAACTGCAAGTTTGATATAAATATTACAAGTTAGAGATCTAAACTTGACCTTTGCAGCTTGGTAATTCAACTTAACAGGAATCCTTTTCAAGCCACACTATTCCCAGACAATACTGCGTTATTCTTTTAAATGGCTGCATTTAGGTGCAAGTGACCACAGTTAAGGTATATAATTTTGATAGTTATGATGTATCACAAAATCTTCTCTACCTTCAAAGGGATGAATGCTTAAACTGCCCTAAAAAGTAGTCTCAGGTTCCCTGAAATTCTTTCATATGTTCCTGTCCCTTTTTTAAGGCAACTGTTGAACTGGTGTCTTTGAGTGCTACAGTGATCACTTCCTTAAATTGTATACCTACTGATGAGTCCACCCTGATCCATTGAAAAGATCGAAACCTATGGCCACACAGATGACAAACTTAGAGGACAATAAATAAAAAAATCCAGACATGAAGATAGGAAGGGGATCTACAGGAAAGAGAGGAAAGTCTTAGGGGGGATGGGAGATATTGGGGCACAGGAGTAATCAGGGTGCCTTGCATGCATGTATAAAATAGTCAAAAAACAAAGTCAATAAAATATCAAAAAAAAATTGAAAAATGGATCCTTAAAAATTCTATGGCAAATAATTTAAGAGTCAATAAAAAGCTAAGATATAGTGTGGTTTTATGTTTTGGGTTTTTACAAAAATGAAGACACAGTCAAATAAATACTAAATGTCCAAACTAAAATCTGACAAAGAATTTTTTATCTGAAGAACAGCTGTGTGTGCCTCTTCCAGCACTGTCTTAAATAGACAGAAAATTCAAGCCAGAGCAGGGATGGACAACAGAAGCCTCCAGCCATTTTTGTCCTTTTACTAACTCTACCCTCAGAATTGATGACAGTCAACATTGCTTTAAAACTTGCAGGGGAAAAGAAGATTCCCAGCCCGCCCGAGGGCTAGTCACCTAATAGTTAGTAATGTGGTTTCATATTCAATACAAAATTCCTACCAGTTTCCTCTTCTCTGGAGAGTTTTGTCTTCTAGATTATTTCAGAGCATTTTCCTTTATAAAAACAATATATATCATTATGAGAACATTGAAACAGAGAGTTCTAAAATAAGAAGTAAAGCCATCATATCTTCTGACCTAGAAATGTCATTCTTCACACCTGAAAGGTTTGGCTTCTGAATTTCTCTAGAGAGAGACTATGCTCACTCACAGTCCCTCCTTTTGGATTCTGGCATAAATTCTATACTGCATGGCTGTTTTAAAAAGAAAGAAAATTAAATATATTGATGGACCTTTATAAATTTTGTCTGCCAAAGTAGGTTTTTTAGTTTTCTAATGACCATAAAAAAATCTTTTACCCATGAGTCTCTTTTTTAATAATTTATTTAGCCTTATTTTATTTTCATTGGTATAAAGGAGTCAGATCCCCTGGGACCAGAATTATAGTTGTAAGTCGCCACGTGGGTGCTGAGAATTGAACCCATGTCCTCTGGAAAAATAGCCAGTGCTCTTAACAACTGAGCAATCTCTTCAAGCCACCAGGAGTCTCTTTTATATGATCAGCATTTTTCAAAATACACTTGCTATAAAGAACACCAGTTCTTACCATTTACTTGAGAAACTTTACCAAGTGTAAAATGTTAAGCACCACTGCCTATAATGCATCTTTGGTAATTATTAGTACTTCTCCCTGAATATCTCTAGTTCATCTCTTTGAGCAAATGGTTGGCTTGTAATCCCTGGACCTCTGGTGTAAATTGAGCTTTCCCCTATGACTAGTCAGTCAGTTAACAAACCAAAATGGTGCATGTGCTTTGTGAGCCAAGTCTTCAAGAGTATTCTTCTTCAGCCATTGGAACAACCAGTGTTCTGGATACAACTATGCCACCAGCCAGAGTCCCAAAGAACAGACCCTTGATAGAGAACCAATGACCAAGACACAACAGACCTGCAGGTTTTGTTTGGTAGGTCTCAAAGGGCTATTTAGTGGCTGTACCCATACTCCCTAGCTGTGCTAGTTAATTTTATGTCTTTCTATCTTTAATGAACCATTTCCTGTTTTATTCTAGTTGGACCCTTTTACTGTTTCCACCAATCCTCTGGACACAGAAACAAAGAATGTAAATTATAGTATGTTTTCTTTTTGATTTTTGACATGAAATCTCAATAATTTAAAAGTTATGTTCTCTCTGCCTCCTGAGCATAGGGTTATATTCATGGGCTTCTACATAGGACTTAATGAGAGTGGTTTCTGATGGCTTTAGGTTTAGTCACATAAATGACTGAAGAATTAAGTGAGCATCATGAACAATCATTGTTGAAGGGCTCATGTATTTTGTTATTTTGGAAGGGTTCTATTTAAAAACCCTGATGTAAGGTGAAACTTGGAACATTGTGGATGGTATTATTTTAGAATGATGGATGGAGAAGAGATTATACATACTCTTTTTCCGCTAGTGGATATGACAGTTACTCCAACTGAAAATGAATAAGGACCTTCTAAGGTGGCATGTGCCTAGCAGTGAAGAGATATCATAACCATGGCAACTCTTACAAAGGAAAGCATTTAACTGGGGCTGGCTTATAGTTCAGAAGTTTAGTCCACTGTCATCATAGCAGGAAGCATGTCAGCACGCACATAGGCATGGTACTGGAGAGGTAGCTAAGAGTTCTACATCTGGATCGCCAGTCAGCAAGAAGACAGAGTGGCACCAGGCCTGGCTTAGGCTTCTGAAACCACAAAACCAGTGACACGACACACTTTCTCCAACAAGATCACACCTCTCGCTAGTGCTACTTTCTGTGAGCCGATGGAGCCCATTTTTATTGAAACCACCACAGCATAACCCTCTGGCAGCCTACCTTCTAAGAATGGCTTCATGGGGGTGCATGTAAAGTCCCGTCAGCCTCTGGTGTGGGGAATAGGAGTGTTTTAGCTGTTGAAAATTGGTCTCAAGGGAGGAAATGAAAGAGAACAGGACCCACAAGATACACATGGGTGGTCTTGAAGGATTTACTCTTTCCCCAGACTGTGAGTTACAGAGAGTCAACTCAATGGGAAGACACTCAGAACAATTGAGGAAAGCACACCAGTATATTATCTCTTTCTGAAATGTGATCAAAACAGATTCATGCCTTTGTGAAGGCAATCATCTCCCAAAGAAACCAATCGAAGATTATATAATGCCAAGGTAGATGTCTTTTATTAATTAGCTTTATTCTTTGACCATTTCATACATCTGACAATGCAAGACAGTTACTATTACCTCCCACACTCATTTATCTCCTTCTCACCCCCATCAACATTCCAGTTCCGTGTGACAGTCTCTTTTCCACATTCATATCTTTCTCTTTTGTTTTATGACCCTCTCAGTTCACCCAGTCATCTCTATTACCAACAGTAAGGAACTATCCACTGGAGTGATATAGTGGGCTCACCAGGGGAATTATCCTCATACATCCATCAGTAGTCAGTGGTACCTCCAGGAGGGATAGAGTTATATGAAACCCTCCTCATGTATGATTAACAGATGGCAGGCCTATTCTTATACAGGTCAAGTTCAGGAAACTACAGTTGCTGTGAGTTCATAATTTCAATGTCTGTGTCATGGCCAGAAATAGCATTTATACCCTTCTTCCTGCTATCTATTATCTAGATCTTACATTCTTTCTAGCTCCTCTTCTATGGTGCTCCCTGATCCTTGAAAAGTTATCTATAAAAGTCCTAGTTAGGACTGAACACTCAATTAAACAGGCATTTTACAGACAGAGTTAAAGTTCTTTGTCATGTTCTGAGAAGAGAGAATCTTAAATTGGGAGTCTCTATAACATTTCACCTCTCAGAGCTCAGGGAAACCTATGACATGGCAGTTGGAAAGATTATAACAGCTAGAGGTGATGGAGGACACCAGGAGAACAAAGCCTTCTGTGTCAAATAAGCAAGGTGCATATGAGCGCCCAGAGATTGAAGCAGCAAGCACAGGGCCTACATACACCTGCACCAAGTCCTCTGCTTATATTTTATAGCTATTGGTTTAGTAATTTTATGGGACTACTGGTTGATGGAGAAGGGTTATCTGTCTATTGGTTAATAAAGAAACTGCCTTGGCCCTTTAATAGGGCAGAAAATTAGGTAGGCGGAGTAGACAGAACAGAATGCTGGGAGAAAGAAGCCGAGTCAGGCAGTCACCATAGCTCTCCTCTCCAAAATGGACGCAGGTTAAGATCTTTCCTGGTAAGCCACCTCGTGGTGCTACAACTGGTTATGGGTCTCTGACTCTTTGGCCTGCTCTTGGGACTCTTTTCTTGTTGGGTTGCTATGTCCAACTTTCACATGATAGCTTTTGCTTCATCTTGTTATATTTTATTTTGTCATGTTTGGTTGTTATCTCTTAGAAGTCTGGTTTTTTTTCTGGTGAGAGACAGAAAAGGGGTGGATCTACAGGAGAAGGGAGGAGGAGTGCAATGGGAAAAATAGAGAAAGGGGAAACTATAACAGAATATATTGTATGATCAAAGAATCTATTTTCAACATAAAAAATGCTTTGTCAATCAACAATCTTAAATATGTTCCTACATAAACACATTGGCATCAGCTTCTCTGTGCCTTCTACAGACACATTGTATTGATGTTTCTCAGGGAACTTAATAAACTAGAACCAGGACAGCTGGAATGAGAAGAAGATAAGTTCTACTAATGTCCATTTTGACAACATGGACTCAACCTGCTAGGCTAAAATTACACTAAACATAAGAATCACCACTGGTCATGGTATGCAGTCAATCTTATTTCTGAGAAACACATCAGGTGATTTCCATGGACCATACATAGACGGAGAAAAATAGAGCAACAGATGGACCTGAATCTATCACAATCTCTGTAAAATGATTGATAAAAAGGCCAAAAAATTACTAGAAATGACTAGAAAACTGGACTGATAAATTAATAGTTTAATGATTATATGTACGTTGTATTATTGGTGTAACTGAGTCAGAAAATTAGTGACAAGATCCTGATCTTTCTAGAGTTATCCTAAAGGCTTGATGTGTGTCTCATTTACACATAATCTTAGTACATACCATAAGAGGTAGGTTTCACTGTTATTACCAAAAAGAAACAGGAGACCACAGGATGTAATTATGTATACAGGGTGACATAGCTCAGAAGTGGAAATTCACTGTTTCAAAGTAGGTATTTCTACTCTAGCATCCAAATTCTTACTAACTACCTCGTATTATTATGGAGAATGTAAACAGGGATGCCTGCTACTAGAAACTCACTAGCAATGACTCTGTCTAAGGCACACACAAGTAAAGAGCAGGCTAAGGAAGTGGGAATATATCCATGTGTCTTAGACATCTAGCCACACTGCTGTAGTACTTTTCAGTCTGGTTATACACTAAAATAATTGAGGAGCTTTATAAATACTCAGATGTCCAGCCCCATTAGAGATAAATGAAATCAGAATACCTGAGGTTAAAGTTCAGACTAAGTGCTTTCTTTCTTAAAAATTCACTGTTTGACACCATTGCCTTTCAAAACACACAATAATTCCTCCTATTTACTTAACATTTCAAAGTGTACATTTGCTTATGCAGATGTTCACTTTGCCATTGCTTTAGAAGAATGAAAATAATGTAAGCAAAATTCTTACATAGCTCCTGGGGTGCTTGCAGTGGGCTGAATATAAATGCTTAATTGCCAGCAGTATAGTTATAACTTTATTCAGGGCCTTTTCTCTTTATTAAAGTCAATTTGAAGATGATGCTAGGACAATTTAATTGTTTAGAATAACAATTACAAGAAGTCTCTTATGACATTCAGAAGCCATTCCTCCTCCTATCCAAGGACTTCTACACCACTTCTCTCTTTTCTGTAGTAAAGTGATTATTTTGGAACACACTCATGCCTGGTGAATGAAATGTCAGATTTCTTCACATTCCTTTCTTGGATCCCATCCATCTAAGTAGCCAGGGTCCTTCATCTCTACCTGACACTTTTAAAGCTTTGTACCAAACATCTGTTTTCCATTTTGAAAATGTCGACTTGTCCATCTTGAATGGGCATTGGGTAAAGCAGACAAGTCCTGCTTTGTCTACGGAACCCATCTTGATTGTTATGCCAAAACCATATTTGCTCCATTAATCAGATTCCCTAACAACCCAGAAAAGGCAATGGGCAGTGGTAATCCTGCCGCCTAGTTTCTCTATTAGCCATTCAGAGAGCACTGTGAACTGAGCAATAAAACACGCTCTTTCTCTGAAGTTATGTTTTCCTGCAACACCTTGTTCCTTGCTCAACTGGAAGTTAAGTACTGCAGTCACCGAGGAAATCTAGGGAGATTTGTGCCTTGCAACTGTTGATCTCCTAAGTCCTCACATGTCCCTTTCTCTAATACATCACTCTGTAGCTAGCTCTGCATTTCCAATCAGCAGACCTAGCTGAGGACTTGACGTTCAGATTTCCTGGATACCTAGAAGTGTCCCATAGGTTGATATTTGGGAAACTAAACTCTCTACCTAACCAAACAAGGACATTCTTTGCCTCCCTTTGCACAACCCTTGGGGCATGAAGCTTTCGAAATTTGGAGGTGACTCAGAGTAGAACTTCACCACTCCAGAACATGCTCTCCAATGGTAGAATTTGGGAAAACTGCCTTAAACTAGGAGGTACGGCCTTGGCTTTTCTTCATTGGTCCCACATGCATTTTTATATCCTGAATCCATTTCAGGCCTATGTGGGTCACAGTCATTTCTCAAAGCCTCCAGCTCTCTGGAACTTGGAAGATTTATGAATATCCAGGACCGTCTGCCAAGTCACACACATGTAAGTTGGCCCTCACTTAGAAGCAGTGTCTCCAGTGTTTCCAACGTGCTTTTCTTCACCTGGCTCTGAGTTTTTTGGTTGACTGTCAGCCTGATCTCCTTAAGGCTGAGTGAGTGACCCAGGCTGCCTCTGGCAGCTCCCTGACTTGCCGGGCTGCTACTGTTTCCTCTCCCAAGACATCTGCTTCATGCCTGCTTCAGATAGTACTTCGTTATGTCCTGGAAATGTTCCTCACCACTCTGTGAGCCATTGTGTGTCACTGCCTTTGAAGTTAATGTGAGTCTTATGTGATGATAAGACATACATCAGAGTGTGGCTAAGAATTATGACCCACTGCATTAAAAAAATAGAAGGTTCTCTTTTTCATTTGTTAAGTTCAAAACAACAAAATTCTAGTCTCCATCTCACAGGCAGATGTAAGTGAAGAAGGAGGGAATGTTTCACTTCCTCAAGAAGATTGGGCCTTTGTAAAGGATATAGAACACTTATATATCTGCAATAGTGAAGAGTTTTACTGTTTCCCAAAGATTCTGGTGAAACTCTGCGGATGCCTACATTTTATATTAGGCTTTCGGTTAGTGTCTAATGGAATTCTATGAGGCTTTGAACAACCAAATCACATAGAGATTGCCGGAATAGGTCTTAGATCTAAAAATATTTTCTGATTAACAAAAAAGATTTAATTATAAAAGTTTGGAGAGTGCAACATTGTAGGATGTTGCAGAATAAACCAGTAGTATAGATTTTTCTCATTAAATTGAGGTAAGATCCAACCTTTCAGTTCCTAGTATCATATTTTCTACCTTTTGCAGATGTGGAAAGTGAGAAATTGACCTAATAGGTCATTTACTTGCCTAGAAGTCACCAAGCTAGGGCGATGGCTGAGTAAAATGCTTGCTGTGCAAACATGAGGATCTGAATTTGGATCCCTAGCACCCATCTAAAAGTGGAACATGGTCGTATGCTTTTAATGACAATGGCAGAACTGAGGTATAGATACCCAGAACTGAGGCATAGATACCCCAGAACTTGGGGCCTCCTGAGCAGGCAATCTAGTGGAAAGTAGCAAGGTTTAATGACAGAACTCTCTCAAACATCATGAAAAGTAGTAGTTTAGATAGACATGCCACTATCAATCCCTGGCCTTTACAGTCACCTGCACAAGTGTGTGTACCACAGGCATGTGTCTGTATAAGCATACAACACACACACACACAAGTCACAGTGCTTGTAAAGGAAGCAAGCTGAAGCTGCAGCACACCTTGGTAACTATTTATCAAGGGGTCACAATGGCAGAAGTCTATAAAGCGGAAGAACCACTCTTGAGTGAAATAGAAGTTTGGATCACACATGTTTCGTAGTTATGCCTTGCACCCAACTTTGTCAGTTCTCTGTGTCCTTTGCGACATTGATCTGTTTTATTGACATCCACAAATAGATCAATTGTAGGAGACAGAGGGGGAAATGAGGCTAAATCTATACTACCTGTGCCTCTGAGCTGTCGATTTTTAACAGGTTATAGCACAATGCTATTGGATTCTAAATTCACATGAAAAAAATTTATCCTCCAGAAAGATAATTGTTTCCAAGGGGCTACAAATCTATCTTTCCTAGAATAAGTTTGACTACAAAATTGAGAACAGTAACCCATTTGCTCTGCTTAGCCATTTGACACTATACAGTTAGTTTAAACACTGGGGTACCAGTTTTCAGGTTGATAAATAGATGGTTATTCTTCTGAAATATTTTTAATTTATTATAGGAAAAAAGAATTACTCTTAATAATAAAAACAAAAGAAAGTAGCTTAGTGGTAGAGTAGTTGCCTAGCATAGACAAATCTCTGGATTTGATTCCAACACTTGAACAACAAAATGTGGTTGACATATTTGAGAGAATGTGGGTTTCATTTGGTATAGCTTCAGTCAAATATTGTTTGTTTTATAGATTCCTTTTCAAAAAATACTTCAATAATAATATGTAACACATTACCTCCCATGGACTTGTTCCCTTTAAACTGCATAACCTCTTCCTTTCTTCATTGCCCACATTCTTAAAAGCATGCAGAAGGAAAAGAACTCATCATTTTTCCTCAATCTGGTTCCGCTATAGCTGTGATAATATATATGGTGTAATAATTCTCCATTAGATGATGACATCTCCCTGAAAGGGTCTCTTGTTACCTAAGTGTTTCTTTTATTAAATTATTGGCACTATTTTCCCAGTTGTGTTAAAAAAGGAAAATGGACAGAGGGAAATGAAGGCAGACTTTGACTTGAGGCTGACGAAGAAGACAATAAAGATATCAGGAAAATGTCACAACAGCTTTTAGATTTCAAATTCCAAGTTTGCACCCCATAAAGTTTTCAACCTTGCCTATAAACCACTCACTGCCTCCTTCATTGACAATGGAGAGAAAGTGTGAGAAAGGTGTGACGATGGCATGTTCCGATCAACTTCTATCTTCAGTAGATATTCCCAATGGATATAAACCGAATCCTTTTACTTAAACTATCTTTTTTATTTCACATACCAATTGCAGTTACCTCTACCTCCATTGCTCCCACTTTCCCCACCCCATCCCCTACCCATTCCTCAGAGAAGATGAGACATCCCATGGGGAGTCAACAAAGTCTTTGAGAGAGGACCAAAGCCCTCCCACTGTATCTAAGCTGAGCAAGATATCTCTCTGCAGGGAATGGGCTCCAAGAAGTCATATACCTAGCATGTATAAGATATCAACTGCTTGTTAAGAATAATTAAACTAGATAATTATATGGAAGATGATCACAATGTAGACTATGAAGTACCAATACATGTATCATTATTACAATTATATAAAGTATATATAATTTTTAGCCTTAAAAATCAGTCAGAATACATTCACATACAGTTCTCTGTATGTCATTTAATAGCTATGAAAGAATACAATTTGTCCTTCATTTTCTGAAATGTCAATGATTTCCTTATAACTTTAAAAGAAAAGTAAGATTTTAAAAATCATTGCTGATTACCAGTGGTAAATAAAGCCCAACGACATTGTTATTCTTTATGAAACACTACAATGGACTGTTTTACACATGAATTACTCTAATACAAACGTAGCACTGAATCTGGAAACCCTACGAACACATGGTGATTACAACATGAATCCTAATCATTGCTTCCAAACAGTTCTCCGGATCTGTTCTCATTGGTTATTTTTTTTGTGGGGGCTTTTGTTTTCTTCTCATTTCTCAAGTAAACATTGTAATTAAAGATGCCTGCAGTCTTAACTTGGGGAAATAGTGTAAGATTATTTGTGATGCAGAGATCTTTTTACTCAGCCTATGAAATGAACCATTAACTTTCTTTGTCTATAAAAATAAAACAAACCATTAACCTGTAAACCTAAACTTCAAACTCTTTTCTATCCATACTCTGGCTTTGACTCATTCTTCTTCTCAGTCCCTAAGACTCAAGAATGTCTCAGGAACTTTTTGAGTCATTCCCTTCAATTAATTGAAGATAACCCTTCAATTAAATATATTGAATTTGTGTTCATCCAGCTGGAGAAAATATTACTTCTCTTTTCACTTCCTAAGGAAATGATCATAGTAAAGTTGAATTTATAAAGAAATGCAGGGGGGGAGAAGTTAAATTCAAACTTCACATTGCCAAATATACTCTTCTCCAAAGAAACAACCACTTCCAATATAAACATTTGTATGTGTGTTCTGTGTATGGAGATTTGTGCTTTTAAACCACTACTTTGAGATCAATTGCTCTCTTTCCACACAAGGTGCACATGTGCAAGCACATAGGATGTGTGGCTAAATCTTATGAACAGATCTCATGTAACAATTAAAGTACTCAACTTAAATGCTTGTTTGCAAAGGGGAGATGTTATTATAGCTATAATTGGTAACCAAAGTGCTATTTCTTATGATAGATTTTACTTTCTTCTCACAACTGTTCAATGTAGAGTTGTAGTTTTTAAAATGTTCATTTAAATATTGTGTTTCCTTTATTTTCTTGCGCAGCTTTATGTTCACTTTGGTCAAGGTATTCGTGGTTTGTTCCCGTTACTCTTTAGAAAAACATTTATGCAGTAGAGTCGCAAGTCTGATGGCTCTTTACGTTCATTCCTGTCTCTGTTTGATACAAGCATCATTCATGTTACAAGGACAAGCTTCCCTTCCTTTTGCTTATATTTTATATATTGAATTTTTAACTGAAATTCTGCAGCTATTAAACTGATTCCTATTGTTTCCTATCTTTTTCCTATGCTGTACTTTTCTCACCTTTTTAAAATAACTTCTCTTGCATGTATCTGACAGTTCCATATGAGCTATAGTGTATTCTGACTCCTGTCATCTTCTGGCCTGTCTGAAACACCCAAACCTTGTTGTCCTCTCTTCCCTATTAGTCCCTTTCTCCCATCCACATTTTTACTTTAAAATATTTTATTAATTCATTTTAATCTTTTCAATTTTGAGACTGTAATTTAATCACTTTTGTCCCTTCTCTTTCCTTGCTCTAAACACTCCCATGTAGCCCTCCCCATGCTCCTTCAGATTTATGACCTCTTTTCTTCACTAATTGCTGTTGTATACATATATGTATATATATACGTATATATATACATGTATATATATACGTATATATATACATATATGTATTCATACATATTCCTAAATATAACCTATATATATGTATTCATATATATTCCTAAATATAACCTTTTCAGTTTGTTCAAATTCAGTGGTTCTTAACCCATGAGTCAGGACCCCTTTAGAGGTAGAACAACCCTTTCACGGGGGTCACTTAAGATCATCAGAAAGCACAGATATTTATATTGCGATTCGTAACAGTAGCAAACTTCCAGTTATGAAATAGCAACAAAATAATTTTATGGTTGAGGATCACCACAACATGAGAAACTGTTTTAAAGGGTTGCAGCCTTATGAAGGTTAAGAACCATAGGTTGAATGCTCCATGTTTGTATGTTTTCAGGGCAGAACATGTGGCAATATACAACAAATTGGTGTGCTCTCTGGGGAAGACCATGTCTCCTGTCCCCAGTTTCACTCAGTTGCCTGTAGTTCTTTGTACAGAGTTGAATTTTGTGAGCTTTTCACCATCCAATTTGGCATCAGGGAGATTGTACTTCTTTTGATATTTCCTATGGCAAAAGAAATTGCTTATCATATTTTTCAATTTTTAATATTTAGTTTTTTATTAATATTCATATTGTGTTAAGATCTATTTCTTTGATGATAAAAATGTCTATAGGACGCATTTTAAAAATCCAAATAATTAATCATGCAAATGAACTGTAAGGTATGTTTATGCATGTGAGTATATTTCAAAAACTTGACTCAGAAATCTGAAAGTTATAGAACTTCTAATATAATTAGAGAGAATTTAGATAGCTTATTTTGTAATTTCTTGTCTTATTTCTCAAGTACATTTATGTGGCAATTTTCTATTAAGTTATTCATTAAGTTAGCATTACTATACAGTCTTTACCAAAGAGTAGGTAATGATAATTTTTCATTTTTGTAATACTGATGTACCCTAATGTTGATAGACACTACCTCATTATTTTTGTACTTTAAAATTATACTTAATTATATTGTTTACATAAATAGATGATGGACAGACAGACAGAGATGATAGATCATACTCAAACTACCAAATTCCTCTCAGACATACTTTTTTTCACTGTTTGTTCAATTTCCTTCTTTTAGTTTCTGGATATTTTCTTAAAGAATTCACCTTTCTATTTTAGTCAAACTCTTTGTGTTCTAGACTTCTAGCACTACCTTTTATATCTCATCTCTGTTGTTCATATTTTATTGAACATGCTCCTATCAGCCTGCGTATCTCTAGTACAATGATTCTCAGCCTTCTTAATGCTGCAGCCCTTAAATACAGTCTCTCATGTTGTGGTGATGCCCACCATAGAATTATTTTTATTGCTATTTCCTAACTGTAATTTTGCTACTGTTAGGAATCATAATGTAAATATCTGTATTTTCGGTTGGTCTTAGGCCACCCCTGTGAAAGGGTCAAGTGACCCCAAAGGGGGTTGTGGTCCACAAATTGAGAACTGCTACTCTCAGAAGGTGGGATTTAGAAAGCTGTAGATCACTTTGATAAGGAATAGGGAATGTTTTTTTCACAATGCAGGTCTTTCCTTAGCTCGAGATTATATACTCCCAAACACCAGGTTGATGTCTAATCTCATAAATAATATTTATCTCTGCACACATTATTTTTCCTATGTACTCATCTCCATGAAGGAGTTTAAATTAAGGACAGCAGGAATTAACAATAACTAATAATGAAATGTGTTATAACAAATGTTATTGTATTAGTTATTTTTTTTTTGCTTCTGTGATGAAGCACCATGACCAAGGAAAGAAAAACAAAAACAAAACAAAACAAAAAAAAGAAGTGTTGAATTCTGCTCATATCAGAAGCTTTAAGTAGGAGGCAGAAAACATAAGGGGCATTACATGTGGTTTTGAAAACCTCAAAGCTCACCACCAGTGACATTCCTCCTTCAAAAAAGCCACATTCCTTAATCCTTCCCAAACACTTCCACCAGCTGGGGACCAGGCATTCAAACATATGAGGCTATGGGGACCATTCTCACTCAGATCACCACAGGTACTTAAAACCTATAAAACATTTATTAAGGCATTTTCCATTTAATTTTTGGGTTATTTTTCACCACAGGTAATTGGAAGTGGGAAGAGATAAAACATGGATGTCGTGCCAAGGGACACTTTATACTAGATGCAGCTCCACAATATCTGTCTTGTCTTCCGCACAGGCAATGGATCCTAGAAGACTTCCTGAGTTGGTGGTTGGCTAAGCCTCTCTGTGGGCTTTATGGTCACCACTGTATCGTGTCTTTCAATCATATAGTTCATTTCCTTTAATATGTGAAAAGTTTGGTTTTGCTCTACGAGATTTCTTTCCCTTATACAACCAACACACTTCTAGTGCTAGAGAGATGGTGTGGTGGCTCAGAGTACTTGCTGATCTTTGTGAAGAGCTGGGCTTTCGTTCCCTGTACCCATCTCAGGAGGCTCACAATTGCCTGTAGCTTCCACTCCAGAGGATCTGACACCCTTTTTTGGCCCTTGCAGGTTCTTACACACAGGTGAACATAAGTACACACACACACACTCTCAGTAAAAATAAAATAACCCTTTGTATTATAGTTGCTAAAAGAAAATAAAGTGTATGTATGAAATCTCTACAGGGGTGAAATTTTAATGTACTTTGCTTTTCCATGCTCCCAAACATTCTTCAATATTATCAGGAAAGATGAGAATTTTGTCCTGCCATTAAACTAGTTTATAGTTTTTGGCTTAAGTCTTTTGCTTTTATCCATTCATTTTATACCTTTGAATAATATTTTCAAATTGCTGTTGCTGGTTTACATATCAAAAACATTCTTGTCTTCTTTATACTTGGAGAGCAGGCTGTAACTTCCTTATACCATACTCTGTAGATAGACTCAGCCTGAAATTTATTTCATTATTTACTTCAATGGTGCATATTTTATTTTTCTGCTCTGTTGTTAATTTTCTTTTCTGTTTTGTTATTCTTGGAATTCTAATTAATTGTACATTGTGTCTTAGCTCTTTATCATGCAGTTTTTCTGGTCTTTTTGAATTATATTCTCTAACTCTATTTTCTCTTTATCTCCCTTTCCCTCTCCTAATCTTTCCTCTCTTTTTCTACACATGAAAGAGTTAAAATAATTTATTATTTCATTTTCTATTTTGTTAAATTTGCTGTTGAAAGTACCCACATCCTTATATTGGATTTTAATTCCATAACTCTGTGCTATTTAACCTTTAAAAATCATATGTTATTTTCTTAGTGACGTGAGAGTTAGATGCAGAAATCTGATGTGCCCTTTCATACTTGGGTATGTACTTATGGACTTCTATAATTCTGATAAGTCCTATTATTTTACTCTGATTGTACAAGTTTTTTTTAACTCATTTCAATCTAACCTCGAGAGAATGGAGCCCTCTAATATAGAATCTTTGATTATTGTTCACTGTCTCCTTGAAATGAAGCCACTCATTTTTCTGGAAGAGCATTGGTGGTCTCTATCAGTCTTGTCCTATGTCTCTGCCTGTTCTCTGCGGATAACCATACTGTTGTCTTGGCTTTAGCTGGGAATGAGCATCCATGGTGTGCAAAGGTCTCAGCAATGGATTGTTACTGTTGCTCAATCTCTAATTAGTTCTCACCTACAAACTACAAAATACATTTGTTAGTGCCAATATTTCTTTCATGATGTTTGTATAAGCTGTTTTGTTATAATAATGCTAATTTCTAGAAGCTATCTTTTCCCTCTTTGTTTTATAACTACCTAAAAGTTCTCCATATTTTGTCATGTCGAATGTTTCCTCAGTTGTGAGTTAATTCTGAGAGCAGGGGTTCTGACATGAACACAACATCTAGAATGTTGTGAATTATACATCCTAATGAGGAAGGAATCAGACAAAAGACCCATTAGAATGTGGACATCTATCATAGTCACTAGTGAGCAATATTAGGTGGCGGGGTGGGGGTAGAGCAAGGTAAAGACAAGAACAATCAGATGGAGTCGTTCCTGAGTCACGTGCTGCTTTATAACTCCTCCCTGTGCATTGTCTGTTCCACTTCTGATTCTTTTAGAGACCTAGAGCTCTAGTGAGAGATGATGGCTTTTTTCACATCTTCAACGTGCCAAGGGACGGAGTCTTCTTCCTTCTGACTGCCCCCTGAGGACTGTCTAACCTACGGCTGCTTTCTACTGTGTTAGGTGTGACGTTCACACTTGTTCTTGATCTACGCTCTCAGTGCACCAGTATGGCTACAATAACATATGTTATGTATCCAGGTTTCATTATCTCTGAGCCTAGTCCCCACTCCACAGACAGCCAATGGTATTACACAACATAGAGATGCCCAGGCTTTTAATCTTTCCTCTACAATTATTCTTTAACTTTTGGTGCCCAAATCCATGTCTATGCCACACCCGTTTGGATATTTGAAAATTGCTTCCTCCATTCCTTTATTTCTAATCCTATTTGGTAATCCATTTGCCTTGACTGCACAACTTATCTATTCTGCTGGCTCCATTCTTTTTCTCACCTATCCATTACAAGTGCTCCCGACAGTATTGCCAGGGAACATTTTGCACATTTGTAGTACATAATGCTAGTACTTTCTAACTTTGGAGTCTGCCTGTAAAATTACTTTTAAATGAGAAAATTATTTTTAAATTATAAGTATTTTTTGTACTTAAGGTACATTTGGTTGAATGTTTCCGTTTCTAGACTGTTTATGTTCTTAAAATATTAAATTATTTATGAAGTCAGTAAGATAATCTTTTGACAGTAGAGCTGAAACTATACAAAGACAGACTATAATTTTCAACATTTAAAATCTTCATATTACACAAAATTCTTTAACTTCTACTCTTAGAAATTTTCGCAGTTCTCCTTCCTCGAAGAAGACTGTAATTACGCTAAGATTAAGTTTTCAGTTTTCATTGTTTTAAAGTTAGAGGAGTAATAGAATGTTAAAACCAGCTTTTAGAAAGGGGAATGACTGCATTCATTTTATATTTGGTTAATTTTGAATGGTTTGAACGATTGAGGTCAAGCATGTCAAGGTGGAGCAAAGAAAATACCAAGCATGATTTTCTTCCTCCAGAGAAATTATGACCAACTGAGAAAGAGGAAAGCTATAATCAGTGTGTCTTTTATTTATGGTATTACCTATATAGCTATAAATAATAAGGATATCCTAATCATTCCAACTACTGTAGGAATGCAAGTAGCTTTGCAGTGAAAAGCGGTCACTTTTTTTTTCAAAAAGTACAACGTGCCTATAGATCATCTAGACAAGAAGAGCAGCCTCTAAACGGCGAAATTCCAGCAGCAGATAAGTAGGCGAAATGGTCACGATCAGAGAAGAGCACGGGTCAGACAGAGTACACTCTCACACTAAATTCCCTTGTCTCTTCCCCACACGCTGGAGCTGGGGGCACCGAACGACCAAGGTAATTATCAAAGACTTGGCCTTTACTTTCCATTTTAAAAGATTATGTAGTATTTAAAGATTACTCATGGCTAGAACCTTTCAGTTTAAAATTGAGTATTTCATCCTAGGGTGCAAAATAAAGAATGGAACAAGACAGTGAAAAATGGACCATGGTCCTCTAGCAAGCCGATGTTTTATTGTTCAGCAGTGCTGTTAGCCTCAGCTACTCAAAGACAAACGAGACGCTTTGGAAGGTCTACATGTTCAGGGCTATGGCCTGTTAAACTACCCATCCTCAAAGTACATTTTCTGCCCTATATCAAACTTTCTCCTCCCAAAGTTCTCAAAGGAAACCAATATTCTTCGTTGTCCTTGAACCTATGGCAGGGACAAGGCAAAGGGAAAGACTACGAAAAGGCGAAAAGGCGCTTGGGAACATGCGAATGACTGATTCTTGTAAAGATGCCAACACCGTATCCCAAGTGTTTGTAAAAGGCAACCCTGCAAAGTCCAGCCTGTGGGCCTCTCTTACTGTCCCACCCATCACACGTTTCTTAATACGCTTCTACCTCCGAGCAAAGGTGACACATGGCTGCCTGAAGGTTCTACCTGAGTGCCACCTTCCACAGAATAGCATGAACAGAAAGATTTTAGGATGATATCACCCTGTGGTCTGTTCGTAAGTGCCCATTCGTGTGGCCTGTACAAAATGCCCGTTTGTGTGGCCCATTCACAGTGTGCAGTTGTTTGGCCTGTTTTCAGTTCCATTTCATGAGGGCTGTGTTCGGGACTGTGTCTCTGAACTCAGCAGGAGCTGTTTTTCTCTGAGCCACAGAAAAATGTAAACAGATATTACAGTTTTTGGAGGCACTGCCTTGGAATTTCCTCTCTGTTTTGCAGCCCCGGTCCTGCTTCCATGTGTCAAAAGCGGACTGGTTCCGACAAAGCAGCCTCACAAAGGCAAGGGCTGAGCTATCAACAATGTGATTGTCTTTCGAAAATGCACAGAAGAAAGAGCTGACATTTTGACGTGCCAGGGAAACCCGACAAAGAACACCGGGGATTATGCCTTCCCGCCATTTTAATCCACTAACTTCTTGTTGTTAGTTTTTAATCCAACATCATGTCTAGACGATTTCTTCTGTACCTCCAACAAAGCTTTGGGAAAAATACAGCCCATCCCCACGTGCTTCTACTGCCTTCAGCTATTATTCCTGGCCAACTGTGAGCTCTCTTCTAAGTGTGGACTTTTTGTCTTTCTAGGACTATGGGATTCTGCTATGAGTATGAAAGCAGACAAGAAACACAGGTACTTGAGGTTCCTTTGAGAAGATTAATTTAATATTCCCTTGAAACAAGTGTTAGGTAAACAATAGAAGATATTGCTATAACTTCTAGAAAGCGTGTGTGCAGTGTAACTAATGCATAAATGATGACATGGTTGCATTAAAAAGAACAAGTTTGAAAATCTTAAATGTGCCTAAATACTCTCTAAATAAAGAAAATATACTTCAAAATAGAGAAAAGGTTTTGTTTTGTTTTTTAAATCAAAGCACTTACTATTGAAACAGAATTGCACAAGTGAAGAAGAATTTAAATGTGATGGAGAAAGACATTCCTTCTGGCTCTTGGCTTTCCCCACCACCAAATCAATTTACAACAGCCCCCGGACAAGAAAGGAGCCTTGCAGGCTTTTAAGCTCTGCACCACAGAACAGGAGACAAAGCGAGTTGGTGCAGAATAATTTGCAATTTCCTGCGAAATGACTTCCATGAAGTTGTGTAAAGTCATCCAGAACTGCAAAACTGATCCTCCAGATCAAATAAATATGAGGACATTTCAATCGTTCACTAAACCATGTTGGCTTTTCATTCCAGTCAGCAGCCAAATGGATGTTTGCAAGCTAGAGGAATTTTAAATAATTTTTCATGGGAGCAACTTTTAAAAAAAAGAAAAAAATAAAACAAAACCCATATTTTCTGTCATGTTTTTGTATTAGCTTTTGAGCTCTATTAATTTAAGGGAAAGAGCCCAAACTAGGAGTCATAAACAATGCTTATAAATCTGTTAACTAAATGGCTTAGAATTCATAAGCTGTGTCTACAAATAGACTTGGGATGTAACACACTAGAGAGACTGGTGGTCTTTTTAGTGATCTGTGAACAACACAAATTTATAAGGAGCTTAAACATACTCATTTTTAAATAAACTACAGTTACTATTGAATATCAAAGATAAAAGAGACCAGAGATCTTGGAAGGAAAGAAGTAAGCTATGTTTGAGTGAAGACCCCAGGTAACAAGAGTCACGGGGTGTAAGCTTGCGTGTGTGTGCGTGTGTATGCACCTGTTAGTTTGATACATGTACTTGAGTGCTTGAGTTAGGGTTAGTAACAACAGATGCTTCAGGTACAGAACTTGGGGAAAGAATGAAGAATTGCCCTTGAGTACTGCAGCTCCCACACAAATACTTTTTTGAGTGTAACTTAGTGTTGGTTATGCTGTATATGTGAAGTATTTAATCTTCTGGTCTGTGTACTTACCCAAAAATAAGGTATCTATTGAGAATATTCAGACTGGGAAGGTCTTTGAAAGAATTGATTGGACCTGCATCGTGAGTCAAACAGAAAAAGTAATTTTTTTCTCACCTACTTTCTGAGCCAGTGTCATATATAATGTACCATCAAAGCATGCATTTAGTATGAATAGAAAGACAAATAATACACACTGTCTGCCTTTAGACTCTCTCTCTCTCTCTCCCTCTCTCTCTCCCTTTCTCCCTCCATCTATCTATCTATCTATCTATCTATCTATCTATCTATCTATCTATCTATCTATCTATTATCTATCTATCTATCTATTATCTATCTATCTATTATCTATCTATCTATCTATCTATCTATCTATTATCTATCTATCTATCTATCTATCTATTATCTATCTATCTATCTATTATCTATCTATCTATCTATTATCTATCTATCTATCTATCTATCTATCTATCTATCTATCTATCTATTATCTATCTATCTATCTATTATCTATCTATCTATCTATCTATTATCTATCTATCTATCTATCTATCTATTATCTATCTATCTATCTATCTATTATCTATCTATCT
>JABTXL010008488.1:16199632-16259968 GCA_025134845.1 Neodon shergylaensis
TCTCTCTCTCTCTCTCTCTCTCTCTCTCTCTCTCTCTCTCTCTCTCTTTGTGTCCGTGTCTGTGTGAGTATATATGCAGGTGCCAGCAGAGGCCAGAAGATCCCTTGGAACTGGGGTTAGAGTTGGTTATGAGCTCCCCAATATAGGGATTAAACTTGGATCCTCTGCAAGAGTAGTACATGCCCTTAACTGCTGAGCCATCTCTCCATCCCGATGCCAGTCATTTTCTAAGTAGTTTCTACATATTAATTCATTCGATGCTAGAAAATCAATCTTTGACTTTCATTTAGAACAGAAGAGACAAAGATCCCAGTAATGTTAAGTAGTTGGTCGCAAAATACACATTTATAACTAGGCAGGGCAGGGATTTGAACCCAAACCGTATGACTCCAGAGTCCATGCCTCTAGACACAAATACTCTCCAGATGATTTACAAAGTCATTTAACAATATAACTCACTCAGTAGTTCTTTAGAATAGATTCGCTCGGACCCAAAATCAGCCAAAATTGAGGTTTGCTTGAGTAGTTCACAAGGTTTGTCTAGACAGGCAAGCAGTACACATAATTATGGTAAAATGCCAACAAGGGCAAGTCTGCAATTAATTTCCTCTCTATTTATGTTCCTTGCTTGCTTCAAATGTCGTCTCAGGCCTGTTGTGTACTAGGGTGGATTAATTCTGTCCTACCGCCCTGCCCTCATAGTCATGCCTACGTGCAAAAGCAAATTAAGGTCTTGATGATTTCATTATCAGGAAACTTCTCAAACAGGGATGGACAGAGAAGACCTCACTGGACAATACAAAGCATGTCATGAGTTCTTCTAGCAGATGAATTCTCTAGGCTTTGGACCAACTATTAGAGTCTCTTTATTGTTTGTTTTGTTTGTTTGTTTGTTTGGTTGGTTGGTTGGTTTTGGTTTTGTTTCTCGAGACAGGGTTTCTCTGCAGTTTTGAAGCCTGTTCTTGAACTAACTCTTGTAGACCAAGCTGGCCTTGAAATCACAAAGATCTGCCTGCCTCTGCCTCCTGAGTACTAGAATTAAAGGCATGCACCACCACCACCAGACTTTAGAGTCTTTAAATGAAGGCTGAATTATTTGGAAATAAACCTCTCTGTGGAAAGATGGGAAACACGTATTAAGTACAAAAACTCCTTGATACACATACATGTGGTGGCAGTGCACATAAATCTCAATCTGAAGATGAACTCACTTGTGCAAATACTGAGCCACTCCCATCCTCTATGACATCAAGACCCTCTTCTGTGAAAAAAACCATTTGATGCATAAGCCATCAGTTTATGCCAGAGGTATTCACTGGCATGTATTTCTACTTGTTCTTTGGATATCATCCACAGGCAGATTGGAATAAGCCTGTGCAAGGTGAGATCCATTTCACTGCTACATCAACATTAAGTACAAACTATATGCCTAATTTCCTCTTGAGTTGTGTTGTTCTGTGTTCTTCAATGGAATAACCATTGCTATGGTTCAAGTCCGAACTGTCTGGAGGTAAGTCCTTAGGAGTGAGAGTCATCCTTGCTTCAGATCCAGATCCTTGCTTCCTGGACAAGTTAGTACTTGAACTCTGCCCCACACTTCTGCTAATGAGTTTGCTCCTGTAACCAAAAGGCACTCCCATACGGACAGTAGTCTTCACTGTGTTTCAGTGTTATTCTAGACATTTTGTTCTTACCTCTGAATCAATCTTCATTGTCGTTTAAAAAAAAATGGAAGTTCCATGTTTACAATTTAGAAGCTCTGTATTTGCTTTCTGCCTGCCAGGGTGTGATGCCCCCAAGCATCTTTGGGTTTTGAACAGATTCCTTTCCTTTCATGCATGCTGTTATAATTTCTTTAAAAACATGATGGACTTCCATGATGTTAAATTACAGTCTAAAATATCAGACAAATGACAAAGCAATAAAGATCCTGATGACTTTCACTTCTCTTTGAGCTTAGTTGAGTCAAATACTATGGGAACACATATTGACATTCTTGGAAATCTAGGTTCCTACCACCGAGGATTTTTTGATGTTTAAAGTTTACTTTAATACATCAGCAATAATTGCACATTTATGACATGCAATGTGATATTTTACTATTACAATTAATATGTAATAGTACAAGTTACTGATAAAATTAGAATAATTAACATGTCTATCATTTCAGATATCTGTCATTTTGTGGCAATGAATTTTAAAGTGCTCTCTTCCAGGAGTTTTAGAATAAGGCTACATTATTGTGCGCTAGCATCATCCCACTGTGCGGGGGAGCAGTGAAAACTGCCCCTATCCTGTGGAAACACGTACCTGATCACCTCTCCTCTACCCTCCATTCCCTTGTAACCACTTTCTACTCTCCTTCCTACGAGAGCAACTGCAGAGTCGATGAAGAAATCATTCAGTATTTAATTTTTTGTGTCTGGCAGGTTTCATTTCATATGATGTCTTTTAGACTATGTTGTTGTAAAAGACAAAATTCCATTGTTCTTTGTGGTTAAATTCTTGTCTGACATACATATACACCACATTTTTTTAAAATCTACTCGGGTATCTCTCGGTACTTGAGTTGCCATATCTTGGATATTTTGAATAGTTCTTCAGTAATTGTGGCAGTGTAGATCTCAATATACCGATTTTATTTTCCCCCATATGTGCAGTAGAAGGGTTGTTATGTCATCTGGTCATTCTGTATTTTCTGTAACATTGCAGTAATTTATATTCCAACACTGTGTTTTTCCTTCTCTTCATATTCTCACTAGTGCTTCTTATCTTTAATGGTTTCTGACACACTAGGACCTATGAGATTATATGTGATTTGATTTCTATTTCCTAGTTTCAGCATATTTCCTATTTCATACTTGTTCATGATTTCCCTATTTTTTTCTGAGAAATGTCTTTGTCCATTTATTCATTTGGATTATTTGTGCTTTCTGCAATGAGTAATCTGAGTTCTTTATGGATTCTGGATATTAGCCCTGGTGTCAGATATAAAGTTGAAAGTATTTTCCTCATTCTGCACATTGTCTCTTCACTACTTCAATTGTTTCCTTTGCTGTACAGAAAGTTGGGTTCAGCTTAATCCCCGTTTGTCTCTTTTTGTTTTTGTTGTCTGTGCTTTTGAAGTCTTCTCTGAGCAATCTTTACCCAAACCAAGGTTATGAACCATTTCCACAGTTTTCTTCCAGTAGTTCACTTTTGACAGCCAAAGGTAGAGATTACCAAAAGCAATGAACTACTGACAAATGGTGAAACAAGGATAATCCTTGTAATTATTTTGGCTACAGAAAGCAAACACAAAGAACCCATACTACCCTATTCTCTTTATGTACAATATCCAAGGAATGAAAATTCTATATATAGCAGGAGAAAGCAGCATAGCAGGTCTTATGAGCTGAAAGGAATCCAGACTGGAAAGTGGTAGCTTGTTGGGCATGGGGTTTCCTTCTAGGGTGCTGAAAAGTTTCTTAGATAACACTCTGAATGTCTTCCACATCCCAAAGGGAACAGTGTAAACAATACAAAACGAACCATCTGCACAAAGTCTAAAGTATTTACAAGTTGTTTGCATTCATGTTCTACCTAAGAATTTCTGCTAATCTTATGCACAATATTTTGAGTTCTTAGCAAAACAAAACAAACAAACAAAAAACCCACAAATTTACCCTGAAAAGCATTTCTCTGGTAGCACTCTAGATTTTATCTTTACCTAACTCACTTTTTCTTTTACACCTTTTATTGGTTGGAGAACCTGAAAATAAGAAACTCTTTCATGCTTTCAGTCCAGCAAGTACTAGGACAGAAATGTTTCCTTTATATTTTAATTGAAAACAAACAGCTTATTTCTTTATCTAATTTTCTTTCCTTTCCTTTTCTTTGTTACAGTTTTCTTGTTTCCTTTCCTTCCGTCCTGCCTTCCTTTCTTTATTTCTCTTTGTTTTGTTTTGGTTTTTCAAGATGGAGTTTCTTTGTGTAACAGTCCTGACTGGATCGAGCTTTGTAGGTCAGACTGGCTTCCAGCTCACAGAGATCTTTCTGCCTCTGCCTTCTAAGAACTGGTTTTAAAGACGTGTGCTGACATCACATAACCTCTTTTTCTAATCATAAGAGAGTACAATTAAGAGAAATAAAATATTTTTAACATCAGCTCATTTAAGTGTCTTTCAGTGTCCATAAGTCTCAAAGCTATAGGCTTCACTCCACTGCCAGGCTCACAGGACGCCTCATGTCCACAGGCACCATGTTGTTTTGCAGTTAAGCACAGATAATATTTGGTCTGGGGCCTTCAGATATCACCTCTGATGGGCTGGCTATATTAGTATATTACCTGAAATGTCTGCTGGCTAGATAATAGTTGTCTGAAGCATGATTAATAAAAACTCAGGGTCAGAAATTGGGGTTCAACCTGAAGATCTGAAAAACAAAACAGCCAGCCACTGGCTCTTACCTCAATGTCAGTCTGAAATAGTGATCCTGTGTCCCAGAATCTCAGAATAAGACTGTGTTGAGAATTATTTCCTCCCATTTTATAATCCTTTCTAGAGCTGGGATTAAAGGCATGCACCACCCAGTTTCTATGGCAACTAATGTGGCTCCTGGGATTAAAGGTGCATGTTACCTTAACCTAGTCTGTGAGGCTGACCAGTGGGACTGTTTTACTCTCAGATCTTCAGACAGTCTTTATTTGTTAAAATACCATTGAAATGCCACTTCAGTTGTCCCTTCTCATCTTCCTTCTTTTCCCCTCTCTTCCTCTCTGTTTTGACTTCTCACCTATCCAATCTCCCCGTCTCTCTAACTAACCGAAAGTTCCCTTTCATCGCACAGTGGTCTCTATGAATTCGTGGGGGAATAGATCTCCCCAGAATGAGCATTCTACAGCCTCATCTTAGAAGCCACAAAGGATGTTTTCTTCAAAACCCTCACAATCAGCCCAGATGTGTAGAAAGACACTACTTAAGGGCTTGGAGTCCTATAAATGAGTTTCACTGCCGAGAGGAACATGGAAAGTGATCCGTTCCCATACTCACCTGTGAATTTAACTGGGAGTCTAAACCATGCAAGTGATGTCTTAATAAAATAAATAAAATATTTGTGTGTAGAAATACATAACTCCCAGTGACAACTTCAGTAAAGAAGCTGGGAGAAACGTGCTAGGGCAGGGGAAATGAAAGAGAGCTGTTACTCTCTGCAAGAAGCCGAAGGTTCTTCAGAGAAACCAATAACCATGAAGTGGGTCTTCAAAAAAGACTGCATTTCACATTGAGAAAGGGGGAACAATTTCACAAATAAGAGTTCCGGGAGAAACTCACACTGAGATGAGAAGGTGTCTGAGGTGGCCCAGGAATTGCAGTTTTATCACAATACACTGTAGGATCTAGAAGAGGCTGGCAAAATGAAGTGGAATTGGATTGTGGCGAACATTGTCTATTGGCAATGGAGGGGCTGGGATATTCTCTTTGCAGGTATTTGATTCCCCCCAAAATCACTTGTTCATGTATTTGTGCCCCGAGTCCTCTGAGGACAGCATAAACATAGAAATGGATGCTGGGGCTACATATCTGAGAAGCTATGCACAATTTTCATTGGCTCTCTCAGGAGCTGCCAATGAATCTGAGCCTATTCAGGGACTTGAGTCGTCTTACAGTGGAAAATTCATTTGCCACGAAGAAACTTTCTCATGTATCTGAATAATGAATGCTTTTTGAATAATGAATGCTTTTTTGACACAAAAGACACCAATCATCCCACAGCTTCTATTATATAAAATGCCCTTGGTAAGCCAGTTCTAGCTCAGAAACATGTGGGAGAGATCTGAGCTTTTGATAGAAAAACTCTGGTTCTGTGTTAGAGGGCTCTAGAGGCAGCAAGACTAAAATGAAGAATAGTTAAGAGCTGTTCATAAGTGGAGAGCTGAATAAAGAAAGCAGCTGTAGGAGCAAGGATAGGGTAATGAACACATGATAACTAACATGCAAAGGAACCGAGTACAGAATGAGTGTGACAATCCCCATGTCCTAATAGACAAGTTATCAGATTATATACCTCTCCCGTTCTATATTAAGATGAACTGAAGGATTTAAATAAAAACTTGAAAACACATGTATTTCAGTAGACTTGAGATTTAGACCAGTTGGTAAAGTACTTGCCTTTTAAACAAAGATCTATGTTTGTGTCCCCCTCCCCCCCCGAAATATGTTTTAAAAGCCAGGAATGATGACACACATTTGTAATGCCAATTTTGGGGACCGGTCAACAATTCTAGCCTACTTGGTGAGTCTCAGGACACTGAGAAACCCTATCTCAAAACAAACTGTGGATGAGGCTTAGGGAACAGCACCCAAGGTTGACTGTTAAACTTTCCCCATTCCCTCTTCCATGATGCTACCTGCACCATAGGTATAGGGATCACGTATCAACCAGGATCTGTGCCCAATATTTGTTCTCTGAATTTTGATCAGCTCCTGCTCTCTATGTTAGGCTCCATCTGTTAAAAAAAAAATCACTTATCTGTGGTAATAGTGGGTTCTCTTCTAAGGTCCATGAAAACCAGCCAAGGGTAGTTGACTAGGGTTACGGTGCCAAACATGAGCTCCCTCCTTTTACACAGGCCTTACATCCAATTAGAATGTTTAAATACTTTTTCTATTGCCACTAAATTTTAGAATAAGTTGGTCACAGGGAGTTGAATCCAGAGTGAATAGTGTCTAAAAGGCATTTTGAGACAATGTAAGTGTTCCTTTTCAATCCTTTCTGTAAGTGAAGCTTGCAGCATATGTTAAAATATTATTTTGCAGGTTGTATCTTTATCTTAGGGAAGCTACACTATGTGAAATGTACTATAGATGGCTTTATATCTTTTTCTGTACCTTCAAAAATTGTAGGTGTAGCTTAGAAACTGACTCTGGGCAAAGCTAGCAGCAGCACAAACATGGGACTTTAAAAACTAAAAAAAAAAAAAACGTGCTGGCCCAATGTCAGTTACCATGGGCAATTATTTGCAGATGCATCTTGGTTTACTAAGCCCCTGTGCTATTCATTTGCCTGCATGACATTACATTCCAGGCTCAGCACCTGTGGACATTTGCACGCATTTCTTTTACAGCCAAATTTTCTGCAGGGGAGAGGAAAGACTCCTATGGGAAAGGAACTCAGCAGAGAGGGAAGCTGTTGATGACTCCACTGTCCAAACCTGGTGGGCATTTATTTTAACCTTGGTAAAACCATGCCTCTACAAGCCAAATGCATTATACAATTTGTCCAGTGTTACCTGCATATCTTGTGAGTGAACCATGCGTTTCAAACATATTCATTGTCAGATATGAAAATCATAGGTAGGCAATTATAATTACATGTAAAGGCAGTAATATAAACCTATGGTAAAACTTTTAAATGCCTTTGGAACATGGCATCTCCGAGTTCTCAGTGGAAATGATTCAGCATAGCATTTGAACCTAGTTCCAGACAGGTTAAACAGACCGAAAAGCATATCTACCTCGAAATAAGGTTTCAGGACTATCCATGTAATAACTGATTTCAGATTCTGTTTTCCATAGACATAGCCACAGTGCCAAAGCATTCTTGAAGGAAAAGTCCCATGACATAAAGAGGAAATGAGATAATGCCCCCATAAAATGCTTTGTGCCTGCCTGAAATACAGCAAATACCAATAAAAATTAACTTTGATTTTATAATGCAAATACACGATAAACTTGGCAGGGAGAGGGAAATTTGTGTTCCTTGGTTAAAAAGCACCAGTAGGAATATGTTTGAAAAAAAAGTAGTTTAGAGTATATTTTGTTTTCAATAGTTGTTCAGGCACCAGAAGAAAGTGGTGGGTGTGCTTGATATGTAGGAAATATTTTTATTAAAATCATATGAAAATTACAGGCAAGGGCAGGTAAATCATACAAAGATGGACTCTTCTAGAACCTCACGGAGAATTTCTTCCTCAGTTCCTCCCTGCACTCAGAGTTTTATATGCCTTGTGAAATCGTGAGCATCTTTTCAGAGATGATGTTCATCCTGTCGCGTTACCTGCTTTTTAAGTTTCAAAGGAAAACCTGGCCACCCAGATGTCTCCTACTCCACCTCAATACTGACTCCGTTGCTGTTACTGCAAGTCTGTCTCTGTTCCAGTCCTACAAGAGCAAGAAAACCAAGACTGTGACAGAAAGGGTACTTTTTTGAGATCAGGGGCCTCCTTTTCATGAAGATATCATTAATTACGGCGCCTTTAAGAAGAAAGCCAGATGCCTATGTGGAAGCTTCACCTACGCTGTGATATGGGTAGCAGCTACTGACAGGGTGTAAAGTAAGAGAGTAGGCCACAGTAAGATGAGTGGCATTGCTTGCATATTTGGGAATCACTCCGATGATCTAAGATCAGTTCCTGTCTGCCTCTCCCCCTCTCTTGAACTGCTATATTCTATCACCACATGATCAGCCACTCTACCTGCTGAGACCTGGGATGTTGCTTTCATAGATACAAACATTCTCTTTCTATTTCATGCTTAAGTCTCTATCGTTCTTTCCTAGGGAATTCTAATGGAGTATATACTATGTAATTTTAATTGGCTTGAATCAGGACTAAACCCTCCTGGTCTTTGTTTCGCACCCGACTCTCTGGACCGATGTCACCCTACTAATTCACTTTCCCTTTAATCGAGTAAGACTTTGGAATGCTCTCTGTTAGGTAGCCTATCTTACACCATACAAAGGTCATCATTTTACAAAATTGCTCATTTTATGTGACACTTTGCATTATAAATTGTACACAGTAGTAACTATTAACTTACTTTTAAAATATCATAAATCATCTAAAATTTTGGCCTAAAAATATTTAAAATAATGTTCTTCACTATTATATGACCAAATATTTTGTAGGCACAAAGACATCCAGTCATGAAAATGCTTACATAGCCATTTTTCTGCTATAGAAAGGCCTTGAAGTCACCGAATGTCTAGTAGTAGAGCACCAGATATCTAACCTTCCTGTACAGTATTAAAAACATTAAAATTTTATTATATAAGACTACTTATCATTGGAAGAATTCATTATATTTTTCAGTTTTAATGAAATTAGAAAATTATATTTTCAAAGATCCTGCTTTCATAACATCAAAGGTTTGAATACAAAAGCAACTGAAAAGCTAAAGGCTACAGTATTAATGGTAATGGTTTCTAACTACAGCTATACTTAACAAAACTTCACCTTTCCTTTTTTGACTGAATATTTGCAAAAAATTGAATGTATTTTGTCATTATTGTAACAGATATAAACAGATATTTTAAAATATCAATGTAATTTTATATTATTGGAGAATTCTTTCAAGATAAAAGAACTACTACAGGCAATTGAAAAGGGCATACCTCCACCAATTATTGGAATGTTCAAAATGTAATTAAAATGCATATGAAATAGAAAGTTGACAGCATTAACCATTTTCTCAGCCTCCATTTCCCTCTTGTCTACACTCTCCAGATTATTTTCCATGCATTCAAGAATTTCATTCCTCTTCCCTAAAGTACAAATGGCTAACTCTCACCTAACATGCAGAATCAAAATTGTTGCTGGATTCAATCCTCCTAGCTATCCAAATGCTTGTCTTTAAGGCCATCTCTCTTCCTAGTTGACTTCTGATCATATGCTATGTATCATTTTGCCTTGCCTCTGCTTCTGCTCTCCATCCAGTGACACTATTTCCTTCAAGATTCATTCCAAACTCTTGTTCTCTCTCAAAGCTCTCTCAAGAAACTACTTTGGCCAGGGCTCATTACTCAGCTTCCATTTTGCCTTACAGCTCAACTGTGTAACGAGCACACACGGTCCTCTCACCTGGACAAGTACTTCCCATGAGTGCTACTGCATGGCTATAAAGTCCTTGGAAAATTAAAAGTGATCAATGTTGCTACTGCGTGTAGTCTCTTTCAAAGTATAGGTAATTTGTATATACATAAGTATTCGATATGTACCTCTTGATAGATTCATATTTACCTTTATTGTATTATTTAAAAAGTAGGATTTATTATTTTTACTGAGGCATGATGTCTTTACATTTTTTTATTAATTTTTTATTGAGAAAAGAAAAAACAACGTTTCCCCCGCCTCCCCGCCTCCCATTTCCCTCCCCCTCCTTCCACTCCTCTCCCCCTCCCTCTCCAGTCCAAGGAGCAGTCAGGGTTCCCTGCCCTGTGGAAAGTCCAAGGTGCTCCCCCCTTCGTCCATGTCTAGGAAGGTGAACATCCAAACTGGCTAGGCTCCCACAAAGCCAGAACTTGAAGTAGGATCAAAACCCAGGGCCATTGTCCTTGGCTTCTCATCAGCCCCCATTGTTCGCCATGATCAGACATTTTTAAAGGATAAATCATAGTAATGTTATATGCATATGCAGTGTATTATAGTCATATCAGAATACTAAGCACATGAGTATTTGAAAACATTTTTTTGAATTATACTATTTTATGGAATGAAGGGTTGCAAACTCAGATTGCAAATAAAACCAATTACATTCTTTTTTTATTTTTAAGTACTGGTTTGTCCATGCACTCCCTTTAAAAAGCAAACAAATGTCAAGTGAGATGGGATGCTGATGCTGCGACTGAGCTCCATCAAACACCGTTCCAGGATGAAGAATTAGGGATAGATGGAGAAACAGTTTTTTCTCTTGCTGCTTATACACCAGCTATTCTTCTAGGATTTGGTTTTTACTATTCAATTGTGTTCGTGTGTTTCATGGGGAGTTGGTCCAGGTGCCTGTGAAGGTCAGAAGAAGGCTTCAGATGCTCTGGGAATGGAGTTTCAGGCTGTTGTGAATTATTTGACATAGGTGCTGGGAACTGAACCAGGTCTTCTGCAAGAGTTTGTGCTCTTAGCTGCTGAGCCGCCTCTCCAGCCCCTCCATAGCAGATGTTAAAATGTGGTATTTTCAAACAGAGATGCTGGAAGGGAAATAATACTGTAGATTCCCCTAAGACTATTGATGAGGTATAGTGCTGAATGGTAAGAAGTGCGAAGCCTCTTTGTTCTGAGGAGCCACAGCGTATATATCAAGGCTTACAGAAATTATAACGCATCAACAAATTTTCCATTTTTGCCTTTCAACTCAAATCAAACATAAAACAAAATTTAAAAATATAGAAAAGAAACAAACTCAATCTTACTTTTTTTGGTGGGTATGGATGGGAAGAGAAGTAAAAGTTTGATAATTTAGTTGAATACAAAACAGAAACCTCTGTGACAAGATGAAGTAGCCACTGGGTGCCATTAGTCACTATGGTCTGGACGTGTAGGACCACCAAGTCCATAAAAAGCCATAGTTGCTACCTCCATGTTTTAAGGATAGAAATAATATTATCATCAGTTGTAAGATAATAAAGGATCAGAATATGATTGGGATAAACATCTCAAAGTTAAATTCCTTATCCAGGGCTGCCACCACGGTGTACCAAATCTTCTTTTAGGAGACGACTTGTACACAGTTCAACTGCAGGGGTCCTTGACAATTTTCCATCTTGTGGTCTGCTCTTAGAGAAACCTTAAAAGCTGTGAAAGGAAAGAAAATTAAATTGCCAAGAAAACATGGAACACGTGGCCCCCTCCCCACCAATGCCACAAAAAGAAACTCAATTATTATCTCGTAGTGCTAAGGTTAACAGTCTTCTTGTCTCCGTTCAGATTTTCAAAGCTTGTGTTCATTTGTTCAAAGAATGTTCTAGAAAAACAAAACCACCGTGTAATAGGTAATGATAAAAATCAGATAAAATGTTCCAGGCTCCTCAAAACAATGTTGTCAATATCTCATTTAGTGTTTCACTAACCAGATACTCCAACAAAGATACAAAGGGCCTTGGGGAATTTGACTGCTGCAGCCCTCCCTAGGGTCTTAGAGGACCTGGAAGGAATTCTAAATAAACAAAGCCTTCCAGCCCAACCTGGCCATGGAGAGTTTACAAACCCCTCCCCTCTGCCCTTAAGTGAGCTCCACAACTTCACCACCAGCCTGCACTTACAAGTACACAGGGGTCCTAGATTATCAGAAACCAGATCCTGCTGGGACGAGTAAACACCAATCACCGGCCCCATTAGCTTCCAGAGGCTGGGATACTTTGTTTATAGCAAACACAGAACCAGCTAGTAAGTACCTGGAAAGCCAGAGCCTTCCAGATTGTTTTTTAAATGTTATTTAGAAGGCATAGGTCTGCCATTGTGTAGCATTTTCTGTACACCACTCTGTGCTGTACATATATGAATACTAACCTTTTCTCTTAATAAAATAAAAGAAATTGAATATAAACACCCATGGTCTTCATTCAGGCAACATCTTTCCCAACTATGTCACATCTGCAGGTAGAGTTTAAACTGCAGAGGCAGAAAATGAAGATGCCTTCCCCTCCCCAAACTCGAACACTAACTCTCTTAGAGGCATGATTAGTCATGGGACTTCTTTTCCAATCCAAGGCAGAGACATCTCGATTTATTATCCATCCAGAGCTGTCCTTGAAATGCAGATGTTTCGGGCCATAGGCTCTTCTCAGGGATGCAGCTGGCCTAATTCTTTATTGCTGCCCTCAGACAATGACACATAGGAGAGCTGGGCCAAGTTCTCAATGCTGCTGTTTTGCTCTGAGAATGGCTAAAATATGAGGTGTGCTGAGACAGCCAAGAGGAGCACTGGTGGCCCCTCCAGCAAGGTCACCAAGCTGCATTGGAACCGGCTGAGGACCTCGTAAGGGTTGAGAGTTCAGCTGCTTAGTTATGATATCATCCCTAGAGAAGTCATATTCACTAGCAAGAGCCAGTCTGCGAAACTTTCTTTGGTAAGAGGTCAGCGTTTTTGTTTTACAAAGTGGAGGTGATCGACTTCTAGACATTGTTGCCACTCGGTAGTCTTTAGTTAATTGGTTCCTTGAATCTTGCTATGTATCTTTGAAAAATTGAACAATGCTTTTTAAAAATTAGGCATCTTTTAAAAAGCACACATTTTAAAAATATATCTGCAGAAATATTGGCAATCTCAACATGTTTTTCTTTGGGAAATGCGTGCTTGCGATCATGTTCACTGCAAAAGGTATGAGCCTGACTCTCAAGAAAAATGTTTATTATTACAGTCTATAGGAAGAATAAATACATGTAGAAATCACTGGGACAACAAGTATGAAAAAAATCAGAATACTTTGATTCTACCATAATGTGTAAGTATTATGGCACAAATCTATGAAAGCAAAGATTTCCCGGTAACTACGGATGATACAATTACAGTATCTCTCATCCACATCAAGGAAGGACATGGGCGATGTGGTGCAATACAAGGGGCATCTTGGTGTGGATTCTGCCAGGACAATTTCCCACATTTGCTTACCATGCATTGGATTAGATTTGCCTGTGGATTTAGGAATGGGGTACTTTCCTAGCAGTTGAAATAAATTAAGAAAAAAAAAGGGGGGGGTCTTTTCTTTGTCACATTGTCAGAAGTTCCCATGTTTCTTAGTTGAAGTATTTTAACTTCCCATATTTACCTGGACCACCAACCTTTCATTCCTTGCAGAAGAGTCTCAGATCGATACGATAGATAAAGATAAAGCTAAGGATAAACGATTACCCTATAAGCTGATGGAAATTATAATTTTAATGTATAGCAGACACTAGGGGGTATAGTAAGCTCACAGGCATAATAAATTCATCGCTTATTTCCAATGATTGATTTGTATTCTGGTTTAATTAGCCATGAAAGAGTCCATTTTTTTAAGTCTTCTTTGACTTTTCATTTTTATTTCTTTCACCACTGGCTGCTGTAGAAGCTAATCCTCAGCTGTCAAGTTAAGAAAATTTAAAGGGATTGTAAATAAAAACATTACCAATCATGAATGTGTTTTCATATATCAACCCTAGATCTCAAAGATTTTATAGATGGACTAAGACCTGTAATTCGATTGTGGAAGATCCTCTTAGTGTTACAATTAATGTTCATTACAATCTGATCATTTACAAAGGTAACCTGCACAAATTGATATATTATTAACTTCCCCCCAAAACAGATGTTTTAAGATAGACACGGAACCTAGAATTTTCATGTTTCTCCATTTTAAGTAACCATGATGTGACTTTCAGAGAGTTATATATTTATAAAACTCAGAAAGGAATAAAAGTTGATCCATAAAGTGGATGAGGGTCAGGGTGGGATAAGGGATTTGGGATGATGGACTGACAGCGGGAACGGTTTTGTTACTAAAATAACAAGCTCACAAATGCATCCAGAAAATTCACTGAGAGTGTCCGTGTTTATTTTAACTAGGCAGCACAAAAATGGGATCAGTGGGGACAATGGTGCAGGCCAGCTGTTGTTTTTCTTGAGGAGATCCCAGCTCTGTGTGCTCCAGCAGCCCTACTCGAGATGGCCATGCCGAGACAAATGTTCTGTCCACACTTTAAATGGCAACTGGTTATTAAACGACTCCCAATAGGGTGAACACTTGCTATTGACAATAAGGATATAAGGACCATGCAGAGCAATCAGGATGGGAATGGGAATGAAAAATCTTTAATCTGAAATTACAGCTGTCAGGGTTATATTATAAAACATGAAAGTTGCATCTGCAGTTAGAATTAATGTGTCCCCAAAGCCAAGTTTCTCATAAACTGCATCTTACAGATACATATTTTATAAAAAGACTACCAGTCTTCTATAAATCAAAGAGAACTGTGGCCTATATTAGGGAATTAAAAGGGGTCATCTCTCCAAGCCATGGTATTTGTTGGGGGGGGGGAGTACAGTGTGAAATGAACATCGATTTCCAGAGTCTGGCAGCGAGGTTAGAAGTGTTAGTCCTGCACAGTAACATCCACTGGTCCTGGTACACGTACAAAGGACAGAAAGATGTTCTTCCTAAGAAGCTGTGAATGAAAAATGAGAACATTGGCAGGAAAATTGTTTTTCTAGAAAACTTAACGCCCCCCCAACCATAAAAAATATACATTTTTTTTGGTGGACATTTTTCTTTTTAAAAAAATCTACTTTGACCTCTCACGGGGGACTCACATTCTTTTTAAAATAGTCATGGTTTAAACAAGATCATTTCAAAGCAGAAATACATAGAAAACCGTGTTAATAACGGCACATAAGCATGTTATGTTAAAGCCTCAGAAGAGTGTTAGAGATCATTTTTTAAAAGATTTTATTTTTTTAAGTAAGCATGTCTAGTACTGAAAGGTCTTATACTGTAAATCTCTGAGAACATGAAACACTTAGTTTCACAGTAGCTCACATCCCATCTATGTATTTGATGATGGCTTTCACTTGGAGGACAGAAATAGCTCTCATGAGTGAGGTGTTGTCCTTACCACTAATGCATACCTCATAGCGGTGAGCTCTGAATGGCTCTGTAGGCTTAGAAAAGATAAAAGCATGCACTTTCCAGCAACTACTTAATGTGACATGTTTTCTTAAAAACAGAGAAATTCACAGGAGCAGCATGAGCACAGGCTGAGTGCCCATCCTGCAAGATGTATGTTGCCTACTGTATTAGTCCAGAGGAACCACACTTTAGGCTGTGACCATGCAAGTCCAACAACAATTGCCTACCAAAGAGGAGTCCAAGAATCCAGTCATTGTTTAGTCCCCTGGGCTGGATGTCTCAGCTGGTCTTGAGTGTATACTGGGATCTTACAGAAGTCGGCTCTCATGCTAGTGAAGGAATGGACTTGCCAGCAAAAGCAAGGGCAAGCAAACCAACAAATAGCAAGTCCTTTAGGTAAACTGCCATCAGAAGCTGTGGACTAGATCAAATGTGGATTTTCCCACCTCAAAAGACCTGGGTGATTCTTCCTACTTCAAGTGATTTAATTGAGAAAAATTCCTCACAGACTTGGGTTTTAGTTAATTTCAGGTGTGGTCAAGTTGACACCAAGAAAAGCCATTACACCTATCCTGGTAAAGCATCTGAAATTTGTTACAACCATGTGCGGTCAGGTGGGATGATTTTCTGAAAGCCTGGAAGAAAAACTCACTGAAATCAAGCACTCCCTCTCCCTTGGTAGTGACTGTCCTCCAAAAGCAAGTGATGTCTGTCTTCACCTTATTATTATTGGTGTTAACCTGAAAGACAAAATGGGTAAAGAGTGAGTGCAGACTGATAACATGCTTCGTGATGATTTATCAGAGAATTAGCTTATTGTAGTTAAATCAAATCATCTTCCATTTCCAGGGTGAGCAACTTCCAAAGCTATTTCCCAAACTAGTAAGATCTGGGAATACAAGTACTCTCATGGAAAGAGTAGGTTTTCTTCGTATCTGAGGTTTACAGACTGGGCATGTGATTCCATCCATCAAGAGACACCATTGCCTATTCAAGTGCACTGGTTGCTATGAATAGCAATTTTCCTCCCACTACGTCTCATCATAGTATTCTGACTTTGTCTCTCTTCTATGGTACTTAGCCTTAGTTTCTTATGCATTTATGACCTCCAGAATATATCACCTTAGGAGCTTTGCCGTTCACCAACATGCTTTCACCGGTGTAAAATGTAGCAGCCCACCTATATGGGGAATGGAGGAGAGAGCAGAAAACACAACCTGAGCCTACAGTGTTATATGCAAAAGGCTGAGAGTGACTCTAGCACAGAGTTCCATATCAGATGGGACTACAGGTCAAAGCTCCAGCGAATGATCCGATACTGAGCCAAACACTTGGTTAGTAAACATCATGCTGGATACATGTTTCTGAGCTGTAGCATTTTCATAATTTGATAAGCCTGAATTTGAGTGCAAAACTTTTTATATTAGTGGAATGAATGATTCAAATTAAAACAAAATCTTTAGTTGTAAACATCTTCTATTTACAGGAATTAACATTGATCCCCGAGAAGCTCCATAGTGATTCTGTAGGTAGTGACAGGGATATAGGCACAGTCAGCAGACAATGGGGTTTCCTTAATCATTTAGGGACCCTGGGTCAGATCAATGCAGGATTCATGACTTCAAAACAGAAAACAATTTCAGTACTATCCAGGATGAGGTAGAGCATGGATTTCATTAAAATATAAAGGCACTCAAGAAAAGAATAAGAGAATGCCCAAGAGCATAGATGTGGGCATATCAAAGAGTAATTCATTGAAAAGACATTTTAAACAGACTTGAAGCACAGGGGTTAATAAAAAAGAGAGATGCTAAAGAATGAGACGTCTGCAGGGTGGATGTGGGTTTCTTAAGAGTGAGTCCCACTCAAGTGTCTTAGCTATATATGCCATTTTGATGGCTCTCAATTTGGACCTCGAAGGGTTGCTTAGAAAAACAAAATTATTTTTCCTCTCTCTCTTCAATAAGTGAAATTATAGGGTTGTTCTGGGGGTATCTTAGATAGAATTATAGTCTAATAACATGAATCCAGGAGTAATTAGGGCTTCACAAATAGGTACACCTTTTTAATTGAGGAAGAAAAGGAGTTTCTGGTGAGATCTTTAGTAAATCACAGGTTTATAATTAAGAAGAGGTAAGGCTTGAAGCAAGTATTGCTAATAGTGTTTGAATTCTTGATTTTCAGCTGTCTAGAGGCTTCAGATTCTGTGGTGAAGCTCTTCTTTTCCATCTCATGTCCCCATTTCAGTCACATTGATAACCCAGCAAGGAAAGAATGTAAACCTGGACATGAATCCATCATTGTGGAAGAATGAAAATTCCTTCCTTATATTCTGAAGCTCATAGAGGTAAAAAGAGAGAAAATAGTGAGAAGATAACAGAGGAGTGATAGGGAAATAAACAAGAGAACAGATATTATAAAAATGATCAGGAGTACAAATTCCTCTCAGACCCTTTAACCATCCATGGCTACATACCACCAGGTCTGATGTGCAGACTTTAAGTCCCCCAAATATAAGCATTATGAGACAATTTTTTGTTTTTTTGTTTTTTTGTTTTTTGTTTTATATCTGACCTTTAGGCTTATGGGAGAAAATGGGGGGAAAGTAACTCAAAACAATGAACAAGTTGTTAGTATTCAGGCATCTGTACTGGCCTAACAGGGTATGTACTCAGGTGCATTCAGTAAGAGCACCTCCTGTGCTCATTTGCATATTCCCTTTTAAAAGTTGGACCATGCCCACCTCTCTCTCTCTTTCTCTCTCTTCCCCTCTTTTTCTCTTTCTCTATCTTTTTCTTTTTTTCTCTTCTGCCACTCTTGTCCCCAGGGGCCAGTATCTGCCCCCTTTTCTTTTCCCCTTTTGCCCCTTCTCTCTCCTCTTCCAATAGACCACGCAAGTGAGCCCTGTTGTACGGTTTGACTCTTTCTCCAGCTGTTTTAAAATTATAAAATTGGTGCCATGAGAATCGATAGGCTCTCCTGGTACCCTGAGGCACAATAGGAACCTAGAATCTGGTTTACATATGATAACCTTGGTTCTCCAACTAAGAGATCCCTGGGTCCTTCCATCCAACAGTGGTATGATGAGCAAGCCCACTCTTCTCCACCTCTGGCCATTTTGCACAAATGATGACTCATCTCTCGAGTGTGCTTTCTAGCCTTTTGGCCTCAAGTTCTGGTACCAGGAAACCATGACTCTCTCAGGCTCAGAGCCTTTGGCCCCTGTTCTTTACATGATGAGGAATGGGATAGCCTGTACCAACTTAATTACATCCTCTCTTAATTCCTGGGACACTAGAGATTGCAGAGTCTTGGATCTTATTTCTCTGTCTCACTAATACACAGGAACTGTGCCCAACTTTGCAATCAGACCTAGTCTCAATACCCCTTTAGATATAAATCCAAATTATTGCTTCCTAGCATTGTATATCCTGATATTTTACAGGACCTTTGCAACATTCTGCTAATAATCCAGCAGATGGAAGGAGGTATGCCCTTCAGCTTTTCCTCTTCCCCAATAAACCTCTTACAGTAACTCTGTTGCATGAAGCATATTTGCCCTAGTGGCAGGGCCCAACAAAAGGTAATCACTATATGCTGGCACCCTACCTCCCTGCTCTACCCTCAACAGATCTGCTCTCTTCCACCTGCAACAAATCTGCTTTCCAATTCACTGGTGGCTTTGCCTTCCATTCAATACTGGCAACTGGGTCTCTGATCAAACTACCTGCCTTTGACCATCCCCTGGATGGTGTTCACATTCTAGAATTGAGGCTCCATATCTTGACCACACTCCTCTTCTTGCCTTCTGGCTTTTCTCAAAGTCCTGGTACCATGTGACTGTTTTTCTCTTGGCCTCAGAGTCTTTGGCCCCTGTTCTTATGTGGACACATAGAACAGCCTATGCCTACTCAGTCTGATTCTCTCTGAGATCCTGGGGCACTAAGATTTTTCAGACCCTTGGGTCTTACTTCTCTGCTTTACTCATGAGAACTGTGTCATTGTATATAGCTCCTTGTTCCTGTTGGGATGTCTTTCGGAGACCCACTGACTAGTCCTTTCGAATCAAATCTGTCCTCATTATTCCTTGGATCAGGCAGTTGGGAAATCAAGAAAAAATTCTTCACTTTCTTTCTTTTCTGTCTGTTCTCCTTCTCTAAATATCCTGTTTGTTTGCTGCAACACACAGGTCAGTTGGAGAAGTCTGCTTCCTCTTGCTCAGCATATACTGGGTCTCCCTTTCTTTCTATTTACTCGACTCCTGTTTCCACTTTTTGGCCTTGGTGATCTTTTCCCTGTCATTTTTTCTTGCCTTCACAGAGACAACCTTACTAGTTTGTTACAGATTTGTTCTCTTTCACTTTTTATTACTGACTACCCTCAGTAATCAAACACTTGTGTCTCCTGGTAAATCGGAAAGAGGATGCCAAGGTAATGCCGTGGTGATGGGAAAGGAACAGGTGTTTTAAGTTCTTCTGAGCTCTAGGGAGTCAACTTAGACCCACCTCGAACAGCGTCCTTCCAGGTCCAAGAGTCACCAAACGGCCCCACAGAGCATGGGCAGTGAAGTGAAACACCCAGCTACCCTAGGACATGGCCAGCACCCCAGCTTTCTCCGGTCCCCCAAAAGTGGTCATTGACCTTAAGTCACCAAAAAGCAGTCTCGAGAACACCGCGTCCTCATCCCCTCCTTACCTGACACCCCTTTCTAACTCTTCACCTTTTTATGATAAGCAAAAGGGAGGAATGATAGTGTTCAGGCATTTGTACTGGCCTGCCCTTGGAGTCCTGACAGGATGGCTCCTCGGTTGCAGCCATTAAGAGCACCTCCTGTGCACATTAGCTACATTTCCTTTTAAAAGGTGGGCCTTGCCAACCTTCCTATTGCTCGCTCTCTCTCTCTCTCCCTTCCTCCCTCTTTCTTTCTTTTTATTTCTTTCTTTCTCTGTCTCTTTCTCTGTCCCTTTCTCTCCCCCCCTTTCTCTTCAGACACTCTTTCCCCAGGGACCAATCTCTGTCTGCCCCCGCCCCTGTCCTTTATTCTGCCCCTTCTCTATCCTCTTCCAATAAACCTCCCATCTCCCATGTGAGCCCTGTTGCATAGTCTGATTTCTCTTGGTGGCCTTTTTAAATAAATTACAACACAAGTACTTTTGAATTTGGTTGTCACCCCGAACATGCCTGATCTTGTCTAAATTTGGTTACCAAACTATCCACACTCTACCCCGTATGCAAATAATGAAGAAAAGGAATGTCATTGATATAATCCTGCTTAATAGTGTCATGTGATCAAATCACAATTAACAAAAATGAAAGCTATTATTTGCCCTCATCATCTTTCCATAAATAAAAGAGTATTTGACAGTTTAGTTCTCCAAGTAAAGAACATTGGAATATTTTCTTCCATTCAAAATATGATTGCAAAAATACGGTACCATACAAATATACATATATATTTTCTAGTATGTATTGGAATACTATCTGCAGTGTATATGTTTTTATATAAAGTCTGTCATATCATATATATTTGTTATAAAGTAAATGAAACTAAAAATTTTAGTTTTTATCAATATCTAAAATATACTTGTACAAAATTATGTGGTTGAAATACAAGTGATGGACATTGAGTTGACTAAGCCAATAAAGGCCTGCACCTCAAGCATGAAGAGGAGCTCAGATCACCAGCACCCACAGTAAAGCAAGGCATGGTGGTGAATGTCTGAAATCTTATTACTGAGGGCTGGCAGAGAAAAGTCAGCCTCCAGAGCTTGCTGGATATCCAGTCTAGCCAATCAGTAAACTTCATGTTCAAAGACCCTATCTTTAAATCATGACTGAACGAGACACCTAATAATAGGTATCTGGCCTCCACTGCCTCCACTGCACACCCACAAATGCACATGCACCCATTAGCACACACAGTACACATATACACAAATATGCGATGGGGAAAATGGAAGGAAGGAGGGGGAGAGAGAAACAGAGAGAGAGTAAAATCATTTTACTTTGTTTGTAATGCTTCGGAAAGTAAATACTGGCTGTCAAACCTCCCATATGTGTCTGGTACCTCCTGTATGGTGAGGTAGAAATAAATCCAAGTAGGCATATCTGGGAGACAAGTGATAAGGCTTCTTAAAATCATCAAGAAACTGAACAAGGCAAGGAACACTCAAAGGAGGTCTTGAGAAATAGTCTAAGAAACAGCTCAGAATGGTGCAATCATGATCACCAGTGTATGGCCACTGTGAGCCCTTTGACCTTGCAGTCAGAGGGAAGGCCGTAGAGATGCTCCAGCTTCTCCCAAGCCACACTTGGTATCCCAGTTTAGTCTTTAGTCTAGTCTCTTGGCTTCCGTATCATCCTTGCATGTTGTCTTCCTGATGCTGATTCTGAGTCTGGAGTTCTTAAGCCACACTCCCTCTTGCCTGCTATTGTCTATTAGAATTAAGAGTCAATTTTGACTGACAACCTGATTGGATTGAGAGATCCCTAGCAGATTGGTAAAAACCCAATTCTTGCTGCGTCCGTAAGAGTGTTTGCAGAGGAAAATCATGCCAGTCAGCAAACTAAGTAGGCAGGACTTACCTTAAATGCTTAGCATGGCATTCTATAGGCTCAGGCTTGGAACAGGATAAGAAACAGAAGCATGTACTATTGTTCACATATACACCACTTCTTGAGTGGATGCTTTTTTAAGAAATCATTTTAATATTAACTTTTCACAATCTCATACATTTATACAATGCATTGATAGCTCTTTTGTGCCCATTTCCCTCTCCCATTTTCCTCCCATGCTTATGGACCCTTTTATTCCAAACTTGTCCCCTTCCTACTTTTTTCTATGTGAGGTCTTATGGAGGTAGCTACAGCTTCTGTGTGTTTGTGCAATCATGGTTACACTGGTTATGCCATATTCAGCACACAATAAACCATAGCATGCTTCCCTGTCCTCCAGCTTTTACCTTCATTCCCACCTCATTTTCAGAAATGTTCCCTGGACCTTGGAGGGAGTGACATTGATGATCTGATTAGAGATAAGCACTCAACCCAGTCTTCTTCTCAGTTATGAATCTCTGTGTTAGCTATTCCCACCTCAAAAAAAAATAACTCTAGTGCAAGGTTATAAACACAAATATTTAGAAGGCAGTTTGGCAACATGCTTATTGAATATGATATCAGTCATAAGTTCCCCCTAGGTCCTGTGACCTTTCCAGCCCTTTTGACCCAGGTTAACTGTAACATCAAACAACCAGCAAATGCATTCAGAAAGAAGTTGGTTAACCCCCTACCCAAACAAACATGCCACTATTGCGCCAATGGGCACATCTTGTCTGGAAGGTCGGTGTTAGAGTACAGAGAGCCCACAACTGGATAACAATACTGATAATCTTTTCTTCCCTATAAGCCTGGACAGCATCTCATGGAACTGTGAATGCTTGCTAGTCATCAGGGAGAACGTTCCAGTCCAGTTCCAGCTTTCTAAAATCTGTATATTGTATCTGAAGCATATGATGCTTTCATCCACAGAGTTTTAACATCTCAGTCTGGTGATAAAACAAGAGCAATGGCAGTAGCCCTTATTGTTTTGGGTGTCTATGTGAGATTCCTGGCCAGTAACTTATAGGGAAATATTTTCGACCTGGCACTGGGATCTATGTTTAAAATTCTATGGCTTCTTGGAGTAGCATTTTCTTTTCATACAGGCAAATGTATGAAAAGAACATTTTGAACATTTGAAACGTCCACTTGAACTGTTTTCAAAATTAATTATATCTTTCAGTTATCTTATAATGTAGTGGGCTTCTAGGTGGCTTTTTACTATATCCTTAGTGTTTCCTGGCCCTCTATGGATCCCTGACTTTCCCTATTCCCTTGCCTCATTCCTCTTAAATGTTTTCAGTTGCAGAAATCACATGCCTCTTTTATATCACACATGTTTTAATATCTATAAAGTTTCTTAACCCTCCCACCGAGGCACTAGACTCCAGTCTTAGAATTAGGCAGCCAGAATCTCTATGCAACGTGGTAGTGAATGCAATGCAATGTTTGCTGGCATTCTTGACTCTGAATGTCAGACTCCACATTCTCAGCCTTAAAACAGAGTCTTGCACCAATGCCTCTCCTGGAGAATCCTTCAGTCCGACAATGGTTGCACCAGTGGCTTCTTATTCAAATGCCTCCAGTGTCTTGAACCAAGAGTATACTGTGTCTCCCAGGTCTCCATTCTGCAGATAGCCATTGTAAGTCTGTTCAGCATTGCTCTGGTCACTTGAGTCAGTTTATTCAATCCCAATATACACAGTCTGCTTTCTTTCCTAGGAGAGCCTAAACCACATCTTTGTTGTTCCTACTTAATAATATACTTTGAGTCATTTTGACTATTAAAGCAAAACATTTGTGAAACCAAGTACAATGGTGCCTACCTGTCATCTTAGTGCTTCAGAAGCAGAGCTGGAAGGATTATGAGTTCAAAGCCTAAAGGTTGCTACAAAGGTTGGTGATGTATCTCAATGGTTGCCTAGCAATAAGCCTAGAGTTTGAAGGAAAGTATGCAGATGTCTGTGTAAGTGCTTGTTTACTTTTTGAAATCAATGATTAAAACAGACAACAAAGTAACCAGTATATAGTCCTGGGGAATCGTGGCCTGCAATTTCACTGCAAACTATGTCTTTACACCAAATAAATGACAGATGAAGGATTGCACAACTGGAGGCTTCATGGTCGTAGCTCATAACGCATTTTGATTGTCTGAGTTTAAATGCTTATTTTATTACTAGAATAAGTTTAACATGAGTTAAAACTGATTAGTCAGTTGATCCATAGCTGCAAATGATCATGTTTTGGCCAGAATGACTTCATTCTCTCTTATCTAAATCCCATCCCGGTTTAGTTACTTTCAAGACTATAAATGCTCTAAAATCCCCTTTTACAAGAAAGATACAAAAAACAGGCATACATATTTCTATAGACAGAATTCTTCCAAGTTCCTATGTACTTGGCTTCTGGTAAAACTAAGCATCTACTCTTATTTTCTCTCCTCTTTGAACTATGCTAGTACTCTCTTCTCCTAGCTGATAAAAAAAAAAAAAAACCTCTGTTGGGTATAAATCCAAGTCATTAAAACTCTGTATCAGATGGACTTTGAAGTCTGGGATACACAGTGGGCATTCTACTGACTAGTCCTAAGCAGGCAAAGGCATGCATGGTTTGCAGAGTTTGCTCAGACAAGAGTTCTTCATTTCTCTGCTGATTAAGAACAGAAGACCCACTGTCCACAGAGGAAGATGGCAGGGCCTCAGTCCTGTACGGAGTCCTAACCTATCTGTCTCATGTCCTCAGCTGCCGAAAATGAGCTGGATGTCATATCAAAGGTCTTCCAAATTGAAGGAGATTGGGATTCTCTAAGTATTTATTTAAATGGCAACAATAACTAAATAAAAAATTGTGCCCTATTGCCTCAGTATATGTCTTAAATAATCCTCCTTGTATGCTACTACATAACTCTAACACTCCATCTCAAGGATAAAACAGAGGTCATTAAAGTATTTATTTCAATGCCCACTGTCTTAGCTAAGGTTTCTACTTCTGTGAAGAGACACCATGACCACAACATGGCTTACAAGGCAAAAGATTTCATTGTGGCTGGCTTACAGTTTCAGAGGTTAAGGCCATTATCATCATACAAGAATCATGGCATCATGCTGGTGGACATGGTGCTGGAGAGGTAGCTGAAGGTTCTACATCTTGATCCACAGGCAACGCGAAATGAACTGAGACACACTTCTTCCAACAAGGCCACACGTCCTGAATGGTGCCACTCAATATGAGTTTATGGGGAATTGCATTCAAACTCACACATCCACCAAATTTATAGCATCTTCTTTCTCAAATTTTGTTTTTTTTTCTTTTTTAAAGGTCTGTCTCTCTAATCATTTCTAAGATTTTGCTGAGGGACCATGGGGATTCAGAATCCCCTCAAAGTTTTATCTTCTCCAAGAGCAGCAAAATACAGTTGCATATGAGAGTAAAATTCTAGTCTTTTATAGCAAGTAGACTGACTACTTTTCATAAAAATTAATCTCATTTTTCAAAAATACTTAGAAGATTTTGAATGTTTCCAACACAAAGAAAGCAGAAGTTTAAGTAGATGGAGATCCCAATTATTTAAGGACTGTCACCATAGGTGTGTTGAAGTGCCATACTGTACCACACAAACATGTACAATTCTTGTTTCAGTTTTAAAAGTTCAATAATTCCAGCCTTAGAATTGCCATGCAGGTTGGGTCAATTCTTCAGGAACACTAAATTAATAGAGCCATGGCCGTGTCTTAAAAGAGAAAGCCACTAATTCATTAATTCTCAGTATTCCTCCAGAAATATTTTGGTTATCAACTCCATGGTTATACCCACAATAACGTATCTCTGAGACAGGTTATGTAGCCACAAAGCAACCATTAAACTCTACTTGCATATGAGCATACAGTTTCACTGTTCATAAAATATTTTTCTTAGTTATTTAACTCATATGATTTATGATATGCATACTAATACAGAGATACATGAGATAATTATAAATACACAAAAATAGTATTTTAAATTTGAATATCCAAAACTTTGCATTGATGAGTTTCATAAAGAAAACTTTGGAGACCCAACCTGCTGAATAGGCAATCTTTGAGAGAGGGGAAGAGAACAAACACTCTCTCTGGCAGAGAACCATAAGAACGTGGAACTCAAGGTCTCCAGAGCAAGAAACAGAGTGTTGGCCTGACTGCAGGGACACAGGTGGAAGCTGATGTTAGACTTAGTCAGGGTGAGGTCCATGGAGCCTCTAGGAAATAGAAAGAGTGAGTTGTTCCCAAAGGAGCAGCAAGACACTTTAACCCACCACAAGTTAACTCTACAAAAACCTATGATGACTTTTCTGTTTGTTTGGTTTTTACTTTGTTGGACTTGCTACCATGACTTAAAGACAACCTTGTGAGAGAATCCCCCAGTTCAAATTCATTTTCAAGTTACCCTATACACATATTACACATACTGCCCAAAGTATGATAAATCAAGCACATTAATATCTCTTTCCTGCCAACAATTTCTGAACATTCATACCACTTATTTAATTAGGAACTTACATATGGTATAAAATAATTAAGGTCATACTCTATGACCAAACTATAATAATGAACATTAAAGAAATTTACAATTAAGATAATGTAAACAGTTATTCACATAAATAATATTTTTAAATGTGAGAGAAGGTTCACATTGTAAATGAAACATTGGTTCTGTCTATGTTGTTGGGAGCCAAAAATATGGTGACCATTACACTTTAATCGAAAGGCAAACTATGGTTCCACATGCTGCAAATTCAATTAGGTAACAAACTAATTAAATATAACTTTTCCAATGAAAATATTAAAATGTGGTAATAGTATTTTTAGGTCACAAAGTGGAAAATATATTAAAATGAAAAAATATCCTTTAATTTTGCAGAAAGCTTTCATTGAAATACTCACTGAATTGCAATTCTTATTGCGGATACTATATATTTGTTCTATTTTACTAAGGGGAAAAATCACTCTTCTTTTCAACTTCTTGTACCACCATGGCTGCTGACAAGCACAAACAGTTTGAAACCCATGCCCAGCAGAAACCACTGTGGTTTGAGAACTTCCTAGTCATCTTGTATTTGGAGGAGGGGGAGAGTGATTCTGAATGACATGCATGCAAGAAATAGCAAGGAGGATGTTCACGTAATGAAATGCCCTCAAATGAGCAATCACCAAGAAGTCATCTAAGAAAAACAAACCTTGGATTTGCAAAATACATTTTGTCATTTTCCAAAGAGGACCACCCATCAGCTCTGTCCCATCAGTCACTCCCCAAATAACCACATAGAAATTTAATATTAACTATAAATGCTCAGCCAATAGCTTAGGCTTGTTTCTAGCTAGCTCTTACAACTTTAAATTAACCCATTTCTATTCATCTATGTGCTGCCTCAAAGCTATTTACCTCATCTATGTACTTCCTATGCTGCTTGCTCTATAATTCATGGCGTCTTCTCCAACTCCATCTTACTTCTCTGTGCCTGAAAATCCTACCCAGCCACCGGCCAATCAGTTTTTTATTAACAATGAGAGCAACATCTCTTCAAAGTATAGAAGGATTATTCCACAGCAGAAAATAGCTGCTTTCTCCAACACTGCTAAACAGAATCCAGTTCAGTTAATTTATCTTGGTAAAGTTACATTGCTGAATATAGAAATAATCATCTCAGCAGGGCGGTGGTGGTGCATGCCTTTAATCCCAGGACTCGGGAGGCAGAGGCAGGCGGATCTCTGTGAGTTTGAAGCCAGCCTGATCTAGAAGAGCTAGTTCCAGGACAGAAACCAAAAAGCTACAGAGAAACCCTGTCTCGAAAATCAAAAAAAAAAAAAAAGAAAAAAAAAAGAAATAATCATCTCCACCATGAAAAGCAACTTTAAGTAGATAACAAAAAACAGTGCCTTGATACAGGTGAAAGAGAAGCCTTTCTATAGAAGGAAATCCAAGTGAATTCTATCATGCTCCCCCAAGTTGAACACTCACAAAGAAAAAATACATTCTCATTTACTATAACACCAACACCACAAACAGACTAGCAGACAACCAGAGCTGTCTCATCAAATTGTGAGTATAGCCAAGCATTCTGCGCTGTTAAACAACAAAAGAATGCAAATACAAACCTCATACTCAGACTGAAAAAGACAAAGGGAATAGGGTCACAAACAGATGAAAGACTATTGATGAGTTTCTGAAAGTAAATGGATGGTGGTAAAGTTTGAGCTTGGGATGCACCATTAGAGACAGTAATGAAGTTGTGTCAAGAACATAGAGGAGGATGAAAAGAGGGACATGAAAGTGAGACAGCTCACCAGGCTGTGCTTCTGGATGGCAGAAACTGAACATTCAACATATACCTCCTTTAGGGAAAATCCATTGAGAATTCTTTGTAATGCTTGCATGAGTTTGGTTTCAATTGGAAATTATACTTTACTTTTTCCCAAAAATAACATTTTTATTAATTATTTGAGATTTCCATACAATACACCCCAATCACACCAACTTACCATTACTATGAGGTCTACACTACCATTCTTATTCCCCCCAGCAAAGAAAAATACACCAGGTCCATTCTGTGTTGCCCATGTACCATTCTGCCCTCTCTGCCTACCTATCAGGCCAAGGCAGTTTTTTTATTCATTAACCAATACAAGGAACACATACAAAGAAGGACCTCCTATACCATTTCCCCTTTTCTGTTTAAATAAAATGAAAGATTTTAACATAGTAACATTCTAACAAGAATTACAGTTACAATATTTATATCTACTTTATCTTTTATCATAACTAAGAAAAACTATAACTATAAATTCTTCAACTCCATCAAAGACTCCAGAAGGATATAATATTACCTAAGTAAACAGGAAGTGCATTATAAGCAACTTCCAAAACTCTAGAATTGACAGAGACATCTCACTGCCTGGACAGTCAGCCAAAGTTCTTCTGGACCATTGGGGTATCCATCTTTAGCTCACAGGCCCATAGTATTTGGCAGACTTTTCCATGAAGCAGGAAATTTCAAAGACAGTTCTGTCACATTCTTCTGTATCCTGTAGAATGTCTCATAGACTCTTTCATGAAGCATGAATCCCCAAAGGATCGTCTCAGCTTTAGGCAAGTTCAGCAGTCATTGCTCTGTGGGTCCTGCATGTCCAGTTTATGCAACAGTCCAGGCAAGAGCAGTTTCTTGCCCAAATGGCTAACCAACTTCATAAGGAACCTCTTCGATGCCCATCTCTCTCTTGAAGTAGATTGGTGCTGCCAAAAGCAGATGTGTCTCATTGTCATGAAAAGTCCTAAATTCTTAAACATTTTAAATGCCATATTCTGAAAGTCTTTGAAAGATTTGAAGAATACCTATTTAACTGAAGTATAACTCTATACATCTAGAAAATCTACTAACATGACTACAAGCTTGACTATTATAGATGAGTATCTATTAACTTATATTTCTTAATTATACATTACATTTTTAAATAAGCCACACAAGCACAATACCTTAATCAAGATCAGAAATATATATACATATAACAAAATTGACCTTAAATTTGTATTGATAAACCAAGATCCATACCAATGCAAATCTCTATAGCATATCCTCCTTTAAATGTAAAAGAACATTTATAAACAATATTTGGGACTATGGGTGTAGTTTTGTTCATATTTCTTCCTGCTGTTTGGGGTCCTGTTAATCAGGTCTTTCATGGTATATCCTGTGTGCTAGGTTCATCTCAGTCAGCAGTTGGGTGAAGTAATTTTTTGAGGGTGTTCATGGCAACCTTTCAGGGGGTGTGGTCTATAAACAATATTTGTCTGGAAGTATTCCACAGGCCTCATCTTCTGTGAAAACAAAAGAAAAATCTCTTTTCCAAAGCAATATATCCTTAGACTCAAATTTTGAAATCAAGATACCTTTAGAACACATATGGTGGTTTAGCTTAGCAGCCAATACAGTAAAATGTCTCCCTGTACTTGGGCTCCTTCACAGTCAAAAATTTCAAAGAAAACACAATTTATATAATGCAGACTCTGTGAATTTTCCATTTTTACGTGGCTTATTTCTCTTTATTCCTTTTAATCTATGACTATCTGTACTCTGTCTCTTTAAAGACTTTACCCTTTTTTAAAAGCATTAACTTTATTTTATGACTTTTTATACTCTTTTTTCTCTCTCTCCCAAGCCTATGTACATTTATCCAACAGTGTGACCCATTTACAGGTCTTTTTAATCTGAATTTGTCTTTATTGAGTATATATAATTATTTTCTGTTCAGAAGTGTTTCTTAAAATGCTAAGCAGCTTGGTCTCAGTGGTCCTGGGTACTGGCTCTGCCTTTCTCAGGTTTTAAATATGGTGGAGGTAGTTCACCTCAGCTTTAGGACTGCTGGGTAGAAGCCCTCCTCACCACCTAAACTCTGGGTAGTACCATGCCGCATATAATTTTTTTTTTCTGAGTAAAAGCTAAGTCTGCCATGCAGCTCACTCTGTGTACTGGAAATATCTCTGTGTGTGGTGGCAGGAATCTGCCATGCTCTCCTGCTTGTACATGCCTAGCAGTCCTGATCCTGCCACTTGCCCACATGGGGAGCACTGAGCCATGTGCATGGTTTCAGCAACTTTCCTCCCGACCCCAAGTGGGCACACAAAAACCTGGGCCCACAAATGCCATTGAAATGCTCCATAGCCAGAGTTCATGCTGGCAGAATGGCCCAGGAAGATGCATTTTAAAGCCACAGGGCTTTTTTTCCTGCTATGGCTGAATCAGGAAATCCTCTCTTAAAGGAGCTGCAGCCTGCTGCCAGCAAACAGCAAGAAGCTGTGTTAAACTCTGTTTTTTTTTTTTTTAGAATTTCTTTTTAAGGTCGCTTAGGTTTTACATGGACATAAATTGATGTGTTTAGGTTAATGGGAGATCCTGTCTCAAAAAGTGATGTTGGGGGAAAACAAAGAAGACATGAACACCCACAGACAAAGCTGCACGTGTGCACGTAAACACACATCACAAATCCATGCTAAATACTTACACATACAAACTGTCAACTTGCAACATAGTTAAAATTCAAAATAATGTTGATCTAGGTCTAACCCTCAGCCTACTGACAAATTTTAAGCAATCTGTCAGGCAAGAATTATGCAAATTGGACTCGTCCAAGTAAGGTTGTGAACTTAATAAAAAGTGGAACCTGATCCAATTTTGATTTGGGCACATTTCCTGTGTCAGCTCTGCTAATGTCACTGACCCTTTGCAAATAGCACTGGTGAACTGCTTCTTCACATTGGGGATGAAAAGGAGAAGTGTGGACATGGGCTAAAGAGTCCATCTCTTTGGCTTTGGACTCTTTGGGTACTGTGTGATTCAGAGGTACCTCAAAAATAAGGGAAAGAAATCTTTCAAATTTCTTTCTTTTACACAATGGAGTACTACACAACAGAAAAAAATAATGACACCTTGAAATTTGCAGACAAATAGATTGATCTAGAAAACATCATATTGAGTCAGGTAACCCAGACCTAGAAAGACAAATATCATATATACTCACTTATAAGTGGCTTTTAGACATAAAGCAAAGAAAACCAGCCTACAACTCACAATCCTTAAGAACCTAGACAACAATGAGAACCCTAAGTGAGACATACATGAATTTAATGTACATGGGAAGTAGAAAAAGACAAGATCTCCTGAGTAAATTAGAAGCTTGGGGACCATGGGGAGGGGAGAGGCAGGGAGGAGAACAGAGAAAAATGTATAGTTCAATAAAATTAGTAAAAAAAAATTTAAAAAATAACAAAAAAAAACCCCAAAAAATCCTTTGTCTCTCAGATACAGGTGGCAGAACCTAAACCTGATAGCATTTATGAAGGCTGTGTTTGAAGGCATATCTCTGGCTAAGTAGGGTTTCGAAAGCTGATCTTATGACATTGATCTTTTGGACTTTTCGTTTTTGTTTTTTGTTCTTCAAAACTAATTCTTGTTTATAACCATCCTGTTCAGAGGACAGTAGTATTTGTTCCTGACTAACATGTGAAAACTATTTTAAATAATCTTTTCCAACTTTCCACAGAATACCCTCCAGGGATTCCAGGGATGAGAAATTCAGGCTACCTGGTGAGTATCTTATTTTCTGTTATTTTCTTTTCAAATGGGCTAGTCTAGACAGTTTCACCACTGGCTGGTTGTAGCAGGATCTGGGATCAGCAGTCTCAAGTGGCATGCCTAAGTTCCTTCCAGAAAAGGTTCAAGGAGGCCCTGAGTGCTGGTGGGTGAAGAAGGTACTGCACTTTATATAGGAGTGCCCAAGTTTCCATGGAGAAATGGCTCCAGAACACAGTCCATGATCTGAACTTACTTCCTCCATCCATATTTTGAGGTATCAGATGGAATGGAAAGAGATTAATTTTTCATATGAATTACAGATGACTCTAACAATATGTTTCTTCCCAAGGTTAATAAACAGGAAAAGGCAAGTGATTAAGATGTGACCATAATTATTACTCGATTCACTTCAGACTGCTACATAAAGCCACAAAAGGACTATCATTACAGGCATCCTTTTTAATGTCAATCTCGTTTTTTTTTTAAAAAAAATTACTCAGGGTTTTCTAATAAGTGGTCTAAGCTTATTCAAGTTTAAGATGGCATCATAAAACTGATGGCATATTTTTACCATTTAATAATAATAAATATAGTAAGATTAAAAGGAACCTTCTAGTCTTGAGCTATTGTTTTACATCATTAGTAAATGTTCAAAACCACAAAGTAGACCCGCAATTACAAATGAAAAAAAAAAAGCAATTTCACATTAAAATAAAGATTTCCATATAGGAACTCTGTGGTTCTGCACAGATTGCAATAATTTACAAGCTTACGAGAATATTCATTATTGACCACTACTAGTAAAGCACACTAATTTACTCAATTCTGTATATGTTTAGAGAACTGATTTCTTTGAGATCACTATTGGTTGAGCAATAGAACCACAAAAATACCAATAATGTAATTTCCTATAGTCTACTTTATTTCCTAATCTACACAGATATTCAAACACAGTTCACCAAAAGGTAAAAATAACAAAGGGACAAACATCCCAAAATACTTGTTTCTATCAATATTTCTGTTCTTATTTTCTTCAGTTTAGTTACAAATTTTTGCTGTCTGAAAGAGTGGCCCATGAGCGCACTGATGACAGTAACTTGGCATAGGAGGCAGACTGAAGTCTTGAGCCACATTTTGAGCAGGTTGAGTGAATGGTAAAGATCACATATTCTGAAATGCGCATGCCTAATTTTGAAGCTTGGTTCCATCAGTGGTAGATTTGTGACTTGGAGAATGAACTTAACTTTTCAGGGCCTCTTTTCGGTTCCCTACGAAAATGATATAATATCCACTTCTTTAGGATGCTGTAAGCTTGCATACTTTTAGCGTATTTCTTGAATTTGCCACATGGCAATAAATAATCCATTTGCATATAGGTATGTGTGCACTTGCTGCAGCCTCCAAGCATTTAAGTTTTTCTGTAGCACTCCTTATTTGGACATTTCTCACCCCACCCTTTCCCTTCGAGGTAGTTAATCCTACATTGATTGCATCTGTATTTAACATGTGCAAAATTTCCTTCTCATTTATCCCCTTAAAATACACACTGTGGCAACCCTTTGAATGATAATTATATGGTATTAGGTATTATATTGTGGTGGGCATTATAAAAGACTCCTTAGAATAGGTTACATGCAAATATCATGCCATTTTTAGAAGGAACTTGAGCTTCCTTAGGTTTTAGTACCAGGGAGACTTACACTGCTAACAGCACAATATATACTTAAAAATTAAGCCTTTCCCAATTTAAATTGGTGGCTACTGTAATTAACAAAATTTTTGTAGATAAAGAATTAATCTCTTACACATATTGGTGGACAATAGTTTCATTATCACTGTTATGGGCTATATTATTAAAGCTATTTATCCTTATTGCCAAATCCATTTTCTCATCTTTAAGATGAGATAAATCCCTCCCTTTAGGGGTTGTGACCAGAATTGAAAGATCTAAGTCAAGTCAATACTTGGCAAGGTCCATGGCTCATAGGAGGCACTCAGCATCCACCAGTAATTTTCAGCAGTGGAGATGATCACAGTTGTACAGTAATAGGACCGCAGTGGATTCTCAAGCATGTGATTGTCGCTAATTTTATTATTATTTCCTTCTCCCATTACGCATAAAGAGAATTATAAGCTAGAAAGTACCACATCACTTTGCAGAATATGAAATATGCATGAACGGAGCCCTCTCCAGCACCGGCTACCTCTGAAGTGACATGTGTTCCTTTTGTCATGCTGTGTCACAGATCCCCATGATCTGGCCTGCTAGCTTGTGGAAACATAGCATGCACAGTAGGTAGGAATAATAACAGCAACATTATCCAAATTCATACAAACACTTCCCCTCGGGTGGCTCTGGCTTACTGGCACCCTCTCCATTAATCAACTTTCTTGTCCTATCCTTATTGGAGAATAACGAAAAATTTGACACAGCCAGAGAAAGAAAGCCCTCTGTGCCAGACTCTACCCATGCTTGACAATGCCTCTAGCAACAACCCATTTCTCTAAGAAAACAGAATGGTAAATCCAATTTTTAAGACAAAAATCACTGTGGTGTGGACCCAAATGCACATAAGAATTCTAGTCATCCTATGTAGTTAGCATACAGTAACTGTACAAAAGAATGCAGTTCCTGTGCATTTTCATGGAGACAGTGTGCTTTGATGGTCTTTATTCCCCCCAGCCCCTCATTGCCAGCTTTCTCCTTCAACACTTCTCCCCTCCTGCTCAGTATTCCCCTTCTACTTCCAGGTCTTTTTTTTTTCCTTTTCAAATCTAGATTCCATATATGAGAGAAAATATGAGTCACTTGGTTACTTTTAATTCTTTCTTCACCCATGATTGGAGATGTAGAATAAAAAAGAGACAGAGAGTCAGAGAGAGAGACATATAACAATGGAAAAAGATGCTATGAATTTGGAAGATGGCTTAGAGGGAGGAAAGGAGAGGGGAAATTATGTTATTATAATATCAAGATTTTTTTTTAATTGGGCTGTTGCCACTTTCCATGGGCTCAGCTCCAGGATGCCAAGAGTCTGTATCTCAAGTTGCACTCTGAATAGAGGCTCATAATAATCTTTGGACTATACTCTGGCTAGTAGAAACATCAGACAGAAAGAAACAGTAAAAGGATGAGCCTGCTTCACTTCCAAAATCATAAGCTCAACTCACTGTGATGTACAAAAGTGTAAAGATCTATAGTCCATATTGTGTAAGTAAGCAATTCAAATAAAATCTGTGTGCCTTTCTTCTTCAAGGGAGACAGAGGGTCTTGATAGTTTCACATAAAATTTCAAGTTTTTTCTTTTACTTTCTGCTAGTTTTATTGATAAAACCAAGCATCTTTCTTAACTTTCACATCTTCTCATTTAATTAAGTGAGAAGTAGGGTGGGGAATTTTACTGGATGTTGACTAATCTGGTATATTGTCTTAAGCAAAATGGTTTTTTACAACCCATCCATGGCCTATTTTGAAATATATACCTACTTTCCAGTGGCATGTACGTAGAACTGCTTAGAAATCAGAGAAAATGACCTCTACCCAATAAAGGCCACTAAATCCCTGTACACAGATAACAAGGGAATTGATGGTGTCACCAACAGAAAATGAGAACTAGCAGCATGATCTTTGTGTTCAAAGAAACAATTTTGATTTTAGCAAACTGCATTTGGGAGAATGGCAGAACATGGCATGAGATGTTAGAGAGGCAACTGCCATGTAAGGAAAGAGAAAGGTTCTAAATAAACCTTTAGGAATCATCAGGTGTTAACTTCTTAATTGTTAAAAGATTATTTGGTCTGGGAGTGGGTGATTGTGTGCACCTGCCATCTCATATACTCTGGAGGCTGAGGCAGGAAGAGTCCAGGTTCAGGGTCTTCCTAGGATATAATATGAGCTCAGGACCAGCATTATCAACTCCATGATACCTACACCCAAACTAGAACTTAAACACACACACTTAAGCGCATGCAGGTAATTTTATGATACATTGTCAAGTTATATATTAGATACATCAGACCAAGTAATGTCTACCAATAAAGTACATGTTTGAAATCTTTTCTACTTTAATTACAGTGCAATCACGTGTTCAAAAGGGTGTCACAGAATAATTTTTCCTGCACCTCTGAGCCTGAAACCAGATCTTGGGTTTTTACTCTGGAACTGTGTGTAGCAATTAAAACTCATTTTGCTGCTGGTTCACGTGCAAATCAGTCTTGTATCCTAAGCCAAGGAAGTCCCTGCTCATATTTCCCATAGTCCTCTCTGACTGACTTTGTCTTTATGGGGTCTCACCATCTCTTAAGCGCCTCTGTTGTCATGTTAGACCCATGGTTATCACACCTCATGACCGACTAAATTAATTTCTACATATAGTATACATAAAACCTAAAGACACTCTTTCACACATAATTCTGGTAAATGCAAGTCTGTTCACCAATCTTCATTTCTATTGTACAAAACACAGCAAAAAAAAAGACATAACTTGAACTTCAAAACCAATGTGTGTTAGAAGATAATAAAAAAAATGAATCAAAACAAAAAACAAACTCATAAAAATTCTTTGTTTTGTATACAAACTTGGTACATATTCCTTTACATCAGGAAAGGAAAGCATTAATTTACTGCGTGAGTATGTATGTATCACATATATAATATAAATATAATAAAATGTTTTTGAGTTTCCATATCTTTTTAAAAAAATGTAAAATTCCCATCTATCAAAATACACCACTTGTCATATGTTTTAAAAGATGTGTTTATTTTTATAATCACTTTATAATTGTTTTGTTTGAATATATATGTGTGCTACATGCATGCCTGGTACCACTAGAGACCATAAGAGGATGCTGGGTTTCCTGGAACTAGAATTACATATAGTAGTGAGTTGTCTGCTGTGGGTGCTTGGAATGGAACCAGGATTACTTGTAAGAACAGAAAGTGCTCTTAAACACTGCCATCTTGCCAGCTCCTGCCATGTGATTTTAAAGTAGACTGTGAGAAGTGAAAAGATACCTCAAATGCTAAGGACACTCCCTACTCTTTCTGGGGACCTCGGTTTGGTTCCCTGAAACTGCATTGGGTATTTCCCAACCATGTGTAACTCCAGCTTTAAGGGAAAACATGCTCTTAAACCTCTGTGGGCAACTGCATGCATTTAGTACACATATACATAAATAAAAATAATAAATAAATATTTGTAAAGATATTATGAAACTTTCATTCAATAGTCTCACTGAAAAAACTTAGGTAAAATGGTCCCCCATGACACACTATATTATTTTGACTTTCTTTAATAAATGTTCCTAAGTACAATGCTTTGAGTTATTATTGGAAAAGCCATAGAATACATATACAAGCATAAATGTATATATAGCAAATGCAGGGTTACTATGTGAATATAATGTGGGTTTCTGTATTCTATAATATGAAACATTACTAAAGCTAACCCTTTTATGAAAATGAAGCTATGTGTTAGCTGCTATTTGCTGCTTTGAGTTTGTAGTTTCTGAATGCTCATGCATCAGAAGAAAAAGATTCCCTTTGAGACCTGTAGAGAATCTTCTGCAGTGAATCTGGGGAAAAGAACAAGCATTTCAAATTTTTACAAGTTTCAAATTTCTATAAATACACCAAGTGATTCTAGGATGTGTAGGCTTCACATATCCGTTTCAAAAACTATCCTAGGGAATTCTGTAAAGATTTATAAACTATAATGAGTGTTCTAGAATTAAAATAATTATTGTGTTAAAGTTGACTATGTTAATCCATTTCTTTGAGATTCATCTACATCTTCACAAATATAAATTCAAAATAATATATTGAATAATAGAGAGATATATAACACACTAAAAAATTTAAATTTGGGGATTTTGTGTTCTGGCAAAAATTTTGCACCATTTGAACATGAAGGTGCATACCTTTAATCCCAGAACTCAGGAGACAGAGGCAGGAAGCTCCATGAATTTGAGGCTAGGTTGGTCTACAAAGAGAGATCCAGGACATCCAGGGCTTCATAGAGAAACTCAATAACAAAAACAATAATTTATTTTGATAGAGTTCTTAAGTCTAGTAGTTGATATTGAGGTTTTGAGTATTCTATTAGCACTAAATATACTTTGTAAATTCAAACAAAACAAAACATCTCTTTGCAACCTATCTAAAAATACTTAGTGTTACTTGAGAGTTGAGATGTTTTTTGGAGGTTGATCCATGGAGGTGAGGACATTGAGTGGAGTGGACAAATTCAAGGTTTAAAGGTCCAAGGTCTCTTCTTTCCCCAATTTTCCTTTGCACAACTCCCCCTCCATAATGCATTCTTTATGGAAATCCTATATAGTGATATATATATATATGTAGTGATTATACACACATGCATGTGCACACACACATGTGTGTGTGTGTATATATGTATATATATACATATATATGTATATATATATATATATATATATATATAGTGTCCTGGGCCTGCCTCAGTATTAAAAACTGTTCTATAAGGAATAAGCCATCATCATAGATGAATATTTAGAAACCAAGTTTAAGAGGATTAAGAAAAATCTTGTGTACAAACAAGATTTTTTTTTAATGTCAGGATAGCTGTGTTTTGAAAAACAATTGTTCCAGTTTCTCCAAGCAAGTAGGGCAAAAGTGTTAAAAAGCTTATATGTAATTTCACTGTAAGCATAATGAATCTTATAAAATCCTTATTGTTTCAATTAAATTTGAGAAAAATACCCCATGCAACTAAATTACCAAGAAAATCAATTACCAATAAACCGACATCCTATTTGTATTATAGTGTGCCCTTTAAATAATCAAATGTTCTTCCATAAGCTTTAGCTTATTTCCCCAAAAGAGTTGACATGGCATTTTGTCTCATATTTTGAAGCTATCTTTTGCTGTTAATTTGCATTAAACAAACAACAAAAAGACAAGAAAATCAAAGGCAGTACCCCTATATGGTCCTCCCACACATTTTCAGCTGTGTGAGCAAACAGTTAAAACATGCAAATCCAGTTTGGAGGAAATTCGACATCTCTATTATAGATGAAAGGTAAACAAAGCAGATGAAGGATTAGTGCAATTCCAAATTTAAGATATTGCTCTCAGTGACTTATAATAAAGTGGTGTTGCATACGGTGGCATGTTTTAGATGACATTTCAATTGTACGAGCAATTTGCATTCTATCTGACATTAAATAACGTTCTTGGTATTATGAATTCCAGCAGCATCCTCATCTCCACAGCATAAAGATATGAACTATGAGGCACATCTTAATGAAGGGAGTAAGTTTTCCTGTCAATCTGCAATGTGAGACAAGGCAGTACCTGGGCTAAAACGCCAGCAACATTATTGTGAGTTGGCCACTCCTGGCATAGTACAAATCTTCAGTTAAGGCATTCTTCTTATTAAATAAAGATCTATAACTGAACACATGTATCTGTAATATCACTACAATCCAAAGAAAATTAAAAGACAGACTATGTCCAGGATATTACATGCACCACCACAGAGCACTGCTAGAATCTGGTATGCTCTTGTTGCTAAGATACCTGGCTAATGCCACGGAAACAAGCCCCTCTCACTAATCTAGTACAATCCATGCATGCTTCCACATATTTTGGCAGGAGAAAGTAGGAGTCCACTGACAATGGTTTGGGATATTACTAGCCAGTGTTCCTGAATTTATACATTTTTTATCTCTTTCTGGTAAGCTTCAACAATCTTAGTGAAATAAGAAATGTAACACTCTGTTAATGGCATTTGGTTGCTTTCTGCCATTTAAAACAAGTAAGATTACCTTTTATCCTTCTGCATAGTCAATAAAAGTTGTTTAAAAAGGTAATTATTTAAGTGCTTTTGGTTGCAAAATTGTGGGGCTCCCCAAAATGATCCCCCTTAATCTTTGCGATTTCTATTGTTATGTGCACATAAGTGACTAACTGCGTTTTCTCTCTTTATTGCTTTTCTCAAGGAGAATGAGATATGCTGGTTTCCCTGGGTGCATGCTGAATAAGAAATCAGGCTACTAAAATGAGATACTTTGATCAGAAATCGCTTACAAATCTCATATGCATAAGGCTGGCTTGTAACAATGTATCCTAAATTTTTTTATTTAATCAGTTAAGAAAAACATACACATAATTGGCGAAAAGAAAATTAGCACTAATGCACAAAAATTCCAAAATGAAAAATGGCTATTTTGAGGCTACGCTTTGTGTAAAATGCACATGGTTTTCCACCTCTAGGAGTCTGGTTTTAGTTGTTATTTTAAAACAGGGTGCCTTTGCTTAAAAACAAACTAAGCAATCTTTTTTCTACTGAAAAACAATCAAGCAAATTTTATGTTGAATGTATCCTTTCTCTGCAGTGCAGTATGAGCTGCAGACCATCAGTGCCATTGAGCTCAAGTTATGATAACAATAACTTTTGCAGATGTTCATAGCTGTCAAATATTATTCTCTAAAATGTCAGAGAATGTGATAAAAAGTAAACCAGAAAAAAATTATTCTAAAGCAATTGGTTGAAGTCAAGAAGGCGAGGGAAGGTCAAACATTAATCCTTACCCATAAGCAGTGAATGAACTATAGAGAAATCATAGCTACATTGATTTTCTTAAAAGAGGAGATAACTGTGTACTGCATAGATGGACACACAAGAGTGTGGACGCTTATACATGTGCTGGTGACCGAATGAACAGTGGACATCACAAAGGTGCACACTGATTTAAGAAAAAGCTTCCATTTTTTTATTAGCAGTGACGACCTTTCTTTGACAATAATAAACCCATGTTATTGAAATTTGCATGACGCATACTCTTCTGTTTTCCGGTCCACAGGTTTGCAAGGTCACTCTGGCGGGTTATTTGACCACGAACTCTGGGGGCTTCCTGTGTTTAGAATTCCATTCTCGGTGTTATGACAATAGCTCGTCACGAGGTGCTTTTATTAGTGCTAAAAACAAATATCATACCTATCGCCATGTTCCAAGGGAAGCTTGCGGAGGTATACCCGGGCTTACTATTTTATTCATATGCTTTCAATATTTGGATCCCCTCGGGACACACTTGCAATGAAAATTATTTCTAAATGACTGCCTGGGAGCAGTATACAAGGGTGACTGCGTTATAAAACAGGAGATTGCTCACAAGAAAGCAGAAATAAATCAATAACAGGTGTGAGTATCTCAGAAAATATTACTTCAACATAAATTGTCCCTGTAAGAAGGACAGAAAAATGTTTTTACAAACCTTTTACTTTTTTCAATTCTCACTGGAATCCCATGTCAGAAGAGAAAATGGCTGTTTGCTTAGAATAAAGTGTCTTAGCTACCTACGTGGGCCTGACGGTAATGGCAAAGCAAGGTGCCGATCAATACCCATCTTCTTCATTCCTGCAGTAATAACTTTCAATAGGAAAATCTATTTACTTTTACTTACCTTTATTTTATTTCATTTTGCTTTAAAGAAGTTCATTCCAGGGGGAGGGTTTACCTTGCAAACAGCAGTTAACAAACTGATGATTTAACTGAGGGCTCCAGGCCAGCAGCCTGTTACCATTTGCTGTACCTGTGTGGTAATGCTAAGAAACGTATTTCTAGGGACTCAAAGTTTGTTTTAACAACAGCCACTAAACGCCTTTCAAGGCCCACCGCTGCTTTGCATGGAAGGTGCAGCAGTGACGTTGGTCAGAAACAAGGGTCAGCATTTGCGTTCATATATGAATAGTTTCTTCAGTCTTTTGCATGCTGCCTTATGGAGGCATAAATGATATTGTAAGGTACAATAAGAAAAATACCACTGATTGGGGGCTTGAAAAGGAAACTGCCAACTCTTTTCTCGGAAACAAAGTTTCCCGGATTGTATAAAAGCTGGAGTTTGGCAGGACAGTGTATTCTCTGCCCAGGTACCAAAGCCAAAAGAGTGTCCAATAAAAATAATCACTGAATTATTATTGTTGGGCTTTATTTTAAATTAAGCTTCAAAATGAAGCACGTATGTGATTATAAACAGTGAAATTAAACCCTTCCAGCTCCTGGAGGTTTCTCTGTTTCCTTGCCTCTTTTAATCTTTCCATTACAATTTTGAAGTTTGTTGTTTGTTCATCTCGACTTGACTTGAACCTGTGACTTCAAATAAACATATTTCTTGATTATTTTTCAGATTTTTTAAATTGTTTGACAGTTCTGTTTTCACAGACTCCTTCCCTCCCTCATAGCCCTATCGATAATCTTTTCCCAAGGAGAAGAACACTGTGATTTAAAATATCTGATATTCAAAAACATTCTATAACAATTCTTGTCAGTGAAGCTGATCAATAAATTTTTAGCTAGATTTTTATTTTGGAACTGCAACTAAGAGCTACTGGATTGTGATGTTCATAAAATTATAACGGCCATAATTAATATCCAAAAATAGCTTATAAAATAACTTTTTGATATTCCTACATCAAAAAGAAACTTGAATTATCACATTTACACACACAAAGTGATTTTAGACTATAAATATTAGAGAACTATTTTATTCTAGAAAGGCTGTTTGAAATATTGGCTTTAGCATCAGTAACTTAATTTTTAAAAAAAAAAAAAAAAAACAAGAATGAACTGAATAGCAATCTGAGACCACTAAGTCTCATTGTGAATTTTGAAGTTAAGAATTGGTAATTAATTTTAAATGAAAGGGAGTAATAAAACTCTATTTCTGAATTCTGGTTCATGCATAAATCTCAGAACACTCACTGTGTGTATTTGTTACTAAGAAAGGAGATCACCGGAATTAAACCCCTGCTTAAATTAACTGCAAGATGGGAAATAAATTAGAAGCAGTGCTCTCCTTAGAATTTGTATGAAAACATATATTAACGTCGATGTAATATAGCAAGAGAATTGATTGCAAACAGAGTAAAATATACAGAACGCTGAGCCTATATTAGATTTCTGTCCCTCGTATCCACGCATCCCTTAATAAGATGAGGTCAACAATGAAGAACCACACGTTTTCCTTAGGTGCAGTCAGCCTGGGACATGGAGGACCACATTTTATAAAAAAGTGATCATTAGTTTCCCTTTGATCAACTTGCTGTGTATGTTTCTGTGTGTGTGTGCACATGTTCCAAAAAATAATGCATGAGAACACTGTGTGTGTTGTGAAAACACAAGACAGACGCTCTCTCTAAGCAGGACGGCCAAGAAATCCAAAGAAAGGCTATTGACAATTTTATAATAATAATAAAAAAGTTTCCCCTGTTAAAAGGCACCAGGAGATTAGGGGAAATATTCAGGGTCTTAAAGGTTTTAGGAATCCTTCTGTTGTTGGTGTTGCTCTCAGTGACGACAATTGTTATTCATTGGCTTGTACCTGCGCCGTACTTTGGTGTAGAATTCCATCTACTCTTTCATGTTCACTAGATTGTGATTAAACTACGTATGCTATCATCCCCAGAAACAATCACGCTGTTAGGGAAAACACAATAAGTAATAAATACTTCATTTTAGGCGTGCATTTTAAAGAAATCATTGTATAGGTCTGAACCTACTACAAGCAAGAGTAGGTGTTATTTTAAAATGCAAACATGTTACTTAAAATAGGGAAAATTCATTAAACGTAAGACAAAATAAGTTTAAATCTCAGATTTACATCAGGGCGAGCAATGTTATTTATCCCCTCCAGCTAGGATCCTCTTTGCATCCCAATTAAAAACTCTGTGGTGTGCTGTCAGTGTTCTCTGCATTTTCACTTAATAAACCAGAGGGAAAAAAGAGCTTACAGTTTACAATATGTTTTCATAATAGTTGCAAAACCTTAAAAACGCATGCCTCTTACTTCACATCATAAAATCACAATTATTAAAATCTTGAACACTGTTGTGATTAAGAAAAAACAATGGTGTTCTAATATGTCCCAGGGACTGCACTTTGGGCTCATTGTAATTCCTTCCTGCAAAGCATCGCAGATGCACAGAAAGGAACAGTGTCCTAGACTGAGGTGTGAAAGAAGAGGAGGAGAAACAGAGGAAAGAGCAGAGCCCACCAGGACTCCACATGCTCACAATGTGCCCAGCTAGAAAGTCTCACTTTTGTTTAGAGAAAATAACATTAAAATGTTCTTAATAAGGAATTCTTCAGAAAACCAAAGGGTGTCATATTTTTTTTTAAATGATACCAAGCAAAACACCGTATTTTAAAGGAGCCATTAAAGGTAATGGTGGTGGCTTGGAGGGTGAAGGGTAGGAGAAGGGAAGAGAGAGATCTGGTAAAGGAAGTGCTAATATGTTTTTGTAAAAATGTAGTCATTGAAAACAAATACTTGAGAACACCTAGCAAACTAAAGTGATTATAACAGCATGGGACTCTTAGAAGGAGTGGAGTTAATCATCCCCTACAGATTTATTTCTTAAATATATGTTTATGTGCACTCATGTGTGTATGTCAAAACTATACAACTATCTAGAGATAAGTGTGTAAATTACATGCAAATAATAATATTCTCTCTCCGCTGGATTGTTATAGTCATTTCTTTCCCAATTCTTTATGTCCTTAGGTTTTAAAGAGAGACGGCAAGTATTTAAAAAAAAAAAAAGCAGCCATCTTTTAGGTCCCAATAAAAGTCATGATCATAATTAGATGTTCTGGACCCTGAGCTGAGAATGGCTATCTTAGAAAGTTGTAACTGGAACACGTGGCCACCATGATGCAATAGGCTGCTTTTTGTTTATAACAGGACAGATTTATCTCTTTTTCTATTTTGGAGGCCTTCTGAACTTACTCCTTTCAAACCTGGCCCCAAATGAATGGAATTGGTAGATATACACTCTCTATGCTTGTACAATAACTGATTACAGGTTTGGCACTGTGAAGTGAAAGATTTCCAGCAACGGAGCTGCTAATCTTTGTGGAGTGGTTTGAATGCATGCCTTTTTTTTTTTTATCTCACGTGACTTAGCAGTATAAAAGACCTAAATGTCATACGCATTGATGCCTATCCAAATCACAGATTTCTGTCGTTTGTGCTTAGGAGTGGTCTAGACATATTTATTGCGTATGTATTTGTATGTGTGCATGAGCGTGCATGTGTGTACAGATTAAGCATATGAATTTTAAAAATTCATTCGGATCTATGACTTAGACCAAACTATGCGGCTCTAACTCATAGCGATAGAAAGGGATCATTTCAGATGAGTGAAACAGGCAACACATGATGGGGTGAGTAGCAGCGGCCTGGCTACATTAGTCTTCCCACTCACAAGCAGGAGCTTGGAAAAAAAAAAAAAAACGCTGGTGGACAGAGGCCTTTCTTCGACGAGGTTTCACACATGCATTTTTAATCAGGATTATATTTCACAGAGATCTGTCACCGCTCACAAGTGCAGCCGGCCGTTCATTCTTGAAATGTATCAGCGCTAGGGCCTCAACCCTGAACTAGTTTTTCTTTGTACAAATCTGGGCATACGGTGCTGCTCTTCTTACAAGGAAAAAAAAATAATCCCTTAGAATTTCATAGGACGCTCGTGCCCACTGCTTTTATTTCAAGCAACTGTTGTCATTTGGAACCTTCTCCTGTGCGCCTCCCCCCCACCAACAGTCTAGACATTTGGCTTTAATATATTGGTTTCTCTAAATCTGATCATTTACATAAATTTGGGGTTGTTTTAATCTTGCTATACTTTTCTCCAGTTCCTAATCAATTGTATCACTAATCTACTGTCCTACAGTAATTGGTACTATATAATGAGCCAAATACAATGAAATATTATCTTGTGAATATTATTCACTAATAATACATATGGAGTATATAGTGTAGTCATACTGTAAAAACATGCTTTTACCTATACACATAGAAAATGTCCTATATAAATGTTAAATTCAGATAAGCAACTAAAATGTGTTTGTATCTATGTGTCTCCAATTAGTCAAATGGATATAGGCTCCAAGAGAGAAAATTAAGGGTTGTGACCTCTGATGAAACTAATGTTTCTTAGAACGTATATATTTTTCATTAAATAATGTATTTTAGAATGACTGTATTTAAAACTTTTAGGTTATTTAGAACCACAAAAATTTATTCTCAGATGTTCAACTCAATTTAAAATTGATTTTGAAGCTTGTATATGGCATGTCTGATATCTAACAAATGTCAAATCGTTATGAAAAAAAAACATCTACCACACATCTGCTTATATCTAACACTGGTTAAAAATATACTTTAAAAATGTTTGGGAGAAAATGTTTCAGTTATCAAAATTTAAATAAACTTTAAAATCTATGAGAATGCAAAATAAAATCGCTTCAGATCTGTAAGTGGGGACTACTGCATAATAGTGCATTCCACAAAAATACCCCGACACCAATAGTATCAGCAACAGTCTCCTGAAGTAACTATATCTATACGTTGTCAAGCAACTGGTCATAAAAAGAACCGAATAAAAGGCCATTTGAAATCGGATAGTGCTGAAAATACCACCGCTGATTTTTTTATATTGTCTGACAGTTTGGAACAAAGACTTTCAGACGGAGGTTTTAGACACTCCCTGTGATATCTGACTTCCCCAAAGTTTATGCAAAAGATTAACAAACGTGAAAGGCCTCAAAATAAAAGTCAGTATATTAAGCGATTGGGTGCTTGACTCTTGGTTGCATTGTGTTCACGCGATTACTTCATCGCTCTCCATCATCATCAGGAACACTGCAACTTAACATCTGTCAAAGCATTCAGAGAGCCGAAGCTCATATCTGGAAATCTGGTGTGGACGAGAGAGCCTGGGCGATCATACAACCTCTTTTTCAGAAACATTACATTTTTCATGCTCACATTCTCTTTTATTTTACCACTGTGAGAAAGTTTTGGGGAGGGGAAACTCTATCACATCTAATTAGAGCACAAAAACGCAGTGACTTGAATTTTTCAAAAGCTTAAAAGATAAAATGGTCTTTAAAATCTGGTGTTGTCCTGCTTAAGTACAAGAGGAAAGAAGGTGTTAAAGAAATCAAACTCCCCCCCCCCCCCCGCCGCCCAATTGCTTTAACATTTAGTTAGCAAGGAATCCACTGCTTTAAGATTGCTGAGCCCGCAGCTTCAAACAGCACATTTATATGCCCCAAATCGTCTCGTGTTTCCAAAGAAAAAACTTTGCAGGATATAAATTTAAAATATTTTTCTCTATTTAGGAAAAGCTCTTGTGTCACTTCTTTAAAAATTGTTTTACAAATAGCTTTCCTTCCCCCAAATACTAATATTTAGGGTACAAAATGCAGACTGACAGTAGTGAAATGAAGTCCTTTGGACATTAGAAACTAATTTCTCACATAGCAAAGTGTGTCAACAATGATGACCAATTACAGTTTTAATTTCTCCTCCAATAGTTTACAGTGCTATAAGCTAATAACTCCTATACTTATATTTTAAAAGCACTGGTCTAATCTTCCTAGATCTTGTTGAAATCTATGAGACATTCATTTCTGTATATTTATCATCGGTGCCTTGTTTAAAGTGTAAGAAACAGTTTTTGAAATGAATGCTAAGCGTGATCAATTTATCACATACATGTTTTGCTGGTATAAGGAAAGCGATAAGCAAAAGTTATGAATAAATCTGTATTTGAATCTTTATTTTTTACAATGTGGCACACCATATTTTGGATCCATAGTTCTCCAGCTTAGAAATGGGTCTCTCCTCTGTCTCCTGTGAAGGTGACATAGCTATGTCATATCCTGTGTTTCTGGGGCACTCGCCCTATAACTCACAAACTCTTATCTCAAAAGGATGGGCTCACAATTTCTGTTAGATCTCCCTGGTTTTCCTTTCTTCTCATTGTATGATGTGCATCAGAAAATGTCTTGATATTCATTCATCTTTCTATCTGCTGTCTTATTTTGCTAGAATGTAAGATCCTTAAAGATGGTGACTTTTTCATTATTATTTAAACAACGATTCTATACCTAACAGCAAATTTGCTCCAGTATTTGCTTCTGGTTTAATTACAAACATAAAACTATTCTGTGAGGGGACTGGGGAGACATTTAGTTAGTGAGATGATTGTTGTGCTAATCTAAGGACCAGAGTTCAGATCCACTGCATCCCTGTAAGGAAACCAAAAGTGGTGACATTCACCTGGATCTGTATTGTGTGTAAGATAGAGAAAAAATGATGGCTAGCATCCATTGACCAACCAGCCTAACCAAATCATTGAGGTTCATTAAGAGATTCTGTCTCAAAATAAATAAATATAGAAATAAAGAGAGTGGCTTAGGAAGATGCCCAACATCCACTTGTGGCTTCTATATAGGCTCAAACAAACAAACAAACAAACAAAACCCTGCATGTTCAAATAAATACACGAGAATGGAGATTCCTGCTTCCTTCCCTCAGAAATGCCTGAGCTTCATAAGCAATGAATCTCTCACCAAGGAATGGGTGACCTGACCATTTCATTCAGTACAAATGACTCTATCAAATGAGTGCTAAGTTCCCGGCTCATATGAATTTCCCATTGACAAAGAGCCTTTGCATGGTCTACCATCAGCAGGTGTATAGGAGTCATCATTCTTTCTATATGTGCAAGACAAAAATGATGCTAGTGCTCATATCAAAGACCAAGTGATTCATTGTCTTGACAGCCCTTTTTATTTGGTTTCCCCTTTTGTTTCTGTAACTGTCCCACCTTCTATCACATCATGATTCTTTCCCTATTTTATTGGATCACTCCTACCAGCATTCAAACTTTCTGCGCTATTGCTCAATTACAAACAAAGACTCTTTTGATCCTTCATAGAGCCATGGCTACCACCTTTCTGCTTCTGCTCTACAGAACACCTACTTTACGGGATCCTTGGTGTATACACTTTTTCCCATCTCTTTTAAACCCACTCCAGCAAAGATTTCAGCTTTATACCATGCTTACAAATTTTTTCATGGAGGTCCCAAAGGTGCCCACCATAACTGAATCTAACATCAACCAGATTTCAGTCTAACGTTTGCTTTAGCATCATTTAAACAATAATCAAGTTCATCCTTTCAAGCCACATTCTCAGTCCTGAGTGATATTATACAGCTGTACTCCTATTATTTGAAAGAAACATCAGAGGATCACAAGATGAAGGCCAGCCTGAGCTACATAGCGAATCAAGGCCATCCTAGGCTATATCCTGTCTCTAAAGAAAGAAAAGAGTAAGGAGACAGAGAGAAGTAGTAAGTGAAGAGCATTCCTTTCCTTCGCTGTCTATCACTAGAAATATTTTCTCAGCTCCCGTTGTCAAAATAGCAATGTTACTGCAATCTTTTCATCCTCAAACTGCTGGAGCCAGGCTCAGTTCTTTGACTTCTCCATCACGATATCCTGTGCAGTCTTAGATATTAATAGCAGCTCTCCCATATTTACTACTTCTCTGACCCTATGTTTCCCTGAACATTAGAGCCACAGGTCTCAAGTTGAAATTTCTAATAAGCATGCCAAGTTTAAAGCCATAAAATTTAAGCTGATTCAACCAGTTTTGCTCTCTTTTGCATCGTTGTCAGTGACACCAGACCTCTGTTAGTTACCCTGGAAAAGAAAGAAACAAAAAATGCAGCCACCCAACCTGGGGGAAAAAAATCTTTGACTCCTTTACTCTCTGCATAGCTTGTACCTAAGACATGAGATAATTCCCAGCTTTGTCTTCCCATTACATCCAGAATTCGATCATGACTCCTGGCATCACCTCTCAACATACTCACTCTCTCTTGCCAGGATTACAGCTCTCAAACCTGAACTCTAGTCTCCAGTCCTGTTTCCCTGTGCTCTAATGCAATTCAAGGCTGAATAAAACTTTATTTGTTATACCCAGCCCTCTGATTGTTTTCCATCGCCATTCAAAAAAATTCTGAAAACCCAAAGTCCTATGTCATCCACCCCACACCATCACTCTGCTTGTGTTATCTGCTCTCCTTTTCTCCCCATCTCTCTTCTGGCCTCTGCTCATCTTCAAGCTTGCCAGTCACACTCTTACCTCAATGTACACATCATTAGTGCCTCTGTGTACTGTGTAGAACACTCTACAGATGTTCTTTGTGTATGCTCTCTCTATCTAGACTAACTCACCCCATAGTCGTTAACTGCCTATTTTATGAGACAAGAATGTGAACTCCATGAAGGAAATATTGTTTCTACCTTTACACTGATATACCTGTCAGTAACCACTGTATCCAACAGTGTCATCTCTATAATGGTGAAAGGGAAGAAGGAAGGAAAAAAGGAAGGAAGGAAGGAAGGAAGGAAGGAAGGAAGGAAGGAAGGAAGGAGGGAAAGAAAGAAAGAAGGGAGGGAGGGATGAAGGGAATGGGAAGAGAGGAAAGGAGGGAAGAAATAAAATAAGAAAAGAATTAAAATGCTATGGAAGCTATTTTTCCCACCTACATAGTTCTACACATAATTCTAATACCCTAGGTATGAGCATTATTGCCAATGAATTACATAGCCTGAAGATGATTGGAATAGCTTGGAATAGCATAATTTACTCACTCTACATTAGTATTCTCTCTTGATGTCCCTACTTTACAACATATATATTTTCAAAGTCTATCACAGTAGCTTTGCATGATCTTTAAGCTACAAACTATATCCACTGTGAGAATTAAGATTCACTTCAGATTTGTCAAGTTTTCAGTGGATTTAATATAATATTATCAGACCCAGTTCCCTTAACACACACACACACACACACATGTGCGCACCCATGCACACACGCACAGCAGGCCTGAGTAGAGGCCTACAGAAAACAGATCATAGCAATGACTTCTTGTGTCCTTGCCTTCTCTCCTTTTCATTTCTGGATACTCCAGAGCTGGGCAAGGGAGAAAATTCATTTTCTCATTAGCAGGATTTCCTCCACTGATTCCGGCAGCTCTGTCATCCAGGGCTGACTGTTTCAAGAATTCCCTTCTACCAGTTTCTCTGGAAAAAACATCTTCAGATTTTCATTTTGAGGACATTTGCATTGAATCCTCATAGTGCAGAGAAATGATTGTGATATTACAAACCTAAAGTCCAAGGTGATGGCTGACACCCACTACTCTTGGAGAGAGGTGGTTAACTAAGGTAAAAAATAACAGCATTCTGGATGTATTGGCAAATGTGGTTATCATCAGGCCACTGACCCTACCAAAGTGCACAACAAATGGTGAAGGGAATCGAACTTAGGTTTTTAAATGATGCCTGCATTTTCTACCTAGGATCACCTCCAGCCAGATTTAGGTTATAAAGGTTAGTCTCCCCTGTGAACAGTTCAGCTCAGATAAATGTGCTATTGTTTTTACAAATATATACCTGTTGTTCGTATCACTAATTTTTCTGAACATTTACTGGCTTATATCGCAATCTTTTCTGAACCTCTTTTCTAATTAAAAAATATACACTAGAGATAAAATATCACTATTCAATTCAATTTCTTATAGTATCTCCAGAACCATAGATAGCTTTTATGCATGTAAATGCATGCAGAGGTGTGTGTGTGTGTGTGTGTGTGTTTATTCATTTATACAACAAAAGCAGATTTTGTTCCTCCCTGATTTATAGGCTAGGTACCATTATTATAGGCTACAAGGCTCTGGAAAGCAATCCTCAGAAACAATTGGCACACTCATTAGCAATGGGAGATTGATACTCTAGTGAGTAATTTAAACTAACAGCTAATTAAATGGGGTGAAAAGGTTTCATGTAAGTAGTTCTGCGATAGTGAGGGAGAGGACCAATGTAAGGGAACAGAAATGGAGGTGGATAGGAGGGCTAGTGGATAAGCTACAGCCATCCAAGGAAAGAGAGAAAAGAGTTCTGGGGAGAATAGAGTGCATCCCAGAAGGCCTGGATGAGAGAAGGAGTCAAAGCCACACAATGGACTGAAATGAACGCAGCATGAGCAGGATAGCAGCAAGGTGGCATAAGGGAAGGGCCACATTTGCTGCTTTAGCAAGAAAGAGGCATTTCAGAACACAAGAAATGTCTCTGAGCAAGGAGGTGCTAAGATAGACAAGAATCCATACTGGATTTAGCTCAAAAAGATGGTCTGTGGCTGGAGAAACAGTTTTGATATTGTGTTGGCCTTGAAACCAAATTAGGGTGTGTTGAGAAGGTAAAAATGAGGAACTGAATCAAGAATATAGACAATGGTTTATTATTGTGCCTTTAAGGAGAAGTGGGTTGACAAATTGGTTTCTAAAGAGGAATGTGAGGCTTAGGCATGTCAGCAATCTGGGGGAAAAGAACCAATAAGAAAACATTGGTATTCTGGGACATAGAGATGATCAGCAAATCAAAATCACCTGGAGGATGTGAGCAATGAGATTGGAGGGCTGATGGGGCAATGAGTGTGTTTAGCTAGATCCTCTTCTTTCGTACTAAGAAGGGACAGCAAAGGAAGAGGGGCCTGAATGTACATAAATGTATAATTTGGCTAGTAGGAAGTTTAAAACTATTTACTACATAATCACCACTTTAATCTCTTTGGCAGTCTAGAGAATGGGAAAAATTTTTCAACAACCCCACATCAGACAGAGGACTGATCTCAAAATATACAAAAAACTCAAAAAATTAGTCATCAAAAGAACAAATAATCCAATAAAAAATAGAGTACAGTCCTAAACAGAGAATCCTCAACAGAAGAATCTAAAATGGCTGAAAGACACTTAAGGAAATGCTCAACATCCTTAGTCATCAGAGAAATGTAAATCAAAACAACTCTGAGATTCCATCTTATACCTGTAAGAGTGGCCAATATCAAAAACACTGATGACAGCTTGTGCTGAAGAGGTTGTGGGGTAAAAGGAACATGCCTACATTGCTGGTGAGAATGCAAATTGGTACAACCCCTTTGAATATCAGTATGGTGATTTCACAGGAAATTAGAAAACAACCTTTCTCAAGACCCAGCAATACCACTTTTGGGTATATATCCAAAAGATGCTCAACTGTACCACAAGAGCGTGTGCTCAGTTATGTTTTTAGCAGCATTGTTTGTCATAGCCAGAACCTGGAAACACTCTCACTCTTGAGGAAGGGGCTATATTCTTTTCCAAGACTGATCGTGGATACAGCTGGAATATTCTATGAATCCCCATTTAAACTCTGAAGAATTAGCAGGATCCACAGTTCTAGCAGACCAAGGCAAAATAAATAGATGCCAAAGGCTTCTGTACTGGCCCCAACTTCCTAACACACAGAAAGGCCTCAAATGTCTTCTATTAAGAGAAACATAGCATGATCAAGTCCTGTCTAGAGGAATATTGCTATACAAACATCCCTATATGGGAATTCACAAGAATTGAAGTGTCTGTGTGGAATATACAGTTTGCTTCTGTAGTCAAGGGAAGATGGTAAGAAACAGTGTAAGGATATTTGCCTGGGTGCAACCCAGTTTCTCAGTCCCTTACTTTCCAAAATATGAAGGTCAATTAGAGAAACCATTAACACAAGTATTTCTGGACCAAACTGCCAGAGTTCCTGATTGAACTCTGTGAAGGTCTGTGAAGGAGCCCAGAGACTTTCCCTTTTCCACTCTATCTCAAGTGCTTCAGTTGCAGATGGTTTGTTCTTGAACAATCTGGTAGCGGGGAATAGAAAAGGTGAGAAGAATCCAGGCCACCTCATCCCACTGCTTAGCCTCTTGCCTCTACAGTAGACTCAGCTCTGATGTAAGGAAGAATGGGCAGAGAAGACAAAAGCAGACTTAAGTGACAGAATCAACGGGTTAATAATAAGCATTTTAAGAAAAATTATGAGCTGAGACAGGCTAGCTCTAGGGAGATGAGTGACTAGATCCCTGCTGTGCAGGCATGAGGACATGAGTGTGGATCCTTCACACTCATGTAAAAGGTTAGGAATGCCTATGCACACAAGCATGGGGAGGTAGAGACAGAAGGGTCTGGAAGCTCACTGGTCAGCCAATCTTGCCAATTGGTGGGCTTCAGATTCAACAAGAGATGCTGTCTTAAAATATAAGGGGTTGAACAGTGAAGGAAGCTATCCATCATCAATGTCTGGTCTCTTGCACCAAGAGTGCATAAACCTACTTAAATGTATATACCACACATATACAGTGGGGGAGGGGTCAGAAAATATAAACTAGACTACAAAGATTTTCTTTTTAATGAATAGTTCTCTGTTCTCCACATAGATACTATCAACTACACCTACAAAAATGGTTTCGGATGCCATCTGTTCATGAGAACAGGGCCCGTATTAATCCATCAAGAAGATTCCTCATTGGCTCCATTAAGGAGAATGACCAAGTATGCAGAAAATGGGGATGCAGTGAGCCTTGGATGAGCACAGGCTCATAGATGCTCCCAAAATCTGCACTTGAGCTCAACATCAAGTTCCTCAATTATAATTTCATCCATATCGAGCTCTCCTAAGTCTACAAATATGCTCAAATATGCTCACCTCTAGAACATCTTCCCTAAGTGCTCTTTCAAAGGTCTAAGTTTTGTAAAGAAGCTACTTAACAACATGCTGTGAGCTCACAACCTTTGTGACTCCACTTCTCAGTTTTCCCGTGATCTAGTTTTTTTCCAAATGTGGTTTGCCCCAAACTATTCTGAGATGCTTATTATTCATGATGGTGTCTATTCCTCATACCAGAACTATCAAATCAGAAGTTTTTGCTTTGGCACGCTTCCCAGCTCACTTACAGAAGCTAAACCTAATAATAGCTGCGAGGATCTTTTATAGTCTAAAATGGTAAAGGAATCCCTCTTTTCGAGCTCCTTGATGACCTTTAAACAACCAAATTCCTTAACTACTATGTCTAGTTTGGTCAGACAAATTTCTATTCTTTTGACTTCTAAGATATTACTGTTTCTAAGTTTACTGGGTACTTCTCCTTAAACATTTGTCATTCTTTTACATTTCCCTTCCTAGATAGCTCTCCTGGTGATTTTTCTCCACTTTAAAATTCCTACCTCCAGCAACTGTCTGGTTCTGACACTATGAATCTGATATCCCAGTTGTTAATCACTTTTGCTTCTCCTAATATTCTTTGGAAGCCAAAGCTGCCATGGTAGCCATGAGCCAGGATTTCCCTATGGCCTCAGGAAAGAGCCTTGTGTTAAATTCTCCAATGAATATATTCCATTGCTCCTTGCTATGTACAAACATGCTCTAAATGCCTGCGGTCTTATTGCTTCTCAAAAAGAGCGAAGAAGTACCCAAGAAATCTTGATTCTTAAGATTTTTATGCTGCATAAGACCTCTTCACATTGAAGATGACTGAATTTGGAAATCATTTTGGTCAACAGAATTAGGCAAAAATCACATATTAATATTCAAACTACTAGATGGTGAGTTCCAGGACATCCATGACTATGTAGAGAAATCCTGTATCAAAAAAAAAGTAAAAAAAGAAACTAACAAGCAGCTTTCTTTTTCTAGTGGAAAGCCTGTTGTCTCAGGGAACACTACTTAGATCTTGCAAGCAAATGTTCTGCCCAGGCAGAACCAGAACCAGAATTGAGAGCATTTGTTTAGCTGTTGCTGGTTTCTACATTTAAAACCACTGGTATGATGGGAGTCAAGCTGTCTATATTTCGTGTATCAAAAGGCAATAAAATATTACATTACAAGTCAATCCAATAATTTATGAATATATGCAAAGTTATCGAATATAACAACAACAAAAGGATTGTGTTATAAGCTTTTGAAGAAAAATTGGTTTCACTACATAGCTCTGGCTGGCCTGGAACTCAAAGAGACCTGCCTGCTTCTTCCACTGCCTCCTGGGTTCTGGGTGCTGGGATTAAAGATGTGCACCATGATGCCCAGCCAGAACATTTTTGTACATTAAGGAATATGTTGAAAAATACAAAAATACTTATGATAAGTCCTTTGGTGTTACACCAGAATGATAAAACCAAAAATCTTGTTAGAATAGTTTCTGTAATAGATTGGTGGAAAGGTACTATCCATTCTAAATTGGTAAGTCAAGCTCTGCCCTCTCCTTTTTGGAAGATGTGGGTCTGGCCCATCTAAGAATAGATCCAGGCAATCTCAAATGACTCTTTTTAAGCTACAAATTATGAGAAATCATTACCTCAAGTTAAACAGCCAAAGGATACAGAAAAATTCTTTTCCTGTCCTGTCATATAAGAACAAGTAGCTAGAAAATTAAACTTAGAGTCAAGTCAACACCTGCTTTAAGTCAACAAGCAAGGAACAGGAGTGTGCTCTTAACCAACAGAGCACAGACCACCTCCCTCTGGAGAAGCACAAGACACCTTTCCCTGCAGAGAGGGAATATAATGCTCTTCTGCTCCCAAATCACATATTGCTGATTTTATTCCCATATTCTTTCCATTGAATTAATATCCAGCTCATCAACTCACCAAGAGTGATAACTATTAATAACTGAGCTGAGGTAAGTGGTGCAGCATACAGAGTGCTCCAGGCATCCAGATTAAACAAGTAACTATACAAACGCCCTTTAGTGCCCATTGGCCAACATGAAATCTGCACGAGGGGAAAACAGCAGTAAGCCAAAGTTATACACTTCTAAACACAAATTCATCATCTGAGTTGAAAAGAAGAGGCTTAATGAAAATAAGCAGAGCTTTAAGTAAGAGATTTAAAGCTTGCGTGTAGCTTAGGACAAGTTGGGACTTTTCTGTAGCGCATAGGCATTCCATCAAAAAAGACCGTACACTGCCCAAAGGACTGGAAGATGCCCTCATTGGCATGCCTCACAACAATACTCTTTAAGGGTCGTGCTTTAAGTTAAAGAAAAAAAAAAGGCTGGCATTTCTTCCCACATAAAATTCCTAAGCACTCTCTAGGTTATCTTCCCTTTATCATATATAATTTTATTTTGCTGAGAAAAGTCTATAAAATGGTGGTTTAAAACATGGAAAAAATAACGTTCTAACACCTTAAAACATCCAACCTTCAGTTTTGAATAAAAATAAACAATGAAGGGGCCTAGAGAACTGGCTCAGTGGTAAAGAGAACTGGCTGCTCTTCCAGTGGCGCCTGGTTCAGTTCTCAGGGCCTATATAGCAACTCACAAGCATCTATCTGTAACTCCGATCCCGGGTAATGTAAAATCTTCTTCCTGCCTCCAAAGGGCTCCTACATGCATATGGTATATTTTCATACACATAAAAATAAATTAAAAAAATTTAAATTAACAACCTAGGGCTTGAATGTAAGTCAGTAATAGAGTGTTATATAAGATTCTGGGTTTGATTTCCTGCACACAAGTACACATACCCACACACATGCATGTACACACACCAAATGACAACAACATTGAAAAAGAACAATTATTAACATCTGGCAAAAATTAAGAGTCTGAAACACAAAATCCCAATAGTCATAGAAAGAGATGCCATGGGTCAGTCGGTGCATCTCATCTCACACCTTGACAGGACCGTTCCCTCTACAAGTAAACGAAAACTCATGCAAAAGAAATGGAGTAAACCTACTAAAACACTCCAGAATGTCCAGTTGAGGCAGAATTTTACTGAATGAATACCTAGCTCTATGCTTTAAAACCTGTTTCACCTGGGATATCATCCTCAACTCCAAATTGTTAGATTGCTCGTTACGAACAGATGAGGGAGATGCCAAAAGACAGCAAGGGAAGACAGGGTTAGCCCAGAAACTAAGTTCTAAACATATACTTTAATTATCATGCCGAGCTTAATAACTAATATGTCAAGTTGTTGAAAGTACTGAGCTTCACAGTGGCAGACACGTCACAGGCTCCGCCAGATCACAAATCACTGAAGATCACTGAAACGTGAACTTGACTTTAAAAAGCTGGAGTAAGGCCTGCCATCCTAGGTACCTAGAAAATTTGCAAGTGATATTATTTTAGAAAACAAAACAAAAGCAAAAGCACAGCACGAGTATACTACAGCGTCAGTTCAGGATAAATGCCCCCAAAAAGTCCTTCAAAAGTCTAAGTTCCAGGAAATGTTCTTCTTATCCTCAGGAAGTGGCTCATTTTGAGCATTTATATGTTATGAATTTCATTTCTCTCTTTGCCATGATATGAGGAAGCTCGAAGGCAAACCCCTTGCTTATCAGAGGAACTGTATGGGATTATATGTTGTGCCCCATTCATTAACTAATGCACCCTAGTATTATATTTCCATTGTATTTTCCTTTCCTTACAAGTTAATACCTATATATTTTATTTAATTGTTATATACCGTTTCATAAGATACTTAACATTCTCTGTAATAAAGTTTGGCTTATTCAGATTGGTTCCTAACAAGGGGACCACTATGTCGAAGGGCATTACAGGCGGTGTGGGAGAATATGTGAACAGTCTAGAAGGATTATGTAGAACTCCATAGAGCTGCATAAAAGAGTGTTAACTCTACATGGGGGTCATTGCTTTGTTACTACTACTTGTGTTACCTATATTGTTAATACTTACTGCAACAGGGATTGACACTACTGTTTTATGGTTAGCGTGGGCCCAGCATTGGGCAGGGGACACTATTTCACTTTTTTTTTTTTAAAAAAATCATAAATCATACATAGACCTGCCCTATAACTCTGTGAAGTTATATTGTCCTCAGATCTTTTAAGGCTCAACAGAATGACTTGCATAACCACCAGGGAGCAAAGTAGCTTTGTTACCTGGTATACAGGTGACATCAAAGCCCGTACATTCATGGCTAAGCATAAAGGCTCCTGCAGCTTCACAGAAGAGACAGTGCTTATTCTGAAGGGTTTCCAAAGAGAATAATGAGGGGAAGATGCTGGGAGTGGAGTAAGTCCTGAGCAGATGTGTGTTGTTTGACATGAGCATGGCCCCAATACCTTAGACCCATGGGAATGGCAAAGTCATCTTCTGGTCCCTTATATCAGGATATTGTCAGTGGATAGAGAAAGTGGTGACTGCAACTTCCTCCTCGAGAAAAGTGTCTCATTTGGAGGGCTTAAGAGAAGGTACATTAAAAGTAGATATCATTTGGATATGCAGATTGAAGGAACAGGAATGCCTCTACCAACACTAAGCCAACCACCCATAGTCCTAGGTTAACAGCCTGAGTGGACAACAATGAAAACCTGGATGGAGAGGGTGAGGGTGGAGATGCATGACGAGCACCTGTAGTTAGAGTGCTTTAAAGAGTTAGTAGGGAGAAGGACAGGCAGAATTGGAGGCAAGAAATAAATGAGCCATAATTGTGTGTCTATGATCATGGGAAATACTGAAATGCAGAACATTGCTTGAAGAAAAGCTGATTAAATGGAGAAGAGCTTTGCAACAGCAATATCTAATATGTCTATTGAAATTTAAACTCTTAAATAGTGCATGAATAAAGAACAGGGTATAGGAAGAAGATAAGAAGGAAGCAGTCACACACAGAGGCTTCACCTGTAGTCCAGTCCATGGAGAGCATGCCAACTATGGGCAGTCCTGGCTTCAGCCTTCAGCACCTCAGAAACTTAGTACGGTGGCACACATCTGAAATCCTAGCACTTAGGAAGTGGAGGTGGGAGGATCAAAAGTTCAAGGTCAACTTCAGCTGCAGAAAGAATTCAATGTCAGCCTGGGCTACATGAGACCCTGCCTCATAAAATAATCATAAATAATCCCACAGAAACCAATGGTGGGTAGAAGGGAAATGTGTTCAATATAGTAAGACACAGAACAGTAATAAATAAAAATGTGTCTCTCATCTTAAATGCATAGTTCCCTCTTTAATCTTCAATTAGATGAGATTTAACAAAATGACGGAAGGATTGTATGGCAAAGATGCAGATCTACAGAGAGCAAGGGCAGGCGGAAATCTCTAGAATCCTGGCTATAAACCAGGAATCTGGAGTAGCCACAGTGTCTTCTTGGTATTCCTGTAATTCCTGTAGCATACTCTCTGTCCACAAGGGTTGACTAATCAATAGGCTAGGATGAGCGAGGAAGGCTGACAGGGGTAAAAGAAAAAGTTTATTAAATATAATCTTTTAAACAATATATAATAGTATAGTATATATCATATTAAATAAATATATATATTATACATATATCATTTAAAAGATTGCTTGTGGGCCTAAGTCAAGAGAGGTTTCCAACAAATGCTGATACATGTGAGAAGCAAGGTAAGTTGAAGAAGACAGTAGTCATTTCTCAAACTAGCAAACAAGCCAAAAAGAAAGGAACATGGGAGGAATATAGACAGGTAAATGGTTATTCTAGAAAAAGAAGAGAAGGCGAGGGGAGGGGAAGGAGAGGGGAGGGAAGGGGAGGGGAGGGAAGGGGAGGGAAAGGGGAGGAGAGGGAAAGGGAAGGGAAGGGGAGGGGAGGGGAGGG
>JABTXL010008488.1:16260068-16333472 GCA_025134845.1 Neodon shergylaensis
GGAGAGGAGAGGAGAGGAGAGGAGAGGAGAGGAAAGGAAAGGAAAGGAAAGGAAAGGAAAGGAAAGGAAAGGAAAGGAAAGGAAAGGAAAGGAAAGGAAAGGAAAGGAAAGGAAAAATGGGAGAACTAGAGATGAAGCATTCATAATTAAAGGGTACCGAGGGAATCCCAAATGAAAGGTGAACCTCGGTTGCTTTTGTGAAGTCGAGCTGGAGAAGCTGAAGCATGGAGATAGACTTTGTCCCCCAAGATGACAGGAGGAGGTCAGGTAGAGAGGCTTCGTCAGTAGCCTAAGTTTCTGTAGCCATCACTAGAAATGGAGAGAGAGGGGGGAGGGGAGGTATAAGTTGGCAAGATGGGCTTAGACCAAAGAAATTAATTCTACTGTGCAGCACCATAAAGTAGATACAGGCTATAACAACTTAATGTTTCTGAAGTTTTAGTAAAGTTACTGACCAAACTATGAAGATAAACATGTGAAAGAATTTAAAATTCCATTGACTTTATTCACAGGAAAACTTAGTGACTTTAAAGTATATTGCAATGCCTTATGGTATTAAAAGTGTGTTAATTAATTTGATTTTCTAAAATTGTATTTTTTGCCATAGTTTAAAATAATAAGATCTTTCCTTGAAACATAAAAATCCTGCAGATATACAATTGTTAGTCCTGATAAACTTGAAAGTTAGGTAGGAATTATAACTGCAAACTCAGGTCACCAGAACAGACAAAGGACTCAGGTGTTGCCTGTTTTCCCACCTCCATCATCAAACAGAACCCTAGGTTCAGCGTGTGGGAGCATTTCCAAGAGACAAACCAAGCTTCATTCCCCTAAATGTCTCCCGTAGTTTGTAGCTATTGGTACCTCAGGACAGAATGAAGAAAGAGAAAGGGAAACAGGAAAGGGGGCAGACAGCTGGATTAGACTGCACTGTGTATATTAGTGATGGGCAGACTTCAAAGACTTAGAGGTTCATTTTGGACAGGTGCCCAGAGATTCGCAGGCTTACCCAAAAACCTTCCATAACTTCTGATTTTAAAATGGAGCTGGAATTCTTTTGAGAGCAGACTTCAGTCTTAAGTCATATTCTATACTCATGGTCCTAGAATAAATGTAGACTAAGAAACTCTAAACTTCCTGAACTCTGTAAAATGCATTACTTATTTTAAATAGATACTAGTTTTTTAAAAGCATGATTCTAAAAGTAAAACAATAAACAATATGTTTTTTTCTCTTTCTGCGAGAGAAGTTTACCTGATATTTAGGTCCAGTTTTAAATGATCTGCCAATAAAGCTTTGGGAAGATTTATTGTATCTCAATAAAATAAATGAGTACAGTCTTCATTCCATTCAACTCACTCATGAGGATTGGCTATGTCAAGTCTTCAGCTGGTATGAGGCTTTATCCACTGCTGTCCAGGAAGTGGCAGTCTGAGAGACAGGTGCTCGGAGAGACTATCTTATGTAGTCTGGTAGAGCATCAGAAAGTTCATCTGAAAATGGGACTGGAGATGTGTGTATATCGCTCTGGAAACAGAGATGTTTTGAACAGCACAACATGAACCTCTCAAAGAGCATGAACATTTTTGGTCTTAATTATGTATCTATTTGAATGCTTCTCAATTATCTTTAAAAAACACATTATTAACAACAAATCCTGCTTTAAAATTACTTATATGAAAGTGTGAAATGATTTTTAAAACAAAAAAAGTAATTTTTGGTATCAGCTTTACACCAATAGTAAACACTCTAGTGAACAACTAGAGTTCATAAGACAAGGTTTCACTCTTTTCTAGAAAAAAATAAAGAAATAGGATATGAGCTGAATAAGATTTAATGAAACATGCCACAAACCTGTCTTTGAATACAACTGGCAGTGGTCATGGGGAAGAAATATTTACTTGGATTAACTTCTAAGTAAATAGAGATTCACAGTCTGCATCACACAACAGGCAACCACTGAGTGTTCCAACACTTAGGGTGCCACATATAGAACCTATATGTTCCCTATAGCTAACAACAATGGCTCCATCATAATTAAGTGCATTGGCAGAAAGAGCTACAGCTGGGAATAAACTTACCATTTATTATCACACAATTTTACTCCCCAAAGTTTTAAACACTAAGGGCTAGAGGACAGCTAGCTGCATCAACAGTCCAAAGTTTCTCAAGCTCTGAAAAGCTGTTATCATAAGGCCTTATGTCAGTGCACATTATAGTTGAAAACATATCATTCCTTCTAAAATAGCAGTAGCTTACTTGGATCTTTGTGCTCTGCTCTAATAAAAATGTAAAAATTAGGAACAGTTGTTCCATGTCAATCGCACGCTGAAAGCAGATCCCTGGCAGATATGAAATCTGCAGTAAGACTGTATCTCCCCACAGTTCTGTCCTAGAATTTTGTTTCTAAAGCAGACCCCATTTGATATTTCAAACCCTTTCTAACTAAGAAAGCACTTGTAACCTGAACTACGTTGTATCGTTTGGCCCACGCTGTTTTAAAGCTTCTCCGATTGTTCTTCTCTTTGTAGTTAACTTGATTCAAACTTTCTAAATAATACAGTAAATGTTGTAAAATGATGGCCCAAAGCACTAGAATCTGTTAGTGACATGCATTCGGTTGATATGTGCCAAAAGAGAGAAAAGAGTAACAAGCAGAAATTAACTTTGCTGTTAACATATACACACACCCACATTTTCCCAGCTCTATTCAGCTATAGTTCGAAAATGAACAAGTATGAGTTTGTTATTCCTCCACACTTAGCTTGAAAACTGCGACAGAGAATTAATTCTAAAAAGTAAAAACCCAAAAGAGAAGAAAAGAAAATTGTTCTCTAAATTATCAAGAAATTGCTGCTATATCTCTAAGATATGCATTCATTGGTTAATCATTTCTGGAACATCTACCATGTTCAGAGTTTATTTGAGCAGTCTGTCTTGACAAAATGCAATTGAACTCTTTGAGTGTATGAAAATAATAAAGATAAGCAGAGCATGATAACATTCTTGCTGTATGGAACAAGTCACATTCCTGATGAACCAGTAATGCTCTTCCTTTAAAAATAAATAAATAAATAAAAACAGACTGTCCTGGTGTTAGCTAATGACCAACCAAATTCATTGATATTTCCATACCCAATGACACATTTGGCAAAATTTAGAAAAAGAGGAGCGTGGAAAAGTTCTGAAGACTTTGTTTGAAAAGTTACAAAGAAGTAAACAATTATAATCTTAGAGCTTTACTCCCAAATTCCTCAGTGAAGAAATGTCGTAGTCCAGTATTTTCTGCGAATTGCGGGAAGCATCATATGCGACATTAGAAGGCATCATTGGGATGTTTTTTTTTCCTCTGAGACAGGCAAGCATGCAGAAATAGTCAGCAGAGAGTATCCAAAGCTTGCATCAGTGTTAATTTATTGAACAACTTTCAAAACTCACATGCACGGTGTACTTGCTAAAGCACATAGGCATATAAACTGCTTTGGAAATTGTGTATTGACAAGTTCATAACTTCTTATCTCTATATATTTAAATTAAGACTTCAATAAATAAGCCAGTAAAGGCATTTATTATTAAAAGGAAATTTCTTTAAAAATTCAAATCTTAACTTATTAAAAAATATAATAAAAGACTTTTTGTACTTTAGTATGCAAGAATTAGATTGCTTGACCTCTGTTTTAATGACTTAATCAGCTGTACTAAAGCCCAGCTGGGCCTCTGCTGACAACATAGCTAGATATTTCAATCAAGCAGTGTTATGGAGAATAAGTAATAAATGCTACCTTGTCGCCATACAGTCCCAAACCATAGTGCATGCTGGTAATGCTAAATTTGATCAGTATGCCTCATATTTCAATTAGTCGTGGTCTGAATCCTTAAAACTGTGTAATGTATATGAATTCCTGATATCAGATACAGAGCCACAGGCTCCCACAGTTAGAAGCCATTGAGTTTGCTTTTATTAGCGGCCAATTAATGGCAGAAATCTGCATTGCTTTTCAAATTTATAACCCCCCTTCCAGCTGCATCCAGCATTCCCGCTCTACTGTGTACAACCAGATCCGTCTCACAGTCGTGAGTCAAACAGCTGCAAACTGTACTCTGTCCACAGAAGGGAAAAATCCTTTCATACAGAAGCTTTTTCAACCTCTTAGAAGTTCTTTTCAAAGCTCGGCAGCACTGGGCACTTTGCGACAATGAGCGATTTAATACAGAGAGAAGAAATCCACACCAAGGTAGCCTCTTGGGATGTGCTAGGTTTTCAAACGGAGTGAAACCCTACCATTCCCACACCGCACAAGGGCAAGCAAAACCACTTCTCCTGACCAAGGCTAAGAAAATATAAACATATAAAACCTGACCCTCACGCAAAGTTAACCCATTGAAGTCTATGTAGTCATTAAACAAAAGTGGTATTACATGAGTTTAATAGGGAGTAACTTGCATAAAATTTTGGTACTCGAATCTGGATGCTCGGACCTTAGGTGCTGGTCTAAATAACACATTTGCGGGGATCATATTCCCCATCAAGAAGCAGTTTGTTGCATACCTCCAGATTTCTAGACATTATTTTTGGGAACCAGACTCCTTTTGACATATGATAAGACAGGAGATTTAGGTGTGGTCATATTTAGTAACAAAGCTAATTGCTTTGTATATTGTCAATTCTTGGCTTTCAAGACTATAAGGGGAACAGTGAAGCTTTATGGCATGATACAGCATCTGTGACCTTATACCTTTGCAAAGTATGCAATATTTTGCTATAGAAAATTCAAAATAATGTTTTGGGAAAAAATGAAGTTTCTTCATTTGGTTTTCTAGAAATTAGCAAATCTTTGAATACCTATTAAATTCCCACATATGAATTATCTTTTGTATTCTTCTATTTCATAACATAGGGGTTAATGTAACTCACCTTTAAAACGTGTAAAAATTGCTAATTCTAATGCGTAACAATAGAAACGTCTGTATTAAGATAATACAAACTGCTGCTACGGTCGTTTAAAAACAATAAAATCCTATTGTACAAATTTCAACTGCTAATAGCCAGCATTCTTTCTAACTGCTTGAATAGTGCCGCAAGACTTCTAATGCCACTGTGAAATCATAAGCGGGGACTTCAAAGGCATTGTATCTGTTACAAATTTAATCTTCTCTGCTTTGTCACAACTGATTTCAACCCGGCAGCTTGGAGATGTGACATGACAACATTCTTGTTGTCCTAGACAACCTGAACCAAGCTGCTAAATACCTGCCTGGTGCCCAAGAATGACTGCAGAAATATTGCCTCTGGAATCTCCAACAACGGCCCCCAAAATGTGCAATTAGTCTGTTCCAGTTAATAGGAGGGGAAAAGCATGCTTCGCGATGTTCACAAATTGTAGGCATTTTAATGACGGTCAGAAATCTGCGCTCCATATTAGCCACCGTACAGCGCTGTGCTCATTGCCCTTAAACAGCGTTCCTCTTGTAACATTCTAAATGAATACATTTCACAATTATGTAGTGCAAGCTAACACAGATTTGCATCTCAAGTACATTTTTCCTACACGGGGAAATGATTCTTTCATTAAGTACCACATTTCTTAGAGACCTGATCCTCCTCCCTGACTTTCATTTAAACACCGTGTTTTTTTGTCTTTGAAATACCAATTTCAGATAGGAAGCTGGATACCAGTGCACACTGCTGCTTCTCGGCTCCACATGACACACTGCAGGCAGGAGAAGGACAGGCAACTGGCTGAGATGAAGAGCTAAGCACACGTGTGTTCAAGAAGCTGCTCCGCCAAGAAGCTAATGGACCAAGGCACTGGAATCCCCCCACACACACACACCGAGGTTTAATTACTAGCCATAAGGTTAAAATCAACTCAGTCATAAAAAAAATTGTTAACTGTCAAGGACAATGCTATGTCTATCCATGAGCACATGGACTTGGTAGTTAGATGTTCTGTGTGGATGTGCGCACATCTGCAAGAATACATAGCCAGTAACAATACTGCATTGATAATGACGGGCAAGACAACGCTTTGTATTCAAAACCTTTTATATCTGCAAATCCAATGCTCTGCTCCAGGATCCCTTTACCTACATCATCTGTCTACATCCTTTAAATAATACTAGAAAGCATTTCTCCATGAATATTTAATTGCCCAGTTCCATGGTTTTTTTTTTTTTTTTTTTTGCCAACCAAGAAAATAAATGCATAGAAAATGATGGCTATTACAGTTCTGTAGGAAGCGCTGAGAATCCTGGAGTTCCAGCCAGAGATCACTGCTCTATGTGCAGTAACGACCCGCTGCTAAAGTGGAGATGCTGAACGTGAATCCTATGACGAGTCTGACTCCAACAAATGAAACAGTCTAAATTGATGCCACAAGACAGCATCAAAAATTATGCAGTTTTGTTCATAGCAATTCCGTTCATAAAAATAACAACTCCCTGATGAGAAAACACAGTTTGTTGGCAAACTTCAGACAAAACAGAATATACTGATTATAAATATTCTATATTTTTGAAGAGATGACTTGTTTTTATCATATTAGAAATTACTTTAATAGACAATGGCAAATGAATTGACTAAAAATTATAAATGTTTAAATACATCCTGTAACCAGCATGGCTGTGACACCACTGAAGGTATATTAAGTTGTCCATATGCAATTCACACTTGTGACTTTTCTCTGCCATTCATGAATTATGCAATCACGCCTAACTCGTGGAAATGCAAGCGCATTAACTGCCCACTGCCACGCATTGTCTCTTCCTCTGTCCTTGTGCGCACATTCCCACCGTCCATTATTCATTGAGGCATCTATGCAAGTGCAGATTCACGCATATAAGGTGGAAACTGTCACATATGATCAAAAAACAGTGAGACTTTTATCTGTAGATATATAGACTTCATTCCAAGTCAGCAAGAACTGTTAAGGGATCTCTGTATCTCTTTTGCTGAGTAACAGGTGGTAAACAACACAGAGATAATAAACTCAGCAACAGAGGAATTTCTCACATGGAATCCACAATACAGAGTTGTGCCTTTCATCTTTGAGGTTTTTGATTTTTTTATCATAAAAAATTATTGCTAGGATTTATTAAAATCTTACTAAAACACTGTTTTTAAACTGTTGCATGTGTGTTTCTATGTTCCGTTTCTCTCCCTATGTTAAGATGTGATGATAGCTCATTCCTAGAAAAAGCAATTCTTTGAAAAAAAAAATCTTTTAGGATAAATGATCATCTCTTAGCCTTTAGCTAAGAGTGGGTGTGGAAGAAACAAAAATTTGATATTTTCTTCCTTAACTGCTGTGCAAAGGTGACTTTTTCCAGACTCCGCCAGTAAACTCCGACTCTGACAGTCTGGTGCTGAACGACCACATTTGGTGGGTCGTTTAAGCCCCCGTATGGCTAGAAATCGCCACCGAGTAAGCCAGGAGCAGAGCTTTGTGAAGCGGCAAACAGTGAGACCTCCTTCTGCTTAGCAGCGTTTCTAGCATAAGCAAAGCTGGCCCTATTAAAATAATTCTTTCTGAACTGAATACAATGAATTTTATCAGACATTCAGGTTTTTAATTTGTTTGTAATAAAGATTCCCTAAGATATTGCTGCAGGCAATAAAAAGCCAGATTTAATGACATGCAAAAGTAAAAGACTTTCACAGCCTAGATTCTAATTTGAGTGCAAAGCATCAAATGTCCATGTTTAGAATTTCCCATAAAAGTTAACACAGCAAGATAACACATTCAATGTAAATCATATCGACATAAAGCTAATTTTGGAGTGCTTAATAGCGAAATTATTGTGTAATAATTTATTCCCTGTTAAATATTATTTAAAATTAAAACTGAAACAGTGTAAGGTTCATAAAGATTTTATTAAAGTCACACATTGAGGATGAATTATATACTTAATGTTGCAAATGTACATATTTGCTGAAAAACATGCCTTTATTTCATGACTTTATGGCTTCTTTTTATCTATTCCTTTCCAAATTTTTAAAAAATCATCCATATTTTATGCCTTCATATTTAAAAGAGGTTTACATAACCACATGAAACATTATTAAATATTTTAAGTTGGTTTTGTTTATATATTAAGTTCCTTTGTATTTCTCTACAAGTAAATTTCATGATTCTCAAATTTTATAGAGATTAATAAAATATGAGCATTCCTCTCATCTTAATTCGACACAGTGTGACTGGAAAGCTAAAACACTAGCAACCACAAAAAGATCAATTTCAAAATAAAAACAATAAAAACAAACAGGTGGAAATATTCTACATTTTAAGTGACATTATATAGGAAACACTCTCGCTCTAAAAGAAAATATGCCAAAGATCTAATTTTTGCTGAGGTAAAACAGAAATGTAACGTGTTAATCCCCAGCACACTGTATTTTCATGCCTTGAAGTTTTGATTACCCGAAATACTTTTGCTGAGTCAATATACATTCTCAATGACAGTTTAGGATAAATACATTTTCATTACTATACAATTTATTCCCATCATAAATAAGGTGTGACCAGTAGAAGGCACTGTTACAATAAATATATACACACAGCTGCTCATCTGTCAACTGATTGAAAATTCTGATAAGAGATTTACAAACTATTCATAGCACAAGTATGCTTTTCACGGAGACGTCAAATTATAAATTTGCCTCGTAAATGTGAAGAAAAGATCATTATGGAAGTCCTTTTGTGTCATTTTATTTGAGGTTCAGCCCATTTGCAATTTTATTACCCTCATTTTTAACTTCCTTAATTCACAAAAGAATTATATGGTCACACTTACCATCTTCAACACTGCATTTAAAGGGTGCTGCTCTCTTGAGAAATGACTCAGACTGTTGAGCAGTTAGAGATTCATACAGGCTGCTGCAAAACAAGCATCTAGTTTCATTCTTATTAACCTTTCGAGGTTTGATCATAATTTGCTAGTACATGCAGGATGCTCTTTTTAATGGAACTGCTTGGATGGCTGAAAACACCTCTAATTAAAGCTCTGTCAAACATACAGCTAACGAGGTTGTTTAGTTGGTGTTCGTATACAAAATCTCTTGAGTGTCTCTCCAAGTTTACAAAATCCATGTTAAAGGAGCCAGCACTGAAGAAAAAAAAGTTACGGCATGTGTTTGGATTTTTGTATTTCAGAGTCCTGACTACTTTATCTGAATTAGATTTAGAGCTTTGTTATGTGTGATAGTTATGATAATATGATCACTGAAGGCATGGAGACAGGGAGACTCAAATCCCTGTGAAAATCCCTTGCTCTATTTCCTACAGCTGCTGCAGCACTTTAATATCTGATCGAATGATGAAAAGGAACAGGCCGAACTCCAGTTTTAATAAAAATTTTAACAGGTCTACATATAGTTATGAAAAATGTTATTTGCAATGCCAATTTTTAATAAAATTTTCTTAAACCAAAGAAAAACTCCCCAGGGGAAGCTGATATGAATGTGTTTTTCATATGTACTATTTAAGGCTCTTTAAAGGTTAGGAAGTGACTGGTAAAGTAAGTTCTGGTCCACACAACACAAACTGGAATGTACTTGCACTTTCCCATTTTCATCAAATAAATAAGCAAAGCTTTCATTTTGTATATTGGATCAGAAACAAACATTATCATATTGCATAATCAATTTTATTATTAGCACTAAAAGCTCATATTGATAAAGAACTGTCAAAGCCCAGCTAGTACACACCAAGGTGTTCTATGCCATAGGAATTCCTAATGCCAAACACCTAATAGATTTTTCAAGAAACTGAAATTTGGATTCTGAAAATGTTTTTTAAACTTGAGAAATCATAGGAAATTGGAAATGTTTGTTTTCAAAAGAGAAAATAAATATGTAGGGAATTTGTGTAAAATGAAATTGAATTGAGTCTATGAACTTTAGGACTTTCAAAGACTCTGTATAAAACAAACCACACCAAGGCCAGGAGGTGGTGACGCACACCTTTAATCCCAGCACTCGGAGAGAGAGGCAGGTGATCTCTATGAGATCGAGGCCAGCCTGGGTTTACATAGTGAGTTCCAGGACAGGCCCCAAAGCTACAGCGAAACCCTGTCTTTAAAAAAAAAAAAAAGAAAGAAAACAAACTGCCCCAAATAGTGAACTTTCCATACAGTAACTCTCTAGACTGCCCTGTTCTATAACCCTGGGCATGATGATAACACTGAGACATAAGCCCCAAACCCCAAAGTGTCTCTCATTACAGAAAATATATAAGGTATGTACAGGAGACCAGAAACAGACTTTAATTTACCAATCTAACTTGGACCAGGTTGAAAAATAGGAAAACTGTATATTTTCTATCATGCAAACACAAACAAGGGGTCGAGAATTAATCCTTGGATATCATTATTACCAGTAAATGCAATGTGCTCAAGTCAAGCACTGATTGGCTAGCAACAGCAGCCTTGTCATTTCTGAAAGAAAGGCTTGTTAGAACAGTTCGCCATGTGAAACACACTAACATCTATTAAAAGAATTTGACAGACTTTTAGAAGTCATTGCTTACACTAAAATTAGAGTCTGAGGGGCGTGCAAACCCTAATGCAAGGGCTTTAGCTTGTCATAAACAAATATTAACTTTTGGAATTTGGTTTGAAATGAAATGAAAACAGTACAGTATGACCAAGTCGATGAGGCTAACTGAGAGGTTGAGGGATGAAACCATCTCGTCAACCTTTGGGTTCTCTTGCTCCATTTGCAAGTGATTGGTTCATACTATATTTTACAATCCTGCTGCTAACAACCTTTACAACAACTGCAATTCGATAAACAAATCAAAAGTGCTCATCTAACTTTTTACTTAGGTTCCCCAGTTTATGTAATTAAAAGGCACCTCTTAATAGTATAAAGTAGTCAATGACCTTCTTTTAGAGGTTTGAAAGAAATATTGATAGAATCATGGGAATAAGAATTAATAAAAAATGCCATTATGGCTGTGATTATTTTCACTCTTGGTTTCTATATTGGAACTATGGTGGATTTTCTTCAACCAAATATTATTTATTAGGGGTATTGTAGACACACTAAGTTATACAAATGAGAACATTAGTTTCTGAAACCATATCAGAAGTTTAAGCTCTTGTTAATAAGACATGCAAATGTACAAAAAAGGAGGGTGGAACCTTTGTCTAAAATGATGTTTCAGCATTAAGAATATCTTAAACTTCAATCTTTGAAAATCTTAATCTCATTCAGAGAGGACCATTACATTTGTAATTAGAGTATGTGTTTTCAAAGTAGGAATTAAGTCCAAACTGCTGGTGTAAATGTGACTCAAGGAATTTTGCCATTTCAAGTGCTGTAAGACTTTATAAACTAAACTGAAACTTGCATCCCAGCACCATGGAGATGAGGCAACACAACATTCTGATTGTCCTGGACAGCCTGAACTAAGCCATTCAATACCTGTCTGATGCCCAAGAATGATCACAATACATGATACAATGTTTTTATAAAAGAGAAGAAATCTTAGCCTTTAAAAATGTGTGTTCAAGCTTTTCATGGGAGTTCTCATAGAGGAAAAACATAACAGTAACCGCGATGCCATGTAAGAAAGCATAGATCTCTGCATAAAAATATCTAAATATTCTAAAGTAAACAAGCCTACTTTTCAAATCAAATAAGTTTTTGTTCAAATCAAATGAGACATTGACTAAAATTTAAGTAAATTAGGCATACTTTCTTCTCATAAAGCAAAAAACTGTATTCTAAGCCATCTTTCTCCTAATATGCTTCTACAAAATAAGTATATTCTAAACACAGCAAAGTTGCTACATTTATACTATGTGTAAGGCATTTGCTAATTGTGTAATTTTGCAGATTTTTAATGTTTTTAGTTTGTCACTACGAGACAATATAAATTTGTATGTTTTCCTTTATAATATGCTTAGAGATTTACTTTTAGAAAATGATAAATTACAACAAATAGTTAACAAAATAATACCTGTGTCTTGCAAGAATGTAACAGATCTGAGCTCCATTGAAGATACACTCATCAGTTAAGATTGTACATGTAAAAATGTAAAGTCTCTAGATATTCCCTCACTTAATAACTTTTGAAAGAAAATAAAATGTATATTTATGGAGGTAAAATGATTTTTAAAAAACCACTGTCACATTATTTTGAGACAGGGTCTCACATGTTCTAGGTTGGCCTGGAACTCATTAAGTAATGGAGAACAACTGTGAACTTCTGATCTCCTGCCTCTACCTCCCAAGTTACAGGCACAAACCATTATATCTGGTAGTATTTGTTGCTAGAGATGGAATGTAGTGTTTTGTGCATACTGGGCTAGTGCTCTACCAACTAAGCCACATCCTCCGCCACAAATTCCCTTTATATATCTGTTTGCTTTGTTGTTCATAGTATTACCCTTCCTATATTAATTACCAATGACCCTTTGTCTACTGAATTGCTGAATTTCAGTGTAGTTTCTCTTTGAGGTCTTCAATATAAGAAAGTAGTTCTTACAGTGGGATAACGGCTACAGATCATTCCCCTTGTTCAGTTCATCTGTCTAGACTCAGAGTTCAATTGCCTGAAACACCTGAAACTCTAGGCTGCCTGGCACTGGGAGAGGGAGGTGAGCAATAAAATCATCTTATATTCTCACCTATGTGGTAAATATTCATTCTTTCCATGCTATCCTACTAACAAGTTCAGGAATGTTGTTAGATTTCTAAAATAGTTTCAAAAGCTTTAGTGTTTTATATTTGTAACAGACTTTGATCTTTGCATGCACATTTTATATAGACCTCTAAAATCAGTATGAGTCAACCAGAATAAAGAGACGTTGATAATGAACCATTAATTTTAAAGTACTTAAATCAATTTTCACCAACATTTTAGGCATAATTTTACATTGATACGGTATTGTTTAAAAGGAAAGTCATACAGTGTAGAAGGGAGTTGCCCCTTCTTTCGGGTAAAAAAAAAGCATACATTTTATGAATTGCTTTAAAGTCAAAGCTTTTATACTTCATTTCGAGTCAGGAGGGAGGGTTAAGGAATAAAGGAAAATTGTTCAGAAAAGAGAAAAGGCAGAAAGGAGCGAAAAGAAAAACAAGCTTCTTATTACAGCTAAACTATTTCAGAAGCAGGGTAGGGGATGGATTTAGCAGTGGCTGCTAAGTCAAAGCACAATGCAATGCAAGAAAAACACTGGCCGAAGGTGGTGCACTTCAAAGTGGGAAATCAATGCCCGGCATTCGAAACTTTTAATCTCGCTTTTGGGATAGCACCCTTTGTTTCAACACCATTCTAACTCGACACCCATCACAACCAGGGCCTTGCACACAAACAAAAATGAGTGTCACCAGCTTTACTGTAGGTATTATGCATTTAGCAGCCAATAAGTCACAACCTCTTTCAATTGTGTAGAGTATTAAAATTTTGAAATTTTGACCAAAATTTTATTTGAGCTGCTGAATGATAAATCTACATTTTAGGTACATGAATTCTATAGGACTGTTTATAGCCTCTATGCTTGGGTCTCATCTTCTTGCCTATCCACACACTGGTAGGCTATTGATAGGTCTTGAATACTTAAAGCTCGTCTTAACTGGTACAATGAAATCAATTTTTAAACATTTGATGGCCATGAACATCATGTAAGATTTTTTTCTTTAAGAAACATGTAACTAGTCTGGTTATATTGCATTGAGATAGTAATAAGCAGCTTATAGGCGCATTAAAAAGCCATACTTCATAACAAGGGACAAAATGCTCGTTTAATTTTGCTTTGCTGTTTGTCTTACAACTTTGTAGTGACTACTTTTCACAGTGTGGCCCTGTAGAATGACCATGATTGACATTCAAAGGCTAATGAAAGTTTCATCTTCAGGAATGTTTTGTATTTTCTGGGATGGGTTCCTATATCTGGGAATACTCCCATAACCGCAAAATTCCTATCAGCATGCCCTTCTGCCAGAACCACCAAGACCAGGGATATCCTATATCAGTTCAGTGCTAGTAGAAATAAAGAAATTGTTTATTCTTTGATATCGCTAGTACAAACATACTCAAATGAACAGCTCTGAGGTCAAATTGAATTTACATAATTCAGTAATGTGATATTTTTGAAAACTGATTTTAATAATAAATATTAACTGATCTTAAAGAAATGGCTTAAAATCAAGTCTTCAAAAATGAGTACTCCCCCCCAAAAAATATACATATAGTTCCAATTATGCAATATGTACTTAAACTATACTCATTGAAAATGTAGAAAATATTTTCACATTCATTTTAAAGCCTTATAGTTTATAAGAAAGAGAGCATTTTTCCGAAACATTCAGACAGTCATATTTGTACTCTCTTCCTTACACTTCAAGCTACAGAGGTGTTTGTATTGTTCAGCATACTCCTTCCATACAACTGTAGCTAAGACTGACATCAGCACGTGAGACTACACCCTTCCGGACAGAGGATGCTAACTGTCATTTTGGTCTAGTCGTGTGTCATCTCACAACCATTGGATTTAGTTCTAAACCGTGATGTGCTGGGCTGCAGAGCACCCCTCTCTCTCTGAATTAATGACACCGCAGGGGAAAACTGAGGCATTGATGGCAACTTAAATCAGCAAATGACATGGTTTTTTTTTTATAATAATCTACTTTGGATTCTGAAATAGTTATCTATTCAGAACAAGCCAGAAGAAAACACATATTTTAATCAATGACTTGAGTACCGGATAAATACTGTCACTGGAAAAACAAAAACAAAAAATAAGAAAGAAAAGAAAAGAAAAGAAAAGAAAAGAAAAAGAAGCAGAGGAGTAGGCAACTATTTCAGTTGACTTTTGATTGTCATGATACCTTTAAGAGGGTTGAAATTTCTCATCTGAAGACAAAATTTCATCATGCCAAAATGTTACAATAAATTGCTCTAAGGTTTGGTTAATTAAATCACTAGTTTTAGACCAGTCAATAAAGCACATACTTTAAGTAACAAAAATGTGTTAAAAGAATTTATATAGTATCATAATTTAATTTTTCTAATAATATTGTCTTTTATTCCAATACATACAACACTTAATGAGTGTATTTCATAGTTACCTAACTATGTAAATACCAGATATGTAATTAAAATAATTATTCAGTATCTTAGAAAAGTGGCCTCAATGAGCATTAAGGACACACTAATACCAACTGTTACAACACCTGAATAGATGCTGGAATGGAACATTCTGGATCATTTAAGTGTTGCAAAACTCTCTGTAATTCTGTGTACATGCTTACAATCTCTGATCTGGGGAACCATTCCAAAAAGTGAGACAATTGCAGAGATGATTGGTGAGCGAGCCAAGTCAGGAACAAACAAGAGAAACCACAGTATGTGGAGCAACTGAGCATGGTTATGATAAATCATGTCTTTTCCTTTTCTGTGTACAAGGGTGTGGAAAATGGTAACTACAACAAGCCCTGTAACACTATCTATCAACAGGAGGGAGCATCATTCCAGCTGAAACTAAATTAGGTGACAATCTTTGAAATATGATTAACAGATAGGTAGATGGATTATATAACTCAATTTGATAGCCAGAAGGACTGATACAGAGATGGGTGAGAACATGAGAGGATGGATGTATAGAGTGATTGGTGGATTGAGAAATGATAGGTAGATAATAGGTATTTAAAGTTCCCTAAAGGACTCTTCAATTACTTTTCTTTCTTTTACTACAGAATCACCTCCTCCTTCCTCATACCTTCATTCCAAAAGTTTATATGATAAAATGAAGACACTAGGCAGAGAGAGATATCAAATTATGGAATAATATTAAAAACCAAGGAAAGAACTATACGGTTTTTTATGAGATGACTCCCTGAGATTTCAGCTTTGATTAAGGCTGCATCCACCATGAGAATGTGGCTCACAGAACCTCATTTGTCAAGTAAGTCTTAGAAAATTCTCCATATATGTGCCTTCTTCCTTTGCCTTCTCAAAAGGATAGCAATATAATGATACTTGGGACAAGAAAAAATTTTAAAATATCAACATATTCATTCCAAATTTCAAAACCAACCATTTTTAAAGTCCAGATCTAATTCTTTTATGGCATAAACTTTGCAATATATAATGTATTGTTAGACACTCTGATACCTATGGTATCAGTTTGGTTGTCCCTGTACAAGTCAACTTCCAAGATCTACTCAAGAATTTGAAGAAGCAAATGATATCATTACACACAGCCCATCAACTGGCGTGTAAGAATTCACTTAATGGCATTGAGTTTTTTCATCACAATTATTGCTAAGATTTTTAAACTGATTCTTGCCTTCATGGGCATGTTTGCAACAAGTATTTGTAAACGTTTCTCATTTTTAAGAGACCGCAATGATGCTGAATAATGTTTTCACATTTTGGCTTGCTTGTATATAAAATATAAAGCAATTGGGACTAAAAACCATCAAGCACACCCTGGTGCCAAGTAATTCTTCTAAGAAGTTTAGGGGACACAAAATCTCTCGGCTTTACTTTGTTAAATAGACAAACAGGGGATTACTGTGGAGGGAAAATGTGCTGGCAGAAATTTTGGTTAGTCATACAAAATGATGAGATATATATACAAATCTTACCCTCAATTTCTTTGTGTTTTTATTGTAAAATGATCCTATTTTGCCAATATCTTTTCAAACATTTGAGAGTTAAAAACATTTGGGTTAACTGAAAATTATTTTTTCTGCAGAGAAACATAAAAAATGATTAAAATGATAGAAAATTGATATCAGTGAATACATATCCTCTGTAATGTGATATTAAATACTTTTTCTGGCGGAGTATGTGACTCAGTGATGGATTGTTTGAATCACACATTCAAGCTCTTGGGTTCAATCCCCAGCACAATAAAATGCATGGTTAAATTTGTGAACATAAATCGAATATCTATTGATTTCAGGGTGAACAAGATTTTTCAGTGGGTAGAACACTTGCAATACTGCCAAAATGACCTTGATTTAACCCTTAGAATGCATATAAAAGTGGAAGGAAAGAACAGATTCCACAAAGTTATATTCTGACTTCCACATTCTACCAAGTATCCGTCTACACCAATAATATGTATATACTACAATAATAAGTAAAATTGTTTTTAAACTATCAAGTTTGATTTTTAAAGATTATATTATTTTTTATTTATTTATTAAAAATTTCCACCTCCTCCCAATTCTCTCCCACTACTCCCCTCCCCCTCCCTCTCCAGTCCTAAGAGAAGTCAGGATACCCTGCCCTGTGGGAAGTCCAAGGCCCTCCCCACTCCATCCAGGTCTAGGAAGGTGTGCATCCAAACAGACTAGGCTCCCAAAAAGCCAGTACATGCAGTAGAACCAAATCCCAGTGTCATTATCATTGGCTTCTCAGTCCGCCCTCATTGTCAGCCACATTCAGAGAGTCTGGTTTGATCACATGCTCGTTCAGTCCCAGTCCAGGTGGCCTTGGTGAGCTCCCATTAGATCAATCACACCGTCTCAGTGGGTGGACGAACCCCTCATGGTCCTGACTTCCTTGCTCATCTTCTCCAACGTTCTGCTCTTCATCTAGACCTTGGAAGCTCAGTCAAATAGTATATTATTTAGACATAATTTCAATTAGAATATATTCTGAATATTTTATCTCTATATATTTAAGTCATCCACACTAAATGAGTATTTGGTGTTCTTTTTAGGTCAGAAACCAATGAAGAAGATATAAGAATATTTATACTGTATGTATTGACTAACCTCTATGTATGAGGATAAATTAAGGACACAGAAACTGGGGTTTTTGGTAGGTGATGAAGGATGGAAGTCCATGCTCTTTCCCTTGGATCCTCTCTTTTAGTAAGAAACTATACATGATTTTTAAATAGTATACTTTTGGTTCAAGACAAATATTATATAAAAACTGTTGTGGACTGAATGTGAAATGTAGTCAAAGGTTCATATGCTTGAATTCTCAACTGGTTGAACTGTTTGGGAAGGTTGAGAAAACGTTAGGAGGTGGAAAACGGCTAAAGAAAAACCACTGGTGTGCTCACAGAAGATTCCACTTGGCTCCCAGTTCCAATATTGCAGTTGTTTCCTGTCTGCAATGAGATTCAGAAAGTTTCCTGTACTGCATGTTCCTGCCACAGTTATGTTGTGGCCAAGCACAAAGAACCAAGGGACAAGGGACTGAACCTTCTGAAACTATGTGCCTTTTTCCTAGAAGTTGCTTTTCTCAGATAAACACCACCGTGTTCAAAGTCTCACTAACCTGGAGAATATAGAGGAATAGGAGGAAGATAGAGGAGGAAGAAAAAGAGGAAGAACAGGAGGAGGAAAAAAATCCAAAAACTATTGTGAGCACTAAACTATGTTTAGGTTATTTTGAGCAGTAAACTATGTCACTAAAGTTCAAGCCCCATCATTCAATACTTACTAATAAAACGTTATGTTTTGTATGATTCCATTTATATGGCATTCAAGAAATAACAATATGAAATCAGAAACCAGATAAATGGGTGCCAAGAGCTGAAGGTGGGAGATGGGAGGAAAGAGCAAACATAACAAGGAAGTCATTGTGATTGTGAAAGGGTGCCTGCTGGGATTGAAGGTGTCTTCATCTTCACTGTGGCACTGGATATGTAAAAACACACATGAATCAGAACTTCAGGCATGTGAATACACACAGCTGAAAGATGAAAAAGATGGTGTGTTGTGTGGCCACAACGTGGATATAACATTATACTGTATTTTGCAAAGTGTTATCAGTGAGGAAATAGGAAATATGGTGCTAATTCCCAGTGACTCTATAATCATTATGACAGAGAACAAAGTATTTTAACAATACATTTCTAAAATGAAATATTACAGGATGGATTAATAGTCCAAAAAACCTTTACTTCCTACATTTTCAAAATCACTTATATGATTATAATTAGTGTGCTTGAAAATCTCACCTTTTCGAGTGGTGTAGCATGATAGCACTGTGTGTTTGTGTGGTTCTTTGTTCCATAGATCTACAGACACAGTGAAGCAGTGTCAACTTATTTCACTGAAATAGAACTATACAGAGGCCTCTTCATCCTTGTTAGCCAAATGTCTTAGTTATGCCATAGTTAACTTCAACTGTCTACTTGTTATAGCTCAAGAATCAATTGGGAAGAGAAAACCTCAACTGAGGAATGACTTCTGTCATATTGGTCTATGGAGCATTTTCTTGATCAGTAATTGATGTAGGAGAGCTCAGCCCATTGTGGGCGGTATCATTTCTAGATGAGTATTCCTGGTCTGTATAAGAAAGCAGGTGACCAAGACAGAGAAGCAAGCGAGCAAGCATCATTCCTCTATGGTCTCTGCTTTTGTTCCTGTCTGGGCTGCCATATTGATTTTCTTCTTTGGCTTTCCTCAATAATGGACTATAGCCTATAAAGTGAAACAAACCCCTTTCTCTTCAAGCTGCTTTTTAGTAGTGGTGGTTATCATAACAACAGAGAGTAAACCAGAACAAGTCACAATCACCAAAATTCACTTCCCTAAATTTCATTAACAATTACACTTAGTCACTACTTAAGAAAGTTTTAACTGAATACCAAAAGCAGATGTTGCCATTGTAAAAGCATTTAATGAAATGTTGAAGCGTTTGTTACATAGGTATGTTTCACACAGTTTTCCTTCCAGGTGATGCTTGTGTCTTCGGCATTATTAACGGTTGTGGTAGTGTGTGGCTGAACTTAATCTCCTCATGCTAGATGGAATTAACCACCTACAGCCATTCCTTATCTTCAGAGCTTTCTATAAAAATTCCTTAATGACAATAAGTAATATTGGTAAGAAGGAAAAGTATAGGCTTGAAGAGCATGCACATGAAGAAATGCCACAGGATATTTGCATTGCTGTGAACCCACTATACTATAGAGTATGTGAAATAAAAACAAAAAAGTAAGAAAAATATACACACTGTTCCTTGAAGCCCAAGTACTTCAGCCTAATGAAAACAACACAGCCAAGAGAGATTTTAAACAAACTTTTTTAATGATATGAAGCTCAACAGATAGTTTTCTAATTATCAATTTTAATATTCTATTTGCATGACCTTTATATTATACACTTAGAAATTATATCTAATTCTAGAACCAACTTTCTTTCTTTCTTTCTTTCTTCCTTTCTTTCTTTCTTTCTTTCTTTCTTGTTTTTGTTTCTGTTTTTGGTGTTTGGAGACAGAGTTTCTCTGTGTAACATTCCATACTGTCCTGGAACTACCTATGTAGATCACACTGGCCTCGAACTCACTGAGATCTACCTGCATCTACCTTCCAAGTGCTGGGATTAAAAGAGTGTGCCATCACTACCCAGCAACCTTTCTTTTTAATATACTCCATTTATTTCATCTTGGACAGAAAAAAAATAAAAAGTATTCTTGTTTTCCTACATTATTGTTAGTTTTTTTCCCTTTGTGCAGCTGGCTGGCAGGTTTAACCTTTGCTCTCTCTCTGGACTACGAAGTTCACAAGCTATATGTTGTTGTTTGTTTTGAATTTTTGGAGACCTGGTAATGTAGCTCAGGTTTACTTTGAACTCATGACCTCCTAGCCCATTCCCTGAAGAATTAGGAACAGAGGCAGGAATCTCCAGGCCCAGATTGCTAAGCTTATTTCCCAACTAAGTAATCTGAAATTTTTACAGTTTTGTGACAAGTTTTACAAATTTTTGTCACAAAATTTACAATTTTTTACAATCTTCCCTATATTGTGACAATATTTTTAATGTATGTGTTAATAGTACAAATGATAACAAAATGTTCTCCAGGTGCCCAGTCCTCCCTGAGGCAGATCAAAGCGCTACTCCACTTCCTGGCGCTCTTCTTCCCTATAAGAACACTGTGTGGGTCACAGGCTCTTGAAGGAATCGAATGCGCATGGAAACCTCCTTCCGGAGGACGAGCTAGTGTGGTGTCTGAAGGTGCTGTCCTAGCTGGAAAGGGAGACAAGGGATAGACAGTCCTACCCGGCTGTAAAACCTATGCACCACAGCAATAACCTGCCTGGCAAGCTATTCCCAATGGTGCAACAGTGACGCTATTACCTTGGGGATGACCAACAGCCATGTAACTGGACTAAAGGTCCACTCAACAGTAGTGAATTCACACCTGATACGGTTAACCTAGTGGGGTGGTTAAGATGAGAATGCCCCCTTATGCGCCTATATTGGGTTCTTGGACCCAGTTGGTGGAATTGTTTCGGAAGCAGGAGGAGGTGTAGACTTGAAGGAGGAGGTGTGCCACTGGGTGAGGGCTTGTAGGTTTCGAAGGATTCTCACCATTCCCAGCATGCTCTCTGTCTCCTGCTTCAGAATCAAGACATGAGTTCTCAAGTGCTTCTCCAGTTGCCCGATACCAGACCTTCACCCCATCATCATAGACTCTAACCCTGTAAAATTGTGAGTCTAAACTGAACACTTTTTTCTATGTCTCCTTGGTCATGTGGGTTTGTGTGTGTGTGTGTGTAGTTTTTATTTAAAATCCTTAATGTTTTCCTTGGTCTTTTTTTAAACTTTTTATTAATTCTTTGTGGATTTCACATCATGCACCCCAATCCCACTCATTTACCCATCCCTTCATATCTACCCATTGCCCTTGAAATTTCCCTTCAAAATAAAATAAAATGTAAAAACAATCAAGCAAAGACAAACATAAACAAACAAAAACCTCATGGTGGAAGCTGTAGTGTGTCACAGTATGTCACACGATGTAACCTCTAGTCCGTACATCTTTCCTTGCAAATGTTTATTGAAACGAGTAGTTGATGTGATTCAACGCCTCTGGCTTCTGCTATACTCTTAATATTGAAGCCTCATTGGTACTCCTCCTGACTGTCCTGTTGTTGCCCTGGTTGTTGATCCTGCAGCTTTGTTCCAGCAGTTCACAGATGGGGTGGATTTGGGGTAAGCCAATTCATAGCCCTGGATGAAGGCTTGGGTAGTAGCTGAGTTGGTCGGCTCACCAGTTCTGTGTCCTCATCACCAATACTGCCCTGGCTAGCTTACCCAAAGCTGCAGGCAGCAAGGGGTAGGGCCAGGTCTCTTGCTCTCACACCCTCAGCGTGGCTCACCCACACCCATACCACCAGGGCCAGCTCTACTATGGTGCCCAAGGGATGTGCAGGACTGATCTGCTCTCCAGGGTGCTGCAGACAGAGAGGGACAGGGCCAAGTCTATGTAGCCCTTGGATATCAATGTGGTTCCAGGCAGCAGTCCAGACCAGGGACATTCACAGGGCCTTTGGTGGTAATATGGACCATGGACATCTTCACACACCGCCCTGCTGTTGTATGGTCACAGACCTAGACATGGCCTTCAGTGGCAGCATAGGCTGGAACCACCATGGCCTCAGGTGGCTTCCAAGGCTACTCCCATGACTGTTCCTCTCCAGCCTCAAGTCTCCAGTTCCACCTCTCTTCATAGTTTCCAGATGTCCCACTTCTCTTTCTGTCCCATCCCTCCACCCCATACTTGCACATCATAGTGACTCATGCTACAGGTGGGTCACACACTGGGCAAGGCCTCTGGGCTTTCAATGTTTGCACCAATGCAAAGCTCCCAAAGAAAATAAATCTCTGGCCAAAGTTAGACACAGCACAGTAAAACTGCAATTCAACAGAGAGTCATGCAGCCTCGTGGCTGAAGTACCAACAACTAGAGAGATTAGCAGAGAGGCCAACGATGAAGAAAACACAGCTTGACATGTTTAGTCAGTTGTACGTCACCATTCAGCAGGTGCAGCTCTTCCTCCTGGGGTAGGCATGATGCAGCTCTGGAGGTCACAGCAACTCATAAGAAGAAGGCATAGACCCACTAGCTCTGCCCTTATAAGGGTGCCTGTCCACCTCTCTGCCTTGGCTAACTTCTCCCTCAGCACCCTTCCGGTTTCTACTAAACAGTCTGCTGTAGAGTGGGCTTCCTCAACCACATTTCTGTTTCCACACTCAGACTTTTCTCACACCATTTTTGTGTTCATTGCTTAAACGATTTTGCACACTAGTCAATATGGTCAATAAAGGCAGGGAGCATGACTAGTTTACACCAGGATTTTTGCTTGTTTGGTTGGTTGGTTGATTGGTTTTATGTGTATGAGGGTATGTGGTTTTCAACACCCAGCACAGCCAGTAAATGTACTGGAGAAGTTAATGATTGACCCCTCTGGTAACCTCTTATATGGTATTTTCTTAAAATATCGATTATGATTTCTGTTGGCCTGCATTGGCTTCTTCATTTTCCATCTTAAGCAGGAAGTTCTCCCATCTTGGTAGCTCCTGTCCTAATACCTGCTTCCTGCCTCTGCATCACATGCCTGTGACTATACGGGGCACCTTTTCTTCTCCACGCCCATGTTCCTAAAGTTTCTGTTTATTTTTTATCAATTTGTCATTTTTTTCTCCTTTAAGTTTTACTCTTCATTACATAATATTTGAAAATGAAAATTTATAAACTGTCATTCAAGAAACCCCTTTCTTTCCTAATGGAAAGCTCCTTAATTCTCAGCACATTAGGAACCAACAGCTTGCCTGTTCCCTGTTCACATTCAGCTCTTACCTTGTGCATTTCTGCTTTTTGGACTTAGTAATAACTGTTACAATGAGGTTAAAATGTTACTTTAATGCTGTAATTCATATATACAAGAATGTCCATTTTTCCAGTTTGTTGTTGTGCTCTAATGAAACTATTCTCACATAATTAGACTTCTAATGTTTACTTTCTCACAATTAAGAAAACCTAGGAAGACTGTCTTCATGAGCTTATTATTTTTGTTTCAGGTTTTATCCTTAAAATAATTTTCTGGGAGTATTGAGTGTCCTAGTGAATCAAGGATTTGATTCGGTTTATTTCTATTAATACATCCTGCCAGTGACCTTATGAAGCATACCCACCAGTATTCTTGACAAATAATGAAAGTCTTTTTGTGGTTTCGCAGTATCTCTGCCTCCTGGGTGGTCTGCCCTCCATGACCTCAGCTCCTGTTGCCCCACTCTGACTCTCCATTGCTTTGATTTTCATTCTAAACTTCTCTCTTTCCTGGACTTTCACTTATTCCTTCCATTCTAACCACAAAGATCCTTCTAATGACAAATGCTTTCTTGACCTCTCTGATAGTTACATCACTCAGATGGACCTGGCTAGTTTTGCCAAATGTGCTTTTGCTTTGATATTGCTATTTAGAATACCTGTTTATCATTAATTATAATAATTTTATCAAAGTTAATAAAGGTATAGCTAACAATGCAATAATACCCAAATTAGTGAATGAGTTACATGGCTACAGAAGAAGAAATCAATGTGATTTCCTAGGATGTATAAAATAATACATGAAAACAAACTAGGAAACTTAAATATCCCATTTAATTTAGTTTACAGTCTTGGGATATGCATGTACAGTCTTGGGATATGCATGTATAGATGCACATTTCAAAGACTGTAGAGCATTCTTTCTTTGCACTATAGATTGCAGCATTGAGATTACAAAACCATTCAGAATTAAGACCATTGCTTCCTGGAAGGGTTATGAAATGTTTTGAATTTGAATGGTCTCTCTGAACAAGAATGGCTATAAAACCTCCAAGTAATGCTTTGAAAATTCCAAGCTGATTTATTCTATAGGCTGAGTTTACCGACAAATACACGTACACAGAAAACTTAACTAGAAAGGGAGCAATGCTGAGCTTAGCGGAGTTGAGGTGGTGAGTATATAGAAGCATAATCTTCACAAAAGTCAAGGCTAGTGAAAGCAAGGCACTGGGGACCATGCCGAGGGTCATGAGCTATACTCAAAGAAAGTGTGAGGCAGACATGCAGTCAGAAAGTGAAACCAGTGGTTACAACATGAACAGGGAAGAGCAGGAGCATGGAAGATTTGGACATTTCAGCCACATTTCCTTGATGATGTGCCATGAAATTTCTATGACTATCTAACCAAATCCCCCTTGTCTCAGACTACACTGTGTGCTTCTCCTTCCCCTCATTGTGTTCTTCATAAGAGGAGCAGAAGCCAACCACATTCATATGTTGAAATATTTCATTGGAGCAAATTATCATGAATAGTTAAGATCAGAAAATGCTTACGATAGTATGAAATCAGCTGTGGGGAAACCACACATTATTGCACACACACACACATACACATGTACACGTGTGCACACGCAGACACACACACACATTACAGATGCAGCAGATGTGACTTAGCAGCCCACAGAGACTGGCAGGCAGGCTGCCACAGTATTCACACCATTATAAGGAGCTCAACTCTTTTGTTTCAGCTTTTTAACTTAATAAATTGAAAGGTCATTAAGTGTTTTGGGCCTTCACGCTAGAAAAATTCCACGAGGCTATGCATGTGCAGTCACTGGAGATGGAGGGATGTGATCCTGATGCGATTGTTCAGACTGCCACTCGTGCTATGTACTGCCAGCCACTGGGCTGGTTTGGAACATTATACAGTTTGACATTGTACTTCCTCGTTGTCATCTATGTTATAAGGTACAGCCACAGCAGAACAATAAGCAAAAGCAACATGAGAAAACTTAAGGTTAAAATTGCAGCCATAAGAAACAGAGCCAAGAAAGAGATAATATTTCCAATTTGCATCACAGAGACCTCCCTCGTATCCACATGCTAAAAGTATGAAGGTGTCTCTGGGGCATGCATAAAAGAGAAAATTCTGTAACGATTAAATCATGTTGACTTTTCAAGTTTTTTTTTTAAATTATGAATCCCAATTTTCAAGTGTTTAAGTAGTGCTTAAAAATACTTTAATAACCTATTCATTCATTTTATCACTTGTATTTAAGCACAGTTATCTCAAAAATGAATTTGTTTTTCACAATTCCAATAGTAAAACAAAGAAATAGTAGCTAATGAAAACATATTTGATTCTTTTGGTATCAAAAACAGATTTCAATCTATATTTAATATAGTTTTATTCTCAAAACTATTGTCTTAGTTAAGTACTTGTCAACAAAACATACTCATTATTACCCAAAGGAAGTCGTTGAAGACTCGACTCTACTTGACCCAGAGTATGTAAGCAGGGCTTCTCAATCTTTATATATAGAAAAAATGAGATAAGCAGATCCTCAAAGGTTCCTTCCTGACACAAAATTCCAGAATTGTGATCTAGTTCATTCCTGTAATTTCAGGAGGCTGATGCAGGAGGATGGTGAGTTCAAGACACGCCTAGGCTAAGTTGTGAGAATCTGGCTCAAGACCAAAATAACAAAACCACAAAACCCCAGAACTATTAAGCAAAAAAGTTTGGTCCAGTAAATTCATATCTGGCTACATCGCAAATCAAATTCTGTATCCCAATCCCTTTTTCTCTAGAGGAGTCATCCCTGCAGACTGACACTGGAATTTTTAAATATCAATGAAGCAGGGAGATAGCATAAAAAATTAAATGCAAACTTTGTTATGTTACACAGATTGGAATCTAATTTCCATTTACTTCATTTGTATTTCAAGTGAAGTTTCACAAACACATAGAATATTAAATACCATTCAAAGAGACAAGTCAAGTTACACAACCTTCTGCTCCCTTTCCCTCCAATTCCTACAGCCTGAGGTGGGTGGGAAGGGCTTCTTGACCCTTGCAGGTGACTTGACAAACACCTTTCTAGGTGGTTTATTCTTGGGAACTGCTGACCCTCCCTCTGTCAGCAAACATTGGTTGTCCATAGTACCTTGTCCAAGGGTAGGACCCAGTGAGCTTTTCCCCTTTCCATAGTAGTATGTCTATTGATGTTGCCACTGTTCTGCTCGTATTTATGCATCCATTTCTAAGATAGACTGTTTCACAGCAGACTCCATGGTCCTCTGGCTCTTATAATCTTTCCACCTCTTTTATGTCATTTTCCCTAAGCCATAGACACAAAAGCTGTGGTGTAGGCGTATCCCCTACAGCTGGGCTCCCATGATTTGCTGATCACTACATTGTGTTCAACTGTGGTTTTCTGTAATTGCCCCCATTTTCTGTAAAGAGGAGCTTCTTTAATGAGGAGGGATAGTCACATTTATCTGTGCATATTAGAAAGTAATATACTGTTGCTACATTGCTAGACCAACAAAATTCTTAACTGTATTCTAAATGATAACATTTTAAACTGTTAACACAAAAATTGTACTTCTTTGTTACATAAAAAGGCATTTTCTTAATTTTAGTGCATGGATTTTATTATGACAAGTTTGAAATTCTAACTATAGAAAAGTAATGAAATACAATAACAGGTTCTAACTATTACAAATAATGCTGCTATAAACATAGTTGAACAAATGCCCTTGTGGTATGAGTGTGCATTCTCACCCCAATGTATTGCTGGGTCTTGAAGTAGGTTGATTCCCAATTTTCTGAGAAACAGCCATACTAACTTCCACAATGGCTATACAAGTTTGTAGTCTGCACCAGCAGTGGAGGAGTGATTCCCTTACTCCACATCCTCTCCAGCATAAGCTATTATTGGTGTTTATGATCTTAGCCATTCTGACTGGTATAAGATGAAATCTCAGAGTCATTTTGATTTGCATTTCCCTGGCATCTAAGGATGTTGAGCAGTTCCTTAAGTGTCTTTCAGCCATTGATATTCTTCAGCTGATAATTCTCTTTTTAGATCTGTACCTCATTTTTAAATTGGATTAGTTGGTCTTTTGATGTCTAGTTTCTTGAGTTTTTATTGTATGACTGAGGCAGTCTGTGAGGCCACTGGCAGTGAGAAGAGGATTTATCCCTAGTGCTTGAACTAGCTTTTTGAAATGCATTCTTTTTGGAAGGATACCTTACTTAGTCTAGATATAGTGAGGAGGGCCTTGCTCCTATCTCAAAGTGTTGTGCTCGATTTTGCTGACTTGCCATGGGAAGCCTTACCCTGTCTGAGTAGTCGAGGAGTTGGAACAGGGACGTGTGGGGAGCAGGAGAAGAGGGAGTGGGAACTGTTATTGGTGTGTAAAATGAGAAAAGATTGTTTTAAAAACAATAAATAAATTTAAATTAAAAAATACAACTGGCCTGGGTCTGAAAAAGCCTGGGATAAAACCGGTCTCGCTGAACATAGCGGACAATGAGGACTACTGAGAACTCAAGAACAATGACAATGGGTTTTTGATCCTACTGCACGTATTGGCTTTGTGGGAGCCTAGGCAGTTTGGATGCTCACCTTACTAGACCTGGATGGAGGTGGGTGGTCCTTGGACTTCCCACAGAGCAGGGAACCCTGATTGCTCTTTGGGCTGACGAGGGAGGGGGACTTGATGGGGGGGTGGGAAAGGGAAGGCGGCGGTGGGGAAGAGACAGAAATCTTTAATAAAAATAAATAAATAAATAAATAAATAAATAAACAATAACAGTCTGTATAGCTCATTCTCCTGGATATATTTAGATGTTTAAGTCTTTAAAAATCTTTTATAATTTGTTATCTAATCAAAGTGTGTTCTGTACACAAGACTTTAACTTTCCAGAAGCCAAAGCTACACTTATTTTAATACCAACAAAAGAGGTCAGGGGAAAAATTGGTAGCAAATATCTAAATGTGAAATTTTTGTCTTTTAAGTTCTAATTTTCGTTGTCAATATCAAAAACGGATATAGAAGACACAGAGCCCAAGATGTTTTCAAAACACCTGGACCCATATTACTTGGTTACCATAGCAACTCCTCAAAGAAGTTAAAAGAACCAGAGCACTCTTCATTCTACAGAGGCAAAACTGGAACTAAAGAAAGTAACCTCCACAGAACCACAGCAAGCCACTGTCAAAACAGGCACCAAAAACCATGGTTTCTGATACCTAGGCCAGAGTTCCTGTAATTCATATTACTGTTATTATTTATGTCCTGATCTACGAGTGCATACTCTTTTCCGTTCATTATTTCCCTTGAATTTTCTCTAATTCTGTCCTTTCGGGTTTCCCCGTACATGTTCACACGTATGCACAGCCTTACACCTTTCCCATGGTTCCTGGTAACAGCTTTTAACCATATATCTTTCCACACGCTTTTCTACGCTGACAGAAACTTGGACAATTGCGTGCATGTGTACAACCAAGCACACAAACATACATGTGCACATAGGAGAGGGCTTGATATCAAACCACAACACTGCACTCTATAGGTTATCAATGTCCATACTCATCAGTATTTTGAAGATGATGATAATTCAGAGTCCAAAATTGTCTGCAGAAAAAGATTTCACAGAGCTGTGTAGAAACTGAGTCGTTACTATTTTCAAATGCAGCATTTTTTATTACTGTTTAGATGTTTCAAACATTAGAATTCAAGGCAATTAATCAGCTGGGACAAAGACATAATACATCTGGCCTAAAAGTCCTTGGCATTTGACTCCTGGGAATCTGTTGTCACATGCAATTGTTGTAGTCTTTGACCAATTCCTTACCTTCACTTCTGATGGAGATAATGATAGTATTTTCCTCAGTAATTGCAGGGAGGATTTTTAAAAACTCTAATTAGGGCTGGCAAGATAGGTCAGCAGTTAAGAGAACTTCATGTTGAGTTCCCAGCATCCACATGCTCACAATTACTGTAACTCCAGTTCCGGGGGATATAACCCCCTCTTCTGGCCTCCTCAGGCACTGTACACATGCGCTAAACATACACTCATGCAGACAGAACACCTGTAAACATTAAATAAATAAATATACAAATACTATAATCATACAAAGCGCATAGAGCAGTGCCCAGTAAGAGCTCGGTGGGTGAATCACACTGCTAACAGGGTTGGTGGTGTCATTTTGCACACACTGTAAGAAGATAATTTTTATATGCTCTTTTAGGCAGTAAAATTCCAGCAAATTTTTTTAAAATGACTAGTGATGTTTCTCAGTCTCTTTGTGTATGCTAGAAGAAATTTTCAATATCCGAAATGGGCTATAATTAAAAGTTCATCAAATGGATTCCCTGACAGTATCATAAAGGAAACTGGAATTCCCAAAGAGATCATGTTTTCAGCCCTTTTGGTAGAAGAGAAGGCATAGGCACAGGTGCCTCCCTGAGTGGTCCTTGTGGCTGCTAATGGCCAAAGACTGGATGTTAGTTTTCCATCAGTTTTTATTCAGCAGGAAAATGTAACTGCAAATCTGTCCTTCTGTGGATTTTGCATGTTCAAGGCTAACAGTCATTTTGGTGAAATTGCAGCTACTGATCGAACATGCAGGCCTTTGACAATAATTGCATGACAAGTGTACTAGAATATTCTGGTAAGAAAGGAAAACATCTGTTTCAGAATTAACTGTCTACAGTTCACCAATTTTCAAACACTGGGACAAGCAAAAGGTATCAATTTTTTGTTATTCATAATATAAAATGCATGTTCAATAGCTAAGTTGTATAGAATATGTTTTTCATATATAAAGTACAATGTCATCCAAGGTTCATTAATTAGATACTACTCCAAGAATACCTGGACCTCTCTGGAGTCACTCAGACTCAGTAATGTGTCTCCTTAGTTAAGAGACTTCTGGACACAGAGAGTGGCTGACACAGATCACCAGTCAAGATGTTCATGTTCAACCTCTCTGCCTTTCACTTAGCACTCTGTCGACCAACTGGAAAATAATTTGTTTGAGTCACTAAGGCTTACAGTTATTTATTCTTTATCCCTGATTTTTCAGAGAGGGCCTAGCAGCAGCACCAGTGACCCTCACTGGAAGCAGGCAGCATCGGAGAGGGACGAAATTCTGATGCTGTGCTTACTTTCAGCAACTGTAGGAGAGCTTTTCCAGCACTGCTCCTTGATCCCACAGCTCATGTAGGCTCAGCATTCGGCAGTGCACGGCAGCTTTAATCTAATTCTCACTTCATTTTTCCCCTGGCTCTCTTCTTAGGACAAATCTCAGGGAAGAAAAAGGGAAAAAGAAGGAAACCAAAAGAAAAGATGTCATGGGCTTGCCATTCTAAAATTAAAAAATTTGCACTAATTACCAGAGCTGTCATTCTTGATCCAGCCAAATACAAGTCTGTAATGAATGTCCTTAGGGGGCGGTCTCTACTTAACCCTGCTCATCTCCACACTCCTTCAGCAAGGTCCAGTTTCATCAACAGTAGCCATCTCTCAATGGCAATCACCGACTTCAACCCAAGGAAAAGAATTCCTTGGGAGGCCTCTGGATGACGAACATCTATGCCGGTGCTCGAAATGGATGGGAGGCAGATTATAAATGGTCAAGAACAAAAAATAAGGAATTTATTCTGCTAGAAAGAGGAGAAGAAAAAGATGATGATGATGATGACAATAATTTATTGGTGTTTAAAATCACAACCATTGACATAATAAGATGGTAGCCGTTTGGTACCATTCCAGTATGGTAATCAACTCTTTTTAAAGGATAATGTTCTTTGGGTCTACTTTGTGATGAAAATAATTTTACTAATTGGACACATAACATTTGCTCCAATTGCTCTGTAGTGTGCTTGGAGGCATTTGCACACATGTGTTCAATCTCTTTACATATTTTATATAAAATTACCATCCATTCGAAAGAAATGCCACTACCAACCACAACAAAGCACAAAACCAATGGCTCTGCTACAGAGAGGGCTCCTGCTAAGTGTATCGCCTAATGTGATTTAGCAGAAAAGTGTTTGGAGACACATCTTTATGCTTAAATTGGTTATGCCTGTTCTATCCAATTTATTCTAAGCTTTAAAAACTCTTTTTTTTAAATTAAGAATTATCAGAATTACTGTATATGTAAAACAGAAGGGGGAGGAAAGGAAAGTGTGTCTTTCCAAATATTTCCAGAAATAGACCTATTCCGAGCATTCTACTGCTGAAGTTTGGACTAAAGCAGCAGCATCTTGAGCCTGACTAATATGGTAACTTGATAATGTTCTCCTGTCTCCTATTCTGGCCTCTCTGTCTAAGTGCAACATAAAGCAAGGGGTTTAAACTGTAGAGTCCAGGAAGAAGGAAGACACTGAACCTACCGCTCAGCAAACAGGGGACACGCTGGTGTAGGCACCCTGGTCTCTTTCTTGGTCTGTTTTTGTTTGTTGTTTGTTTGTTTTTTTGGTTGTCTTTTTGTAATCCATCCCAGTATTTTTAGTGATTATTTGATACCATGCTTCTAAGGGCACGTGGACACTTGTTAGTTGAGTACAGTCGCTCACAAAAGTTGGGGGTGTGCTTCACCCCATATCTTAGGAAGTAAGCACATCCACCAAGCCACTATCAACAAACTCCTGTTGAGAAACCCTGTGATCTACCAATGGGATGAGGCAAAGGAATAAACAGATATTCCCTGTGTCTGTGCAAAAGGAGTGGAGGAAAGTTCAGCAAAGCCAGTGGAACACTGATTAAATTTGGATTTTATTTCTCAAAAGCAGCTTATCATTTTCTATATTATATTTTTACCAATTTCTAACTTATTATCCAATCAGTTGCTAATTTTCAAAATTAAGAGATGTCTAATATTTTGAACAAAAAAGAAAAGGGTAGAAGGTATATGAGAGTGAAATATAGATATTTTAGAGAAGCATTGTTCTGAGATTAATTTTACTGAAATTCTTTGAATGACTCATACAGCAATTCTAAATTTTTCTCAAAGGATCTCCATGCTTTCAAAATTATCTCATCAGTCTCTGTTGTGTTCCTTTAAAGATCCTTGTTTGTTAGAAATAGTTTAGCATTACAAATTTAATGTCCATCACAATATTTTGAGCCATAAACCTGATATACAAGCTTTTAGAAATCTCCTATCAGATAAAGAATAAGGTTTTTTTTTTTAAAAAAAAAGGGGGGGGATTCTTGATGGAATGAACACAGTGAGGTCTTTCATAGTAAGAGCCAAGGAACCATGTCTACAGGCCTTGGAGATCTGAAAAAAAGACTTGTTGGCAATTGGTTAGAACCAAAAAAAAACATGGTCTTCTAGGTGTAATAGGAAGTTTCCGACCCAATTAATGCCGTAATTATCACACAGAAACTGTATTATTTGAAATACTGTTTGGCCAATAGCCTCAGCATATTTCTGGCTAACTCATATCTTAAATTAACCCATCTCCATTAATCTGTGTATCGCCACAAAGCTGTGGCTTACTGGGTAAAGTTCCAGTATCTGTCTCCAGTGGAGCTATGTGGCTTCTCTTGACTCCGCCTTCTTTCTTCCAGCATTCAGTTTAGTTTTCCCCACCTAGCTCTGTTCTACTCTATCAGGCCAAGCCAGTTTCTTTATTAATCAATGGTATTCACAGCATAAAAGGGGAATCGCACATCACCCCCCTCTTTTCTGTTTAAATAAAAAGGAAGGTTTTAACTTTAATATAGAAAATTTACATATAACCAAACAGGTATCAATTAAGAATTAGAACTACAATATTTATATCTACTTTATCTTTTATCATAACTTAGAAAAACTATAACTATAACTACATTTTCTTCAACTCCCTCAAAGACTCTAGAAGTATATAATATTATCTAGTAAACAGGAAGTGCATTGTAAGTAACTTCCAAAATTCTAGAATTGACAGAGACACCTCACTACCTGGACAGCCACCCAAAGTTCCTCTGTATCATTGGGGCATCTAGTCTTCAGCCCACAGGCCCATATTATCCATCAGACTTTTCCACGAAGCAGGAAATTTCAATGACAGTTTTACCTATATTGGCAGTTTGTCAGTCACTTTTTTCTGTGTCCTGCAGAATGTCTTGCAGACTCTTTAATGTAGCAGGAACCCTGAAGGACCATCTCACCTTTAGACAAGTTCATCAGTCATTTCTCCATGGGTCCTGTATGTCCAGTTCATACAGCATAACATCAAGCAGTCCAGGCAAGAGTAGTTTCTTGCCCAAATGGCTAACAAACTCCATGAGGAGGCTCTTTGATGCCCATCATCCTCTTGGAGTAGATTGGTGCTGTACTGCCCAGAGCAGATTTGTCTCATTGTCATGAAAAGTCCTAAGTTCTTAAAATATTTCAGATTCCATATTCTGAAGATCTCTGAAAGATTTTAAGAATACCTATCTAACTAAAATATATCTCTATATATCTAGAAAACCTAACTAACATGACTACAAGTTTGGCTCTTATTAATGATTATCTATTAACCTATATTTCTTAATTATACACTACATTTTAAATGAACTACACAATCACAATACCTTAATCAACTACATATATATGAACATGAACATTAGCACACATTCCCACAAATATACATGTGTACATGAATCAATGCTGGGAGTCAAACCCAGAGCCTAGAGAGTGCTAAATATTCTATTACTGACTCACATAGCCTTAGTGCTTTCCACTGTGTATTTAGCTTTGTGTGAGACCAAAACCTGATGTCCTTATTTCTAAATTGACATTTTGCTGGTGACTTAATGGGGGCCATTGAATTTTGCTTTCTTTAAATTAACCAGAAAAATTGGACTGAGGCAATGGTTCAGTCAGTAATGTGCTATCACATCTGCACAAGAAGCTTACTTACATTCCCAAAACCCATGATAAAAATAAAAATAAAAAATAATAAAGAGCAGGAGTGGCACTGCATACTTGTAATCCCTGCACTGGAAAGTTGGGGACAGGCAAATCTCTGGGGTTCACTCTCCAGCCGGCCTAGCCTATTTGTTGACAATGCTTATGTAAGGACCCCTGAGGTTATCCTCTGGCCTCCACACATGGCATATACACACACATGTATACCCAAAAATTAGGGAAAAATTAATAACCATAGAAGCCATGGAATCTGCCAGAGTTCACATCTAGTAGCCAGGACAGAGAAGAGGGGTAAGACAGCATTCCAAGTACTTCTGTAAGTCCACTTCTTTAGCTTACTATGGCCTACAATGTATGATGAGCTGAAGCAGAGGGACGGCTGAAGCACCTTGGTGAAAACCATGGATGTGTAAAGAAAACACACTTTCCAAGTCATTGTTAGTCACACAACGTGAGACAAACTCCATAGCAATAGCATACCCTGTTCTTTTCTGTAAGATGCTGAATCTTAAAAACTAAAATAAGGCCCATGCCTTAAGAAGAACACTCTTTCATTGCTGGTGGGAGTGCAAACATGTACAACCATTTGGGGATTCAATATGATGGTTACTCAGAAAAGTGGGAATCAATCTACCTCAAGACGCAGCTATGCCACTTCAGTGCATAAACCCAAAGGTTGCTCCATCCTACCAGAAGAACATTTGTTAACTATGCTCACAATAACATTATTCATAATAACCAGAAACTGGAAGCAATCTAAATGTCTTTCAATCAAAAAAAAATTAAAGAAAAATACAGTACCTTTATAAAATGGAGTATTACTCAGTTGGTAAAAATATAGCAACATGAAATTTGTAGGCAAGTTGATGGAACTAAAAACAGTCACCCTGAGGTAGCCCAGACCCAGAAAGAGAAACATAATATATACTCAGAATGAGCTAACCTGGGCTTATATAGATTCACAGAGACTAAACTGACTATCAGGGAACCTTCATGGGTCTGACATAGGTCTTCTACCTATATGTTATGGTTTTGTAGTTTGGTCTTCTGGTGGAAAACCTAACAGTGGGAGCAGGGGCTGTCCCTGACTCTTGTGCCTGCTTTTGGGACACTTTTCATCCCACTGGGTTGCCTTGTCTAGTCTTAATATAATATAAAGGGGGTTACCTAGTCTTATTGCAACTTGATATGCCATGTTTGCTTGATATTCCTGGGAGGCCTGCCCTTTTTTGAAGGGAAGCAGAGGAGGAGTGAATGGGGGTGAGGTTGGGGGCTGGGAGAAGAGGAGAAAGGGAAACTGCAGTCCAGATGTAATTTATGAGAGAAGAATAAGTTTTGAAAAAAGACCTATGCCTTCCTATTCCTTTAGCGCACCGTCTGCCATAAGATATATGGACAAGCATATAAACAAACACTTTAAGTGAACAAATGAAAGAATAGATTCAGTTCTTCAGTCCATTAAAATTAATGACTGCCACTCCTAGCTAAAATCATATGTGAATACTAGACAGATGAAGAGATGAATGGGGCATACAGTAGGACTTCAAAAGAGCTAAATGTAACCGTAAATTTTGGACAAATAAAAAACTGTCAATGTATACATATTTCTTCTCTAAATATTATATGAAATATTCACTGAATCCACACAGAGCTATGCTGGAACCACTGGGCCATGAAGAGCCCCTAACACACATTTTTCTTCTAGTCATTCTCTGACCACAAACAAGAAAGGCTTTAGTTGTGTGCTCAGCCCAGGTGTTCATCAGCAAATGAAAAGATGAAAATTTGAGATATATACGAATATTGACATACTACTTAGTCATCAGGAAGAACCTGATGTCACTTTTAGAATGTGAACACAATTATAGAGCCATCAGGCTAACTGAAAAAAAATAAAAGTCAATATAGTGAAAAAAACAAGTCACACGTGTTTTATTATCCACGCAGAAACTGGCTAGAAAAGCAGGAAGCAGACTGGGCGGACTGGGTGTGGGAGGTGGGCTGGAGGCAGGAAGAGTAACAAAAGAGATGTCTTGATGGGGGGCGCACTTCAGGGTTACAGAGAAACCTAGTGCCAGGGAAGCCCCCAGGAACCCACAAGGATGACACCAACTAAGACTCCTAGCAATGGTGTAGAGGGTACCTGAACCATCTACTGTAAAAAGATCAGTGACTTGCCTAATTGTCCTCAGAGATACTCTATCCAGTAACTGATGGAAGCAGAGGCAGAGATCCACAGCCAAGAACTGTACTAAGCTCCTCGTGTCTTGCAGAAGAAAGGGAAGAGGGATTGTATGAGTCAGGGGGCTCCTGATGGAGGAACCCACAGAGACAGCTAACCCGAGTCAAGGGAACTCATGGACGCTGGACCAACAGTCAGAGAGTCTGCATGGGACCCACCTAGGCCCTCTGCATTTGTGTAACAATCATGTAGCTTGGTCTTTTAGTACAGCTTCCAACCGTGAGGACAGGACCTCTGTCTGGTGCTCAGCTGGCTTTCCGTAACCTGTTCTCATGCTGGATTACCCAGCACTGCGACATGAGAGGAGGAGCTTTGCTTTGTGCAAGCCCATGCGAGGCCTGGCCCTTTCTGAATGGAGCTGGAGGAGGAGTGGGTGGGGGAGGAGGGGGTAGATAGGGAAGGGAGGACAGGAGGGAGGGGAAAATGGTTGTTATGCAAAATAAATGAAAAAAAATGTTATTTAAATACATAAAATAATTTGAAAATGATTTATGGAGAAGAAGATGCAAAGTGATATTCATGTAGTAACAATGTGTGCTTGCTAAGACATCATCTAAGTACAGCCTTCAAAAGGGTAATCATTTCGAGGAATAAACCCAAGACCCATAGTCAGTTGGCCACTGAAGACAGATATAGGCTATGGCCACATGCAACCTTTAAATATCACCATCCTCTCTGGAAAATGACAACATACACTTAGAGAATAGCAAACTGTACTATATATAGCCACATGTGAGTGGAAAAGATGAACCACTTTCATTAATAAAACAACGAGAACCAAACAACCAGGAAGAACTGAGTGCATGGAAGTGCCGAGGCAAAGAAAGCCTTAGTCATATTGAAGGAGGCAGATTACCCAACGCGTTCAAACTCTGCCAGGGGACAATCTGGAAGGAACCCTCTGCTAGGTGAGATTTTGCTGGTGCCAGTGCCCGATGCCTGGCGGGGACTTGATAACTAAACAAAGACAATTTCAATGTGTCAGTCGTCTGTAGTTTTAAGACATTTCTTTACATTATGTTTTTAATATTTTTGCATGTTTGCATAGTCTTTTAAGCTCACAGATACTGAGAAATGCCTGAGCCTATAAACTAAGTTCATACAAAGAACCAGGCATTTAGAGAGCTGCTTTACAGGCAGAAGTGGACACAGACAAAGTGAGTACTGCAGTACGCTGTGTACTACAGCGGCTCGGCTCCTGGACAGAACTCCTGAAAACGGTGTCTCCCTGCACTTTCCCAGCCTACCGTCTGAGATGCAGAAAATGAGTTATTTTCTGTTCCCTAACAGCTAATTCTTCACTTCGAAGCGAGCGTTCTAGTTTTCCTCTGGGGTTTCCCCAGCCTGACCCCACCCCTGACTTCAGCCACGTTCTGGCTGATGCTCAAGAATGGCATGCCCCGACGCCTATGTTGCTCACAATTGTCAATCAGAGTGTCTCCGTTGCCCCCCACACCCTCCCCCCAGCCCGAGTGTCAGCCATCATCTGAAGCACACATTCCCAGGAACGCCTCAGCCTGGCATCTTTCTTCTGTTTTCAGATAAACAGATCCAATTCCTCAACAAACAGACGGTTACAATCCTTTTGATAACAGTGTAATAATTCAAAACAAATGATTCTCAGCTTTGATGATAGTACTTTTATGGGTCATGAAGAAATCCTCCCACCAACATCTGTTTGATTTTATCTACTTGAACTTTATCCTCCAGTTGAAGATTTATAAGCTGAAATCATCCCAGCCTATTAAAGTCAAGCAAATGTTCAAGTACTAAGCAGAGACTGAAAGTGCATTTCCTAGGTAGCTCTGAAAGAGCTGCCATGGGCAAATATATATGTACACGTGTGTGTGTGTGTGTGCGTGTGCGTGTGCGTGTGCGTGTGCGTGTGTGTGTGCATGCGTGTATCAAAGGTTTGCAAGATTTTGTGTTTGGTTGGGAATCAGCCAAGACTCTTGTAACAGAGACTTGAGAAAATTAATGTATGTATTTACACAGTTATTATAGTAAAAGACAACATGAAAAATGCAGGGGTTGGTTTCATTAAGGGCTGTGTTCATCGTGAAGCCCATTAGAGGGCAGGGAAATGCAAGGCAGTGTTCTTTTCCTCTCCTTTAATTCTCTCATAGAGATTCAATTTTTTACATCAAAGTTCAACAGTAGTTGAATTTCATTTATTAGTAATTTTAGCTCATTACCCTTAAACACGGAAGACATAGAAATATTTTTTTCTGATGGAGGAACAATGGCACATTAGTGGTGGAGCCAAGAATCCTGAGTTCCTGTCAGATGAAGTGGCAGTATCCCCTGTAAACCCTGCACTTGGGAAGCTGATATGAGATGCCACTGTGAGCTCCAGGCCAGCCAGGCTACATTGAGACTCTAATCTCCTAAGAAAAAAGAAAAGAAAAGAAAAGAAAAGAAAAGAAAAGAAAAGAAAAGAAAAGAAAAGAAGGAAGGAAGGAAGGAAGGAAGGAAGGAAAGAAAGAAAGAAAGAAAGAAAGAAAGAAAGAAAGAAAGAAAGAAAGAAAGAGACAGCATAATGGCTCCTGAGTGCAGACCACATATCTTCCATTCATTCACGTGTTTATAAACAGGTGAGATGCTCATTAGCTCTTCATGTGTTTTTGTATGGGCGTACAGGTGTGAGTGTGGGTTGTGCACGTGTGTATGACTATGCCTATATATTCTTGCATTGGAGACATGTAAGCAGTTCATCTGGTGGGGGGTCCAGACTTTCTGTCACATACTCTTTTTTATATACATATTTTTATTTTTAATATATTTTATTATTTTTAATACATATTTATTATGTATACAATATTCTGTGTGTATGCCTGCAGGCCAGAAGTGGGCACCAGACCTCATTACAGATGATTGCGAGCCACCATGCGGTGGCTGGGAATTGAACTCAGGACCTTTGGAAGAGCAGGCAAATGCTCTTAACCACTGAGCCGTCTCTCCAGCCCTCTGTCACATACTCTTTACCAGGGGCACACTTCTATCCTCTTTCTGCCCAGTTTTGATCGGCTCCTTGCTTTTCTTCAGGATGAGTTTATTTCTCTTCTCTCCTCCCCTCCCTTCACCCTTCCCTCCCTGAGACTTAGCCCTTCTTGCCAATCCTGCTTTCATAGTTTAGAGTAGCAAGTCACCATTGAACATGTTTCTCTAACTTATACTTAATTTCAAATTAGGCGTACTCTGGGAGCTCTTAGGAAAAAGAAGAAATAATAAGTTAAAACTTTTTAAAGTATCAGATCCTCCATATTGCTCGTTCATCAGGACGCTGGGGAACAAACTCACAATTGTGTACTCAGCTGTCCCTTCAGTATGTATTCATCACGTGACTGCTAAGCCAGCCACACACTCACCGCCAGAGACACGAGATAAGGGAACACGGATATTGTTGCTGATCTTATCAAATTGATAGCATATAGAGTGAAGAAGGGGTGGAGAGCGACTACTGTTACTACCGGATTTGGTGACACCAACAAGGTATAGAAATGCTACCAGGAAGAGTACCACAGGGCTCAGTGCACCCTTCCAAGTGGGAAATGCGGCTTAGCAAATGTTAGGAGTGATTTACTGCATGCAGAGTAAAGCCTAAGTTAAGGCCCCCGTGGCATGGTTGTGATGCCATAGAGGAAGAGCAATTCTATTCAAATAGCACAGTAAGAGGATGAGGGGGAGGGTGAAGCTGGGGGGATAGGGGAGTGGCATGAGACTACGTGGGGCTTGGGAGTTGTGATTAAGGCTCCTATTCAAGTCTACAGCACCCAGCTAAAGATAAGTTAAAGGGTTTGATGCAACAAGGTGATCTGATTAGATTCAAGCTTTGCCCAAGTCACTGGCATACTGTTGGAGGCAAGAGATATGACTCATACATTGGTCAGAAGGCAGGAGCTAGACCAGACAATGGCTGGGACCAGGGTGGAGGGCCACAGAGATGGGAAACTTTGGAAGATCTGAAATTTTGCAGGAATGAAAATAAAGGGTCTTGTGATGGGTTAAAGGGAGGGCTGAGAATCTGGAGGTATGAAGAATGACTCTTTCGTCTTTGAGCCACAACGGGGGTGGATGCCAGTGCCAAGGACTGAGATAGGAAACACTGAAGGATGGCCAGCTCTGAGAACAGATCAGGAGTTCAGTCTTGCCCAGGCTGATTTTGAGGTGTCTCTGAGACATCCAAGGGAGAGTGTCAACCAGTACAAGAACCAGATCTGGATTTGTGACTGGGAGCCTCAGACAGCTAGAACACTGTGTTCACTGGCAAAATACAAGTGTTTCTTGATCATTTTTGTTCTGTTTATTGGCAGCCACACTCGGATAACTAAAGCAACGACTAGTGAACTTTGGGACATAAAATAATGTAGGTATTGCTTGTGCCTGCAATTTCTGGAAAGTGTTATTTTTAAAGAATATGCCTACATTGGCCTCAGTGTCTGCAGAATTTGAAGTTAACTAAAAGAGAATGTCAAAAAAATGTTTAATTGTCTAATTTCTATCATTCAATGTTTACATTACACATTCTGTTTTGCCTAGAAACACTTTTTCAACAAATAGATTGCACAAACAGCCACCTGTACTTCCTGTCTGCAGTGGTCATCTGTCAATTCTGCTGACCCTGGAAGGGTCAGGCAGTATTTGTGGACTTCCGGGAGTTCACAAAGAAAAGATTTCCACACTGGAACCTAAACTGCCACATACGCCTTCAGGTCATTGGTGGCTTTACCCTGGATTCCTGGACATAAAGTGGTTATTTTTTGTTTTGTTTTGTTATGTTCCTGAGACACGGTATAGACATAGCCATGAATCACAGGTCATGCTGTGGAAGCGGTGCTCACCTGAGATGCCCTCTGCACTTGACATTGTGTCAGGGAGCAGCCACACACACACTGCTTATCACCACCTCTGCCTCCCCGTGGGCTGTTATCTACTGTTTGTCTGCACATTCTGAAAGTGTGCCATACTTGAGATTTCAATCCACCTCACTTTGCTGAAGAAAGGCCACTCCATTTGTCATCAGTGTGATTTTTAAACTGGCTCAGAGAGACTATGGAAGAGTCCATATTTGGTTCTGTGATTTTGTTCTAAACTTTGAAAAAGATCTTTCTGTGCTTTGGAGAGAAGGAAATGACCCTGTCAGTGCTCCAAGTCCCTTTTCGAGAACCCCGGAGGTCTTAATAAACTATAAACATGCTCTTACACAATTTTTATAGCAAATAAAAGCTCTGAGGTCAGCTGAGCACATGCCTTTAAACCCAGCACTCAGGAGGCAGAGACAGGTGGATCTCTGTGAATTTAAGGTCAGCCTGGTCTATGGAGTGAGTTTCAGGACAGGCTCCAAAGCTACAGAAAAACCCTGTCTTGAAAAATAAAAAATAAAACAATGAAAGAGAGAAAGGAAAAAAGAAAGGAAGGAAAAAAGAAAAGAAGGAAGGAATGGAGAGAGAGAGAGAGAGAGAGAGAGAGAGAGATCCAAAAAGAGCCATCATCCCAGCCAGTGCATTCATCCAAGTACTCAGGAGACAGAGGTAGGCCGATCATGGATCCTTGTGAGTTTGAGGGCCAACTTGGTCTATATAGTGAGTTCCAGAAGATTCAAGTATATAATGAGACCTGTGCCCAAAAGTTAATTTAAAAAAAATAAAAATTGGAATGTCTTATGTTGCCTCACTTACATGAGGTTCAATTGGAGGCTCACTAGTGCTCACTGTGTGCATCACTGAGGTGCAAGCAGTACACCGGGCTCCTTAAGGAGGATTTTCATTGGTTTGGAAGCTTCAAGTGTGTATGAAATTTTAGACAATCTTCTAGTGGTACTATAAAATGAGAACATAATTTTCTCTAGAAGATGGAGGAGGTGAAGTAAGGGATTTAATAAAGGAAAGAATCTTTAGGGTGAAAATAGATGATAACGCTCAAGGTTGTGATCCTTGGGGTTTCCTTTGCTCATTCTTTATTGTAGATGTGAAGAGTTTCTTCTTAGAGTAAATTCACCAAACCTATGCCTGAGTGGCTAAATAGAGCCACAAAGTAAACATTAGTTTTGAACATCTCCTTAATCTCACAAATAAAGCAATGGAGATCATCAGAAGGGCCAAGCTTCTTAGCATGTCCTAAGAGTGCCAGCAGTGGCCTAGGGCTAGCTCTGATATGCAATAATGCACATAGTGGGAGATGGGTTAGGACTGAAGAGCAACCTATGGCTTTAGAACAAGGCCTTTGATGTGAGACTGTACCGTCCAACTGAAATTTGAATACATGACTTTGGCCTCAAGAAAAATATTTTCTAAATAATCGAGCAGCTCAGATCAGACAATTGTAATACTTACTTCTTGTCAAGCAGTGTGTGTGCATATGTGTAAAGTAAAAGCACTTAAGTTTCTTATATTGAAAAGGGTCATTTGACAGTGTGCTTCTGCTTTAGACATATTCTTAATGCAGAAGCCATTGTAAGAAAAGTAACAAAAAAGTGGAGCAGAGTTCCTCTTCTGAGATAATTACTGCTCCCTTCATGCTCTCTCATGCCCTGTGGATTTGCTTTAAATCTGCTGGTCTAGTGAGGCCTAATGACCAAATGAGACATGTAGAAAAAAAAAAAAAAAGACACACAGTTGAACGTTACACAGTCTACCACTCTCTTCAGATCTTTGGTAAAGTGTTTTTCCAACCAAGGTTTGCTACTTTTTTCTTCTTCTTAAAGGTATAATTAATTTAAAAGCCAAATTCTACAGGAGAGGCATTCATTTTTTAGTGGGTAACGTCATGAATGTGTCTTCCATTAGGAGAATAAATAAGTATTAATTGCAACTTTAATAAGCATAGAAATTGAAAGACATGGTCTGAAATGGTATGTGGTTTCATGTATAATAAAAATACCATTAAGAAGCTTTCAACCCAAATCTGAAATAGTATCTTTTGTCATCTGAACTAATAATACGGTTTCTTAGAGATTTCCGTGGATGAAAAAAAAGTGCATAATGACAGCAATAAATAACATAAATGCCTGTGGTTAATGCCTTATGTGATCAGCATGAAACTATGCTATCATTTGGAGGTTGCCAGTCTTATTAAGTACTCTATCATACTTCATATTGTCAACCAAGAGCAGTCCATTTCCTGTACACATAGCCTACCCAAATGCATGTCAACTGTGTGTGCACCATGTGTTGTGTGTGTACCATAATTCACCTTGAATTAAAAGGTCTGTTCTCCTAATGCTCAAAGAGTCCATGCATGACAATGTACTTTTACTTATTATAAGTTTTATTTTATATTTTTCTTTATCATTTTATAGAAGGAAATTTCTGAGGTTCCCATAATAAAGTATTTGAATCTGGGCTAATAAGGTGGCCCATCAGATAAAAGGCACTTGCCACCAAAGCCCAGTAACCTGAATTGGATCCCCATAATCCACATGGTGGGAGGACAGAATGAATTCTCCTAAGCTGCGCTCTCACTGCCACGTGTGCACTGGCTTACACACGCTCTGCCCCCCACACACTCATGCACACACACACACACAAATAAATGGGAAAACATTTGAGTTCATGTTAGATTGTTATATGTGTCTAAGGCTATGTCTTTACTATGTAGGTACAATAGTCATCTCATTGGATTACAAGTCAAGAGGGCTGACCCCTAGAAACTGTTCAGTCATTCCCTTCTTGCCTCATTCACCGAGTTTATATAAAATCCGATAAACGATGTCTCCATACTCTATTAGTTCTGATTTAATTGAAAAACAGCTTTAGGGCTGAGGAGATGACGCAGTGGATCAAAGGCTTGCCACACAAGCTTGAGGATGAGAGTATAGAGCCTAAGACACATTTAAAAGCCAGGCAGAAATGGTGATCACCTATATATAATCCCAGCACTTGAAAGGCAGAGATAGGAAACCCCCCAAGTAAGCTGGCTAACTATGCTACCTGGAATTGGCCAGCTCCGGGTTCAGGTGAGGGACCTTGACTTAATTAACTAGGAAGACATCTCAAGTCATCTTTTGGCTTACACTGAGACGGAAGGTGAGGGGGCATGGAGGGAGCACTTTAGACTCCAGGAAGAAGTAAATATCACTTACATTATATATAAACTCCCCAAAATGAACTGTGTCCTCGCTGATAGCCCGGTATTGATATGGAGAACAACGTACGTGCTTTCTGCAGGTATACAGACGCCAAAAGCCTTTCCATTTTCTCAGTCAGTGAATCTACACTGATTTGTGACTGACTAAAGCCGATAAAGTGATTTGGAAATGACAAAATCTAGAACTTTGTTTGTATGGCATTTCCACACTTGCCATCTTAGGAGCAAGGCGATCATGCCCAGAAACCCAGAATAACTTTCCTGAACATAAAAGTCCATGCAAGAGACTGGGAATCCAGTACCAACAGCAGGCACATGAGACCATTTCAGATGGTTCAGCTCCCACCTATCCAGTATCTGACAATGGTATAATACCACGAGGGCCCGCAGGAACAGAAAGGGAACTACCCAGCTGAGCCCAGGTGATTTGTCCTCCTTAAATAGTTTAGGTGAATAAAATCCTAATTACGCTACACTTTTACACCTTGCACTGATTTGCATAGTAATACAAATGAAGCATTAGTCTATGGTAAAAATAGGGAGCCACCCTAACCAACCAAACACACGACATCATTCTTTGGGACTGAGTAAGGGAGAAGAAATCAAGAGATACCTCCTAGTGGAGGATAGAAAAGAAGAGAAAAAGTATTAGGACTTACCACAGGGCAGGCAACCCTGACTGCTCTTTGGGCATACGAGGGACGGGGGACTTGATTGGGGGAGGGGGAGGGAAAGGGGAGGCGGAGGTGGGGAAGAGACAGAAATCTTTAATAAAAATAAAAAATAAAAATAAAAATAAAAAAAAAAAAAAAAAGTATTAGGATGCTTAGAAAAACACAGAGTGCTGCCAACAACTGGACTGCTCAGGAGATAAGAACATTTACTTGCAGCAGGCAGAGTGATGGTTCCTGTTCCACAACGCAGAGCCTGTGAATATGACTTTACTTGGAGTGTTGTGCAGAGGTGACTACATTTAGGATCTCCTGCTGATTGTGCAGGACAAGGAGCAGTGGAGCTCCTTCCAAAGGTAAGCTCACTTGTGAGTGTAAGTAGGGAAAAGCAGAGAACAGAAGGAAGTATGAAGTCAGGGGCCGAGTTTGGAGTTATGCAACTACAGTCAAAGAATGCTCTAGCCTCCAGAGGAGGATACTGTGATCGTGCCTTGACCTCGGACTTCTGACCTCCAGAAGTGATACCCAGCAGGAGGTTCCCCATTGGAAAGGGAAACCACAGAGGGGAAATGATGGTGCTTCCAATGCCCACAATATAAGTAAGTGACACAAGGCTTCCGGACATTAGCTCTGACATCTCCAACGTTATGCATCTGAACTGTGCTCCCTGGATCTCTATTTTTGCTTTTAAAGTTCTCTGGCCCTAGACGTTAAATTGATTGTATTTGTGCTTCTTTATGGTGTCTTTACACTCGTTTGAGGGTTCATTTGTAAAACACACGATGCAGAGAGAGAGAGAGAGAGAGAGAGAGAACACTAAACTGTGTAGAAATAGTACGCGCTCTTGGCTTTTCGATAAGAATATGAAACTACATTGGAATACGAGTGACTCTCTAAGGAGTCAGTGTAACTCCTGCCCTTGCCCATCTATCGCATTGCAGGCTTTTACTTCCATGCCACACTAAGTAATACTAGGAGACAGTGACGTTTTATGACTATGAGTTCATTGCCAAGGAGTGTAACAATGTACTTAAGGCTTATTTTGCACTTTGGCTCACCTGCCCCAAATAAAATACAGCCAATTATATTTATAGTGGATAAGGCTATGAGTTTAGCACTTCCAGTAAAGGTGTGTGACGTGTGCAAGCCTTCAGGGCTCCTGTTGTCACAGCAGCCTGGATAGGCGAGTAGTTTCTATTACCACACCCATCTCACAAAGTGGTTAACTAAGTCCCTGTGTTTCACGGAGAACAGGTGGCAGAGCTGGCATCCAAGTCAGGGTGTCAAGTTCAAACGCTTACTTCCTTAACTGTTCCACTGCGCTGTTTTCCTTTCTCTCGATACACAAGAGTTTGTAAAACCGTAAAAGCATAAAAGGGCAAGGGATCTTGGAACTTCACTATTTCCCTCTGCTTTGTAATCCATTTTATTCCCTTTGGTGAGAAGAAGTAACCACGTACACACACGCACACACACACACACACACAAGCACACGCACACAAGCACACGCAGAGAGGGGGGGAGGAGAGAGATGTCTGAAGCCTCTGGCACAGATGGATACTTCAATGACAGCCTTGCATTCGTGGCAAGCTGGTATTTCTATTTCAATTACCTAACTGCCAAAAAAAGCACTTTGTGTGACTTTGGTTCAAGCAAATAACTTAGAGAAAATTATTTCTGTTCCTTAAATAATCAAGAAAAGTCTTCATCAAGTTGCAAATAACTTGTAGGTGAACTTACAACATTGCCATTGGAGCCCTTGGATAGTAGCCACCCGACTCCCCATGTAAGCTCAGTGGAGGAGCCCACACTTCCTTTTCCAAAATATAAAAATTTCACCCAGGTTGGCTAATGTGCTACAATTTGCCACATGCTGGAGCTAACTGAATGGTATTCCAATGGCACAGAGGCAGGATATATTGCATTTGATAGATCTGTCTCTAGTACAAAGGAAAAGCACCAAAACTACATACCTCAATCGTGGGGCGACTAGGGTCATGTGATGAGGTAGCTCTTTCTGCCTGAAAGGAAGTTATAAAAAGCTTCCATCCCTACTTCCAGGACTACTTGTTCTTTATCTCACAGCTTTCCTCCTAGACAGTGTCTGTGCGTGTGTGTGTGTGTGTGTGTGTGTCTGTGTGTGTGTGTCTGTGTGTGGTCCCTGTGAGATCATTTCCCCAAGACTGAATGTAGTTGCAAGAAATTGCACCATGAACACTCACTACACATTTCCTTGATCCTCACCTACCTTGGGTGAGGCACAGAACGAAGATGACACAGGTGCCTGTGCACACACACGCCCACACACGCTCACTCTGTACCTGACCATGAACTTTTAAATTGAGCATTAAGGAAGGAAGAGTTTCTAAATTCAAATGAAAAATAATAATTAAAGTTCCTCAACAAAGGTCATGGAGTTATTCCCCACATCTGCTCACCCCCATTTCTCGACATTCGAATAAGCAGATGGACCCAACAGCTGCAATGACTTTACAAAGAAGCAACAACCAACTTCAAACGTCTCTGTATACGTAGGGCCAGCAGCATGAGCATTTGCAATTACTTGGAGAGAATGAAGTCCGTGGGCTCAGAATATGGTAACAAAGAGTATATTTACAAACTACGTATGTCATTTTTCACCTTGAGGGCTGGGGCTTGACAAGTCTGACTTCGGTAATTTGAGATAAGTCTTCATAGAAAGAGGTTTTCAGGAAACCATCGAGTTCCGAAAGGAGTGAGATGGAGCAGACCTCCAAACAGAAAAGCACCTCCTGGCTGGCTCGAAAGAAGAGAGAATGTAACCTTGGGTGACCTCAGTAGTCAAGTAAGTTTCAAATTTAAAATCCATGCTCTATGAATGGTTTTCAGAAGCAAATTACATTACAGAGCCTTCTGAGGTTGTCATCACTAATACTGATGTTCATACTCCAATTTGAAAGACTGAAACCAGACATTGTATACAGGGCAGTTTTCCATGATCATAAAGCACATGCTTAAATAATTAGGAAATAAAGTCAAATGGTACCTAAGCATGGAGAAAGATCTGCCTCTAATTCAGATGACTGACTACATTAGTTGCAAAGACCTAAAGAGAAAAAAAGAAATGCAAAGCAGAAAAGTAATTGCCTCCTATTAGCCGTACTTATAAAATTACAAATACTAACGACATACATACCAAGGCACACACACACACACCAACTCCAACAAACGGAAGTTCGTCTGTTGGTCTGCTGTATTAAAATACAATGGGAAACAGCATTGCCCAAACTCCCAATGTGGGGCCATCTTCACTGGCTCATTTTACAGCCCGTGTCAAGTCAAGTCAACTGGGTGAAGGGAGGCTGCGGCTGATCACACATCCTTAAGATTCTGGGCTCATGGATTATGTTTTGTAAATCAGTTAACTTACTACTAAGAGATTAAGGTAAATTCTGCTAAGGACTAAAAGTTGACTTAGAGCATTAAGAGGGATTAATGTTTAGCTGCGGAGGAGCAAAAGCACAGGGCTAGCATGTTTACGCAAGGCTGTAGATCACAATTAATCCAAAATTAGGATAAAAGATCAACAGCCGCTCCTTTGCAAGCCAGCTTGGCTTAGCCTTAAAACTCATGACTTATTTTGAGGGCAATGTGTGAGCAAAGTTGCCCTCTTGCCTGTCCTGATAGGTCTCGGGCTTCCCGAGCAAAGTATGCATTGGAAATGCTCAGCTGGGGGCCTATTGTCTTCAAAAGATAAATGCAGCAATCATCGCTCTGGATCCTCTCCACATCACATCACTTCCCAATTACAGATGCACACAATGTCATCTCCCTCAGTGTTCTGGCATTCCTTCCCATAAGCCATTTGTTCGAAGTAATAAATATTTAAAGTGATCTTACAGAAGAGGTGACCGGCATTAACATGTAAGAGAAAAATATTTGGCCAAAGACTTTCAAATTGTTTTTATTTACCAGTCTTTATCACAGAATATATGGAACAGTTTGTGCTAACATTTTTGATTTTTAGGAAATGTAACGTAAAATTCCCTAACTTACCATGGGTCTTATTGCTAGAGGTCTGTTTGTGAGAATGGCCAGCTTGTTTTACTAACTACTGATAACTGAGGCAAACCAAAGCACCATCCACCTCCTTATCCAAACCCCACAGCATGGCTATGGGGCAGATAATCATTAAACTTTTCTCTGTGTGCTGAGGAAGACCTTGAAATTTGGAAAAACTAAAACCCAACAAGCAGTAACACTACGCAAAGACTTTAAGCTTGCAAGTGATGTGGCTCAGATAATAACCAAATTGTTTTCATCCAAATACAGTTTTCTAGTTATTGATATATTGCTCCCAAGTCCAAGGTATGTTATCAAAAATCCTGGTTTACAAGAGCTAGTTCCAGGACACGTACCAAAGCTACAGAGAAACCTTGATTAGAAAAAAAAATCCTAAACTTTGAAATGTTTAAAAAGCAAAGCAATGAACATTTGCGATAAAATTTATTTAAAACAATATAAGTAAAATTGTTGAGAGTCAGAAGTATGCTATAACTTTATAATACTCTCTTGAACATTATGGATTAAGGAGAATATAGGTTTGGGATAATTTTTAGTTTTTTCCTATTTAAAATTTCAGATCACATTCAAGATTATTAGAGACTCTGGGACTGTATTTCGATGTGCTTACCGTCACTAAGAAGGTAAGAGATGTACAGCTCTTCCCATTACAGTAACCTGAAAAATGTGATAAAGCTTTGTAAAATGTCACCTTGGAGGATAACCTACTAGTAACTCTGGGAGAAGTATTACACCACTTTCAGGTAACAAACCAACTTCAAAAGAGCTGAAAGTGTGTTCTTGTTGTTTTTCAGGAATATAATCAAATCGTTTTCAAAACATAATACATATCCAGTATGTCAATGAATTAATTATCAACACTACAACAGTAACCTTGAGAGTTTACCATGTAAGAGGGCTCCCCTTTCCCTCTTCTCCCTTATGACAATCAGAGATGTGCACTGCGAGACCAAGATAGGCAAAAATCTGCAGGATCAATACTGATGGCTCAAGGTCATGCTAAGTGAAGCTATCCAAGTTTTCCTCACACTGCCAGTGCGTCAGGATGAGGTAGCACATGATGGCTTCTTTGAGGCCTCCATGCATGTTCAGGTGTCAATCATTCCATCTTCCTGCTTTTGCAACTGCAGAACCAGTGAAGAAAGTTGGCTGGCATCTTAATGTTATTATGAAAACCTAGTTAACACGTTTGACCTTTAGAAAAGGGTCTTGAGGCTACACACGAGGATAAGACTTTTTCCCCCCGCAAGAAAAGCAAATAGCACACAAACTTCACTATTGACATTTTTTCATGGTGCACACTTTCTACTTAAAAACAGCAGGCAAGCTATGGTTATATGGACTAGGATCATGGAACTCATTATCTCGAGAGAGGTGAACAAATTGACCTTGTTACCTCAAGGAAAACAGTCATCAACTTGTACTGCCAACGACACAGTTCAAGCTTTCACGGGAAAATTAGAATTTTTAGAAATTTGCATTTTCAGATGTAGGTTTGCTATCTTTCCAGAACTTAAAGGTTGCTGTGGTAAGGTGTGCGTGGGATTTGTCTTTTCAGTTTGGATAATGAAATTTGTCAAGATTTGGAGCCCAAGATATCAACATGAGGAAGAGAAGGCGGCGGCTGCCGGCTGGGAGAAAGGGAGCCATTATGTTGTATACTCTACACGTGAGGAGAGCCTTTAACTGGGAAAACCAGTCCCTCACCAACAGCCTGAAAAAAGAAGAGAGAGAGAGAGAGAGAGATTGCAGCAAGAACCTGAAGTGTGCCAGTTGCCAGGAGATAAGAGTTTCATGACCTCTAGATGTGAACAGTCTTAGATCAACTATAATTTATCCTGTAAAGAGCCCAAATTGAGAGGCCTACTACTCTACACTCAAACTCATGACAAGAGAGCAGAAAGGGTCATTGTTAAGATGCTCACCTTGATGGTTACAAGTTACAAAGCACTTAATAGTCGATATATAAACTGGGAGAGTTGCCATGGTTCTAGTCAACTGGTTAGTACTTCAGATCTGGCATGCAGAAAGTGCTCAGAAAAGGTTGTTAAGGAGAACAGAACAACAAAGAGAAGATTTTATTGTTGGATATGGTATACGCCTACTGGAAATAATAAACTTAAGTATTTAATTGACAAACATCCTTACAACTTTCACAACCAATAGCACAGTTCATACATTTACTCTTCCGGAAATGAATTTGTTCTTTGTGTTTACTTGTGGAGTGGAAAATAAACATGATATGATATAGAAAATGCAAGGAGGCCATTGTTTCTCTTTAGTCTCTGTTGCTGTGATAACACACTTTGGCCAGAAACTATCTAGGGAGGAGAGGATATATTTAGCTTACAGGCCACAGCTCATCGCTGAAGGAAGCCAAGGCAGAAACCAGGAGGCAGAGGCCACAGAGTGCTTTGGCGATTTATTTTCCCTGGTTTGCTCAGCCATCTTTCTTGTACAGTTCAGGCCCACCTGCCAAGGGATGACATCCCCCCCCCTGCAGAGACCTGATCTGTCTTACATTAATCAACAATCAAAAGCAGTGCCCCACAGACAGGTCCATGGGCCAATGTGATGAAGGGGATTCCTCAACCGTGATTTCTCTTTTCAAGTATGTCGAGGTGTGTGTCAAGTTCACAACATGTATACCTTCACTGTTTTGTGAAGGTATGTAAAAATGATGTAAAGTATTTTTATTAGCAATTTGTAGGAATTTTTAAAGCATAGATTTGAGAATTTGGGTCAAAACTCATGATGACTTGAGACATACTACAGTAGTGATTTTGTGATTAGAGAAAAGGAAACAGCTTTCCCAGAGTCATCGTTCTCAAAAAGAAATGCCCCAAGCAGAAGAAGTAAGAAATAAGTGGATGCACGAGAAGAAGGAGAGAGAAGAAGAGAAGGAAGGAGATTCAAAGGAGAGTAGGGAAGGGGGAAATAGGGCTATAAGCAATGTCCAACAACAATAGGAAAATGTCCAATAGTGACTGTCCACGAAATTCTGTGAAGTGGGTCCTGGCCGGTGCTCACTGAGGGTGCTGATAAATCAGCCTGAAGGCAGTGGGCTCCTGAGCAACAACTCATACCTTCTAGCTAATTCTATTTTAGAAATGATGGGGCCAGAGATATATTTGTGTTATTTTAGATAGATCATAACAATGTATAATTTTCCAACTTTCTTAATTTGCATGTGAAAAATCAATTAATCTAAGGGAATGCTGATGGATTGCTTCCAAGATTTTTTTCTTTCTTTTTTTTCTTTTCTTTTTCGATGCAGGGTTTCTCTGTGTAGCCCTGGCTGTCCTAACACTCATAGGCCAGCCTGATCTGGAACTCAAAGAATTTGAACTACATTGGATGTGCTTTTATGATAGACTAAAGCACTTGCTAATTTCCCAATTTAAGACACTCAAAATTCAAGACTGGCAGTGACTAGAGTTCCCTCCTGTCACCAGGGCATCGGATAAGTTAATGCTCTTAGCCTGTCCCATGCCAATTGCTATCACACAGTGATTTGCTAGAATGACCATATAGAAATGGCTACAGGCTTTGATATTTTTGTTATCTTCAAGAACGAATACAGAAATATAGCAGTACCTGGTTTTTGTTTTATTTTGTTCAGTGTGATTCGGTTTGTTTGGGTTTCTTTAACTTTTTTTTTAATTGATTGGTTTGATTTGCTATTTGTTTTCATTTTTAAGGCTATCTCACTCCATAGCCCAGGCTGATCTAGAAATTACTATGTAGCTCAGGCTGACCTTAAACTAGCAGCCATCCCCCTAGCTCAGCCTTCTAAGAGCTGGGTTCAGAGGCGTGAGCGACTCCAGCTTACAAGGTTTTTCAGATATAATTTCTGTAGCATTCTTGTACTTACATCCAACCAGCTGAATGCTAGTGTCTAATGTGAGCCGTTTGTCCTTCCATGAAGACCATGACAGAGTGCTATTGCCATCCGATTTTACATATGCACTGACTGAGGCAGAGCGGTGCTAGGTAAATTACACAGAATGATAGCAACAGCTAATGGGAGACAAAGAAGTCAGACCCACACAGCCTAATGGGAATCTGGGCTTTTACCTGCCGTCTCAGGCCATCTCGGTAGGGTCAAAAGGCTGCTTGAGTTTAAAGTACTGTCTTCCATACCTTATTAGAAGGCTCTTATTTGATTAAAAATAACATAGTACGTAATTTCACAACGTTTGTTTCCATGTTCTCCTGTTATGAGTGTGAGCTTTTATAAATATTGTATCCATGGTCTGATTTAATCCTTAGGATAAGAAGGAGATGTTAAACTAGAATTTTATGTAATTATTACTGTCAATCCAGAAAGATAGGTAATTAAAACAAAAACAGCAAAAAATCATGAAGCGGATAAATAGTAAAAATTAGGTTTTTTTTTCTTTCCTACCTCTCTCCTGCCTCCCTCTGGTACCCCACACTCTCCCATCAATGTTAGAAAACCCCTGTTTCATCAGTTGATCTAACACCTACATCTGTAATGGATTTTTTTCTCATTGATGCTGAAACAGCCTCAGATTTCTCCCACCCCACAGTGTTCTGATTTCTACAGAATCACGTTATCTTTCTCTTCCCTGGGAGTCAAACTTCTTGAAGCACTTTCCACAGCCTCTGGTTTCTCTCCTCCGTGCTCGAGTCTCAGTATGCAGCCTCTCCGTCTGTAGCCACCAATGACTTCCTATTGGGCCGGCATTTTGGTCGTACGTACCCTTCCCGCGGATGCCACCAGCCCCAGCTGAGTTACAGAACAGAGTCCCCATCCCAGAATTTTCCTGCCCGTTGTACTCCATTGACTCCCATTCTTATCATTTCTATTCTGGGGATTATTGTCCTCTGCTCTTTGTGTGTGTCTTGGGGACGTGGGCATATGCGTGTCATAGATAGGCTAGCACACGGGAGTGCTGGTAGAAACCCGAGGTTACGGTCAAATGCCTGTCTCTGTTCCGTGCTAACTGTGTTTTGAGACAGGATCTCTCTCTTAAGCTGGAGCTTTCTGTCCCACTAGGTTGGCTGACCAGTGAACTCCCGGGGGTCCCCCACCCACCACTGAGGGTACAAATGCAGGCTACCACACTCACATTCTCTTTCACGACAGCGCTAGGGCTAAAACAAGGTCCTCAAGCCTATATCAGCATTTATTTACTGAGTCTTAGCGGTTTCTTCTGCTATTTTAATTGCCAGTGTTTGCATTGAAAAATGTACGTCAAGATGATTTATTTTGATACAGTAGTATGTTCACTACTTCTACAAGTTCCAAATCAATGATGTGGTAATTAATACAATAATTGTTTGAATGAAGTTATTCACCTTAGTGATATAAATTGTAAAAAGTAAATACTCTTTTCTCTTCTTCAGTTTTGATCTACCTGAATCCCAGAAAAGGAAAAATTGCAAAAAGTAAACAACCTAGAAGTTGTGGAGTTCTGAAAAACAAAAAAAGCAACAACAACTATGTCTTCTTGATCGACATTCACTTCAATAACTGGTCTCTAAAATGAAAACATAGTGTCCATGAGAAATAGCCAGATGTAAGATTTCAAGATGAAAACTTCAATAAGAGCCTTGCTTGGGCCAAACAGGATAAGACTGGCTGTCTCAGCACAGTCATCTGAGTGCTGCTGACGCTGGTGGTGGTGGTTGTGCTGGTGGTGGTGGTGGTGATGGTGCTGATGGTTATGGTGCTACTGGTGGTTGTGAGGATTGATGTTGTTGCTGCTGCTGGTGGTGGTGGTGGTGGTGAGGGTGGTGGTGATGATGATGTTGTGGTGGCAGTGGTGGTGATGGGGGTGGTGGTGCTGCTGGTGATGGTGCTGCTGGTGGTTGTGAGGGTTGGTGATGCTGCTGCTGCTGGTAGTGGTAGTGGTGATGGTGGTGGTGGTGGTGGTGGTGGTGGTGGTGGTGGTGGTGGTATTTGTTCTTGCTGAGACAGTGTCCAACACACCCCATGCTCCAAGGCTGTTCTGAGGATGCTAGAAACCTGAGACCTAGAAGATAGAGTGAGAACAAATATGCTGAAAGGTTAGTAAGGAGTCCTTCTTGATGACTCAAGGCAAACCGAAACCATGTCAGTCTTCCAAGAGCAGCCCTCTAAACTGTATTTCTCCTATATTTTCACCATTATAGACATCATAGCAGGAATTCCAAAATTTCTTTCACAAAAAAAAAAAAACCTCCATTATACCGTTGTTATAATTCTTTAGAAATCTGGGAAACCTCAAAATTCTATCCAAGCAAGTCTCAGAGTAGCATTTACTAAATTCAGTTCCTACTTTACCAATTTCCCCAAGGCATGATTCTATGTGTTCTTTTACCTAAAGTTGGTGTGTTTGTTACTGGGGAAAGAAATCTATAATTTTGGAGGTAATTGTCCTCCATTTGTGAAACTCCTTTTTCCAGGAAATGAAAATACGCCTTGCATTCTGAGTGAAATGCCACCTCCTAATCACGCATCTCAGGCCTCCCTCCTCACTCTCTGCCATGTTCCAAGTTCTTCAAAATCACCCTTGCTTCCACAAAGACCATGTTATGTTCTTTGCCATTCTGAGACAAAACTATTGACTAAGACTAACCATATCACATTTTCTTTCAAAACAGCATGCCTTCTCCAAGAAACACCCAAATGGGAATTATACCAACCGATAAAACTCACTCCCAGGGTGTCTACTTCCTTAACTAGAACGCTGTATTTCCCCCATTTCTTCCTCTAAGATTGCTAATATAAAGACCAAAACCAATCTTTATTATGGCAGCAACTTTTTCCTTAAGAAAGCTCTAGAAAGGCTACTGTCATCAAGCTACTTAGCCCTCCCTAGGTCTAAGCTTCATTTTCTACAAAAGAAAGATGAAAAATGCCAATAGCAAAGCACTTCCAGCCATATAAGTTTGTTCTAAGGATTAAATAAGATAAGATCCGCTCTTAGAACAGTGACCACACAGTAAAGTCATTAGAGGTGACATTTGGCAGCAGGATGGTAGCAATCATGACTGGCGAGGACTTTGGAGTGAGGTGACTCCCAGATTCTCAGCTCTGCCAATTTATTAGTTTTATGATCCTTGCCAAGTTACTTTCTCCACCTGAATCCTGTTTCGTTATCTCTAAACCTGAGATACTAGTACTACAATAAACTTATTGGAAAGATTAAATTAATGTGTATGATGTTAACACAGTACCTGCCAGACTAGAATTGTATACAATTAATAATCCTTATTAGTATTATCAAAAAATTCATCTTAATAAAACAACCCTTTCCTACCATTGTCTGATATTTTATGTGATAGTCTGCCCTCTCTTAGATTGTCTCATCCTAACAGCTCTGGTGTGTTCTGCTCTTGTCCTCCTCGAATTTTCTTCTATTTTTGGAGGTACTCCCTCTTCACACTCTACCTCCTGTCTACTATTCAGCTTTATTTCATTTTCCAAGTACTACCCGACAAGTTGCTCTTTGTGAGGCTCTTAAATTCTCATGGAGACCTGGAATTCACTGTGACCACACCCAGGCGGGGTTACAGACCCTGCAATGCACCTCCCTCCTTGCAGCACCCTCTGTGCTCAATAGTCACTCAAGCCACTGTCCTTACTTCTCAATCCATGGCTGTTCTGCTAGACCAACAACTGTGGAAAGATTAAAAAAAATCTCGATTGTTCACTGCTGTGACCCCAAGTATAAGGATAAGGCTTCAAAGGCCTCAAACTGATAAAGAGAATAAGTAAGTAAATGATAAGGACTGAGATAAGTATTATTTAAAGAGGCAATCTCAAAGTAGTGGGGATGGTTAGAGGAAAGAAGGATTCCACCCACGTGTGCCTGTCATGAAAGCAAAGAGCAAAGGGCACAGGAGAGTGTTTTGTGTGTTAAATAGGACTGGGTAGACTAATGAAGAAGGTGGGGAGGATATTAGAGAGGAACGGCACTGGAAGGAACAGCATTCTTGGAATCTCAAGGACAGTACTCAATCAGTGGCATGGCATCCCTCACCCATCCAGCTTCTAAACAAGGTGAGAAGAAAATGAAGACAAACACGGAAGCCCAAAGGAAGAGTCTTGGATCATAGGCATGGGAGCATATTCCTAGAGTACCACCAATCTACAGACTGGGGAAGAAGGAGGATGCTCATGAGGTTGAGAATAACTTGAGCTGAATAGTGAATCTGGACTATGTAATAAGACCCTGTCTCAAAGATAATAATAATAGTAATAATAATAATGATAATAATAATAATAGCAATAATAATAATAATAAGCAGAAGCTCAATTTGAACTTCACTACTGAATGCTAAATGGAAGGATACAACTCAATTCAAGAGCCGTATGTGCCAGCTAATGAAATCCCAGAGTTTGGCAGCAAACCAGGTCTGGTACAGCAAACTATCAAATTCAGCAGGGCAGTCCCAAGTGAAGAGCAGCAGAGCAGATCTGCCATCTTTCCAGTCATTCTTCCTGAAGATACTCATCATAAGATCACTCTGTCCTTCCAAAGATGGTGCAAACACAGGAGAGAAGGGACTAATAACATGCTGAGGGAAAAGTTTTTCCACATGAGAACCAGGAGTGAGGGAAGGCTTTTGTTCATCATTGACATCATCATCATCACCAAAAGCCATGTTGGGAAGTTCCTACGTTGTGAGTAGGACATTTCAAAAGAAATACTTGCAAGAAGATGAAATGATAACCTAGGGCCTCTGGGCTCTCTCATTGCAATCATAAGATTTTTCCAGGTAATTTATTAGCTAAGGCATGGTCACTGAGGATTCTAGGAAGAGCATTATGTGATGACCCAAGTGGGTGTCTGCATACTACTGTACTGGAAGAATAGAGTTGGGTAGAATGCATGGAGTTGGAACCTTTTCCTTTCATTTGTTTTATCTATTGCCTTTTAGTCAGCCAGCACAATAGGAAGAACACAGGCTTTGCTTCCCAGATATCTTCCTTTCTCAATTTGACTATTTAATCCTGAAACCTTGCAGAAGCTACTTAATCCTGAAACTCAGTATTTCTGCCATTATCTCTACTTCTCTAGCTCAAGATCCCAGGAGATAGAAACGATGAGGCATGTAAAGTGCTTGGGAAAGCAGACACTCCATTACTGTTCATTATCTGTTTTATTATCAATGTATATTCTTACAGAAAGCATAACCCCTAAAAGTATGTACAAAACTTTCATCCTGTACATTATTGTCTCAGGACACGCAGAAGCACCAGACCACAGAAGTGAGAACATAAACACCAACTTAAAACTATGAGGAGGGAGTTGTGTCAAAAGAAGTTCTGCTGGAATCCTTCAAGATGGCTGACTACATATAGCTTCAGAATTCTGTAATATCACCTCCCTTACATGCTGTTTTTTAGTTTCTTCTAAGCAGCGTCACTAATGCTATCATGGTGAGAAGTGAGACCTCCTTACATATGTGTATTTGAGATCAGATAATCCTATACTCTTTGCTCACACAGAAGGTTCTTGTGTAGTAAAGAGAGGATTTCTTCTCTTTCAAAAACGATATGAAGATGAACTAAGATTTTTCACAAGTGTTATCACTGGCATATCAGGAGGCTTTATAGCAGATCTGTCTCATTTTATCAATTGATATAAAAACAAGGAAATGCCACACAAGGAAAGAGCTTGGCCACTTGATTCCTCCTCAGACAAAGCTGAACGCATCTCTATAGCTGTGGCGAACAGCAGCACAACCAAACCCAGTCTAATCATATACAGATGATGAGAATTTGTCTAATGTTTTATGGTGAATCATTGATGAGGCCAGCAGAAGGAAAATTTGTAGAAATAAAATCACCTTGACAGTCGAGTACCAGGGTCAAAAAGCAAAGTGAACTCAATGCTCTCGGCTTTAATAAAAACAGTATGATCTGTCATCAGCCCAGTGTTTTTACCCTCGTGAACGGTGCACTCTGAGATCTCCTGCTGGCTTTCATTTGATTTTTACTCAAACCAACAAAGGACAACTTATAGCCTGTGATTCATTATGACAGCAGAAAGCTGTAAGATGCGCGTATTCAGACCCTGGTAAATAAACACTCTCCAATGTAAGAGATGTGATCCAGGCTCCACTTGGAACAGCTACTGTTTTTTTTTTTAACATTATGAAGCTGTATTTAGAGATCCAGAAAAGAAGGAATTATTCTGGAAGTCATTGCCACCTATCACAGGCTGTTCCTCAAATGTGCTGAATGTAGTCTAAAATATCAGTGCAAGCACCCTAAGGAAAGGAATAGTGCTGTGAAGTCTCTCAATGATATTGCCAGAGAGCAGCTAATGCAAACAGAGTAATCAGTAATTGCACACAAAACCCACAAAGCTTGTCGCTAGGACCCACCCTAGGAAAAGCTGTGAACTTTGCAATCAAGGACTCACACTCTTCATGTCACAATCTTCTTTTCTACACAAAGGAGGCTACAAAGCCAAAAGAACAGATTTTCAAAAATTATTTACTCAACTACCAAAATCTGTTAGCATAATGCTTTCCAGTAATTATTACCTTGTCATATCAATCTTGTATCACTTAAATATGTATCCTAATATTTTTGCAAATGTATATTAAAATTCTAAACCTTTGGCTTACTTATACAATCAGATATACACTTCATGAAATGATATTTAATATTTATGAACTAGTTTGCATATGAGGTACATGCCAGACAAGCTGGCCTATGAGCTTCTGATGTTATTCTGTCTTTGCCTCCCATTACAATGTATGTGTGCTGGGAATGTATATGTGTTCTGCCATGTCCACTTTTACGAGAATTCTTGGAGCATAAAGTCTAGTCTCCACACATGTTGGGCAAGTGCATTACACACTGAGCCATCTCTCCAGCCCCTAGGTTCTACCTTCAAGGCTATAGTACAGAGTAAAATGTAGAGGATATAATATATATCCATAAAGTATAATGAATAGGAAGATTTTGATAAAGTAAAAACAAGGGCAGCCATATTTTACATTGTTCAGGTTTTATGATTGTAATTGGATTATTTTACCCACAACCCTTTCATTCTGCCACTTTTCACTATCAGAAGAATGCAGAAGCATCGCTTCCTTCTTTAGAAATTACTAGACATTGTGTGCAAAATTATTGGCTTTTCAGGATGAGATGCTGCACCTCCCCCAAATGAGCACTACTCATCCACTGAGACAGCAGCATTTTACAAACGTGGTAAGGAGAGAATGATGCGATAATAAAATCGACAATTTTCAAAGCAAACTGAGGTTACTTCATCTGGTTAATGTGAGAGGCCTGCCTCCAACCCAGCACATCAGAAAGTAATTTACTTAACGGAGAGATAGTTGTGATAAAACTCAATTTAAACAATGTGGTTTAAGATGTGATAAGATTAAGAAGACCTCATTATTTATATTAAACCCTAAATTCTCAGCTTACTTAAACTTTTATATTTCCATCATACCTGACAAGAACTGTGAAAGAGTGTTGCTCTAGAATAGTCATGACAACATTTTTGGAATCAACACTATACATGTGTGTTTGTGCAAGTACTTATGCATGCATGTACCTACACATGCATGTGTGCCCGTGTGTGTATACATGTATGCTCATGTACACATATATGTGCATGTGTAATGCATGCACATGTGTGCATTGTATGTAAGTGAGCGTGTGTGCATGTGTATGTACATGTATGTGCATGTGCATAGTAGTTCATGCATACATGCATACATACATACATATACACACATCTGTGTGTGTGTGTGTGTGTGTGTGTGTGTGTGTGTGTGTGTGTGTGTGGCTGTGTACACTGGAGGAAAATGTGGATGCCATCCCCTGTCACTTTCCACATTACTTTTTGGAACAGTTGCTCAATGAACTTGGCGCTTGCCAATCTTGCTAAGCTGGCTGGCCAGTCAGCTCTGGGGTGCAGCCTGTCTCCTTGACCCTGCAGCTGGATTACAGGTCAGTTTCACAGCACTAGGCCTTTATGTGGGTGCTGAGGATCCCCTCAGGTCCAAATCGTCACACTTCAAGCACTTTACAAACTGTGCCATCTCCACAGCCCGTAATAATTGTTTTTAAATTTTAAAATGCCTAAGATTTTATTTTTAAAATGTAGCTCAGTGAGTTCTCTGGTGTTTTCACTGTTTTGTATTCCAAGCCATTCTTAGAGTTTATCAGGTTCCTAGTCACCTCACCTTGTGTTTCGAAGGCTTCTGAGGTTGTTTGACAAGATATCCATCTAAACCGTTTCTGTCCACCACACAAAGATCCACAAAAAGCCCTTCCTCTTGCAGTCTATCCCAAGCCCATCAGGTCCAATCTTCCCCAAATACCATTTTCATCATTCCCTACATCCTCCTTAAGAACCACCCAATTGGCCAGCACTTAGGCTCATCCGAGGGCTAGTCTTGCCTGGCTTGTCCCAGTGGCATGGAAGAACACCACTAATACTGGAAGGCTCAGGGCTGGCTTCCGCTGGACTCCTCATCAATGAGTCAGCTCCTACATGGCTTCACAGGAGATGCCATTATCTCCTTCAACAGTCCTTGATCACATGATATCTTTTGAAGAAATACCTTCTGCTCTTCCTTCATGAAGGTTTCCTAGGTTCCAACCACACTGTTACAATTATCGCTTAGTATTTCTTCCATAACCAAATGCAATAAGATTAGTTACCAGCACATACCACTTGCTGAATTCTCTTTATGCAATGACATCCCACTAAGCATTTCTATATTAAATAATACATTCTATAATACTCACAAAGCTACTTACAAATAACTTAAGGCTTCAAGAATTTAACTTTTATCACTGGACCAAAAGCAACATATCTGAGACTCACAAATGTAACTGACTCTAAATCCACAGATGTTTAGATAAATAAAACTAAACACCGAATATTGTTTTCACTGCCTTTTGTACATACCTCCTGAAAGGCAAAGATGTTGGAAGGTCTCCAACAAAAAAAAAATCTTATCAATTGCTAAAAACTAAATGCAGACTCATTTCAATACATTTGAAGAGTGTATGGATCGTCTTTGCTGTTCCCTTTCTTTTGGGATCAGCTTTTTACCTCCATTGTCTGCAGTTAGCTGGATTACTATGATGAAAAATACATAGGGCACAAAATTTGAAATAAAGTTTATTACTATGGCTTTGACCCAAAGAATGTGTGAAACAGGAAAAAGAAAATAAGTGAACATTAAAGACCTAGGACATATTAACGAATATAAGCCAGGTCTTTATAGTTAGCACCATACCAGTGGGCAGAATAATGAATAGTGTAACTAAAGTTCTGTAGGTTTTTTTTAAGGTTTCACTGAAGTTTGAGCAATCATGCCTATGTGCTTTTAAGCTTTATGGAAGATTTTTTGAGGTTCACAGCTAGTGTCAAGAAAAATACTGCAATGTACATGCAGACCAATGTGGACATACAGACACTACACCTAGACATCATGTTATGAAGCCATCATCTGCCTGTTTGGCACTAGGTCCAGTGCGTGATGCCAGAGGAATTGTAGGGACTAGACTGCCTCATCATGCTCTTAAGGCAACATAGATTTTCGGCCTCTGTAATTAACTGAAGGCCACACAAGGCCTACTATACCAATCTGAACTAGAAGTAATATCTTTGGCCACTTCAATATATAATTTTCTTTAACCTTACTTCAGTTAACATTGTGTTTAAAGCATAGGTTTTGGAGCTAGTTGCTCCCTTTGAATCCAATAGTATTAGTTCTAGGCTCTGAGTCACTGAATTGGACACTTATCTCTCTGTGGCTCATGAAGTCAATAATAGTTTGTTGTTAAGGTTTTAGTAACTTAAGGCATGTAAGGTGTCTGAAGCATTTCTGATATCTCTCTTTTTTTGTCATTAAAATGTGTTTTTATTTCAAGAATAACAATGATTTCGCCAATCAGGTAAACAACATTTTCAAATCTATCACAAACGAGAACAATACTTCACAAGGCAAAACTTCACAAACACACACACACACGAAACGGAATTTTTAACTTTAACTTTTTTTGTAAACAAATTCACAAAGAAAATAGGTTCAACAAAGAAAAGAACCTTTACCATAAAAATCATAATCAAGCAATGTTTCGTTGTTTTGTCTCTGAAATCTATTAGTCATCCGGCTGTCTCTCCAGAAAACCAATTCTTACATTCATGAGTATAAGAGCACACATACTACGGACAGACTTAAACCATTCTACTCACTATAAATGTCTAATGTTTATTAATCCTTTTTGTTCTAATCATCTCTCTCTTTGTATGCTACTATAAACATCCATTTTCTTTACACTGTTCCTCAAGAGTAATGAAATTCCTTGGCAAACACATTTGCTATTCCTCGTATTTCTACACAATAGTCACCATTTTTACACATTTTACACAGAAATCAATCAATCGTCATTTAAATGCACCATCCTCATGATGGTTACACGTTTACAGTACATTTCAACTAAGCCCAATAGAAATTTTTCAAAAGTTCTCTCCCAGCTGTAATTACAATTACAAGGGTCCTTTCCAACCATTACACATTACACAGAAACATGGGATGGCAGAGAAGGGTTGAGATCTCACTACTCCAAAGAAGAAATGTTTTTTTATGATTCTAACTGCAGTTTCAAACAAGCAGATGATTCAACCTCTAGAAGGTTCATCACCTTCTTCAGCCTGCAGGTTCAGTAGAGGAAAGACAGAGAAATAAGTAAGCATTGAAATCTCCCACGGAAATGCCCTTGCTAGCCATGTGAATGAATACCTGTCATAAAAAGATCATTTTCTGGTCATCAGAGTGCTTGGCTCAATGACACAGCGACCCATAGCATTAATTTCCTAATCTGATATCTCTTAAAAGCACAACTGTTAGCTGTTTTGGTTAGTCCCTCTTTACCACCACCACCAGTGAACACCCACTGGATATACCCTTGTAGGTAAGCAATTTTTGAATGTTTAAAGAAGGTTTATAGTCTTTTTTTCTGTCTTTCTGCCAGGACAGGCATTGTTTCTTTTATGATTAACATTTTTCAATATAGTCGTGCAGAAATACTTTACCCTATAGTTAAAGACATGACCACACTCCTTTCTTCCTCATTTCTCAAGAAGACAGCAAGAAGGTCTTTTTTGTCTTCCACTTTCTCAGTGGAGAACCCTGATGTAAATTTTAAGATATTATTTCTTTCCCATCAAACTTGTAGTATGATGCTTATTAACCTTGTTGGCAATTTTACCAATAAACTCTAAAAGATCATATCCTAAGATGGGCTCAGTTTTGAGAAACAGGCTCAGAGCTTGATAAATACAGTGCTACCAGTAAAAACCCAAAGAATATTCTCCACAAACATTAAGGCAATCTGTGAGCAAAAGGATCTTAGATAAATCATTTCAAATATAGAGTCAATTGCTTTGCTTTCAATCCCCTTGAAAGGAAAAAAGATTATGCTTTTTAACTGTCAGAACAAAACTCTGGGGTAATTCATAAGGCATTATATTAACACATATAAAACAAAATGAAAAACAGCTTTACAGCATGACCTTATACTTGAACAAAACCTACAGCAAGTGTACTGCAGGTCAGATTAATACCCAGTTTACCAGGCAAATAAATTCCCAAGAGAGCCACCCCCAGCTCTTTCTTCCGTACACGAAGAAGTTATAGCTCTAATTTTAAATAGAATCTAACTATCCTATAGCCATACTGATGATTATCTTGCATATCACCATAGAAAAAAAAAAAAAAAAAAAAAAAAAAAAAAAAAAAAAAAAAAAAAAAAGAAAATAAAACAGAGGCAAGGATTCAGCACAGACTCAGAACGTAGGGTGATTTTTAAAGCTTTAAAAAAATAGATAAATATAATGCACTAACAAAGATTCATCGGCTATGAAAAGAGTTAAAATTGCCCTTAACAGGAAAGGATGTAAAATATCCTAATGCCATTTACATTACCTGCACATATTTTAAGTACAGTGTATTGAACACTGTGGTACACAAAGAGGAAGTGTATTTACTGCAGAGGAGACTGTCGGCTGGGGCTCTTCAGAAGCAGATATTTCAAAGTTTACGTTCACATGGGTTTTCACTTTTTGACCTGCTCTTGACCTGGGTAATTCTTGCAGACCTGTGAGTTTAACAAGGCCTGGGATCTATTAAAAGAGTGGTAGCCTGCCTTTTACTGAGTAGCACGCTGATGGTTTAAAGTAAATGTTATGGTTTGTCAAAGGAACCAATTTGGTTACCGTTTGTTCTTCCTGCCCCTGCCTGCTGGTATTTTTGCAAGTGTTTTCCATTCTTTAAATTCTATAAAGAAATCTGCATGTTGTTATTTTAAACTTCAGCATCACTTTTCCTCCCCCAGCAATTTTTATTTTAAAAATAGGATGTGCGGCCAGGATTTCCTTTTGAAGTTCTTGGTAGAACTTGAACTCACGCATTACATTAAGCCTGTTGTGTTTTGAACACCAAATAATCATTAAGCCACTCTCCAATTTGACTTGATTTTGAAATCCTGTTAATATAATCATTGGTTTGCTTTGGGAAGGAAATGGAAACAGCCTAAGATATGGATCGATTCCTGAGTAAAGGGGGAAAATGTTTCCATTTATATATCTTATATTAATGATCAGTGTACATTTCTTGATAGATAGCACTTTAGAAAGCCAATTAAACATGAAGCTTAAATGTTTTTTACTAATTGTTACTCATATAAAATAACCCAGGACCAACATGAGAGGTGAAATTAGTAAGATAATGAGTGTATGGTAAAATTGAAATTAGTTTTCTCAAGTTTGCCAGAGAACATAAGCTGCTCTTGACTTGAATGGAGAGGGAGATTAAAGTGAGCACTGAATTGAGTCTTCTTTCCCCTGTATAGCTTTAGGGACCGAGATTGTAGACATTGCACAAATCCTCTGACTTATGACTGCTGTGATATTTTATTTTCGTTCGCCTCAAAACAACAAAAATTGTCAATGTGTATGTCCGTGCATCTATGCATTTTTTTCAACAGAATTCCCAAGACTGCTACACATCAATAATGCTCTGAGTGTGATAAACTTCTACCCTTAAAATTGTGAAATAGTCTCTTTTCGTGATGACTAACACACACACATGGAAATGAAAAATAAATGCAGTCGATATTGCATGTTGTGTTACTAATATATGTTAAACTGCCAACCCAGATGTTGTAACATAAAACTAATAATTACCAATCATTTTGTTCCAATGAAGTATTTAATTTAAATAGTGCAGTGGTATTTGTATTTTTACTAGATACCTAAATAAAGAGAGTGCTTGGTAGTTCTTAGGGTATTAGATGTGTTTTTTTTTCTTTATTTCTCATGTCAGTCTTTGAGGGAAGATATTTTCAATTTCAGAAGAATATTCTGAGCAGCCAAGGAGTAAAGAAACTTGACCAAGTTGCAGGGTTAGTTCACAGTGCTAACCATGTTTCCTAAAGCACTTGGGAAAGTAACCGATAGCATGTTGCAGTACCAAAGACTTGGTTTCAAAATGTGATCCAAGGCTGACCTGGATACCTTTTTACACCTGGGGTCAATTATGTTCATCAGAGATTATTTTAAAAAAAACTACCAATGAAGAACCAATGCCAAACTTGAAGTTAAGAGATACGAGTTTAAAATCCAATTGATGGGTATAATTTAATTAGCACCAGTTAATTAGTACTCTGGGTCCTTGATGATTAGTCTTAATAGGATAAAAAAAAGAAACAGTGATGTTTCAGGAAGAAATGTGATGGATCTGAATGGGCTCAACAAACATGAAATGAAGGTCTGTAATGTATCCGCCTTGTTGCTACCTTCTGATAATGTAAAGCTACACAACAGGGGACCCTGAACATACAAGTTATTGCAAGATGAGGTGAAAAGAGGTCTAGGGGAGGCTGAAAGAGACAAAGGGGAAAGTGATGGGCATGGAGAACATGGTGAGCAAAGTATGGATGTGAAGGTGAAACCCATCATCTTCTTTGCCTACTGAAACAATGAAAACATAGAAAACACTAGGGTTCATAGAAAGCAAAAGGAAAGAAGGAAGAGAGGACAGAAGGAAGGGATAAAGAGAGGGAAACGGGAAGAGATCAGGGAAGAGAGGGGGGAGTGAAAACACACAAGATAAGGTATTACGTCTGTGTAAAAGTCAGGCAAGAGTGTCAGAGAAAGGAAAGGGTATCACGATGCTGAGGGTGGGTGCAAGGGCTGGGCAGGGTTCAGAAGAAGGTCACAGAGTTGATGGAAGGACTGACACATAGAAGAAATGTAGGAAATAACAAGATTTCAGAGTGATTTAAAATAATAATAATAATAATAATAACAAATTTTAAAACACCAGGAGACTCTTGAGTGTTCTAATAGACTATCTTTACTCAAATACAATAATTCAAATCTTGAAAGCTAGGAGAAATCTATAGAGATGCTTGGGAACATTCAGATACAAGAAAACAACTAAAACTTAATTAGAAGAAATGAACTAGATGTCCTTCACAGAAACGATATATGAACATGGCCATATATGAGAGCTGAGAAAATTCTTGAAGTATTCCGTATTTTTATGTAAACACACATTTTTGTTGCTTGTATATGCTTCAAAACCTAGCTGAACGCCAGATGAAGGTTCTATGGTGATATGCAAGATATTCATCAGTACGGCTATAGGATAGGGTCATTTCAGGTTCCCTATCCTCAGCTGCCCCAGGAACTAACTGGGGACATCGCCCTGGGCACCTGGGTGCCCCTCTAGGACCAAGTCTCTTGCCAACCCTAAGATGGCTCCCTTAATTAAGAAATGTGCTTCCCTGCTCCCCTATCCAGCCTTCCTTTATCCCAATCATCCCATTTCCCCAAGTTCCTCCCATCCTCCCCTTCTCCCTTTTCTCTCCCCATCTCCCCTTACCCCCTTCCCACCCCACCCCCAAGATCCCAATTTTTTGCCCGGCATTCTTGTCTACTTCCCATAACCAGGAGGATAGCTATATGTTTTTCTTTGGGTTCACCTTCTTATTTAGCTTCTTTAGGATATCAAATTGTAGACTCAATGACCTTTATTTATGGCTAGAAACCAATTATGAGTGAGTACATCCCATGTTCATCTTTTTGGGTCTGGGTTACCTCACTCAGGATAGTGTTTTCTATTTCCATCCATTTGCATGCAAAATTCGAGAAGGCATTGTTTTTTACCACTGAGTAGTACTCTAATGTGTATATATTCCACACTTTCTTCATCCATTCTTCCATTGAAGGACATCTAGGTTGTTTCCAGGTTCTGGCTATTACAAATAATGCTGCAATGCATATCACCATAGAACCTTCATCTAGCGATGGATGGAGATAGAGACAGAGACCCACACTGGAGCACCGGACTGAGCTCCCAATGTCCCAATAAGGAGCAGAAGGAGGGAGAACATGAGCAAAGAAGTCAGGACCACAAGGGGTGCACCCACCCACGGAGACAGTGGGGCTGATCTATTGGGAGCTCACCAAGGCCAGCTGGACTGTGACTGAAAAAGCATGGGATAAAACCGGACTCTCTGAACATGGCAGACAATAAGGGCTGATGAGAAGCCAAGGACAATGGCATGGGGTTTTGTTCCTACTTCATGTTCTGGCTTTGTGGGAGCCTAGCCAGTTTGGATGTTCACCTTCCTAGACCAGGATGGAGGGGGGAGGATTTTGGACTTTCCACAGGGCAGGGAACCCTGACTGCTCTTCAGGCTGGAGAGGGAGGGGGAGAGGAGTGGGGGGAGGGGGGAGGAGTGGGGGAGGGAGAGGGAAATGGGAGGCTGGGAGGAGGCGAAAAAAAATTTTTTTCAATAAAATAAAAAAAAATAAAAATAAAAAAAAAAACTAGCTGAACTGACATGTTGGAACTTCTCTGTTCTGGCTATAATTGTCCCTTTATTTGAGAAATGCTTTGAGATGCTTTTGAACTCTGTTATATCCTTGATAACAGTATAACAACAAACCAATATGCTCTACAAGTGGCTGATGGGTTTAAATTATAAATTTGCCCTTTTACTGTATTGTAAAATTAGAGAGATAGTTTTTGTAATAGTTGTTTCCTTTGCCATACTAAAAATAAATTTAAAAAAATCTTAAGTGTTAATAGGTGATCCAGTGGGCCAGCTCCTTTGCTTTATTTCATCTTTACCATTTCCATCTCACCAGGATTTCATTTAAATGAAAACAGTTCAGACAATTATGTCTCAAGGTATTTTCCCAAAAGAATATCCAAGAAAGCCACCAGTGACCTAGAATGTAGCGTGGTGGTATGGTTGTAGAGATGGCATGGATTTGTGTCAGGCAGGCATGACAAAAGCCAGGCTTGAGCTTCCCTGGACTAAGTTAGTTCCTGATAGGAAGAAAGATACTGAAAAGGCAACACACACATCCGTACATATGACAAGAACCTGTAGACACAAAACTGAAATCTTAACAAGCCTGCAAAATGAGAATTAGAAACAAAGGAATAACAGCACAAGGCTTCCAACAGCATGGTCATGGTAAGACTAGCAACGCCCTCCTGCACACCAAGCAGGAAGTGTGCACCACCTACACCATAGAGTCTACAGTAGCACAGGTGTGGACGGGAAGGACATTCTCTGTGGACATGGCCAGAAGGACAATGTTGAAATGTGTGACAATGAGCATATTCTAATCTGAAGGAAAGAGATCAGGGCTAACCCTTCACATCTAGAATACTTCACGCAAAGTGAAACTGTGCCTCTTCTACCTGCAGTTGTACTGGATCTTGCAAAGCTCGTGCTATCTTCTAATAGGGTGGAAGGAGAACACTTGGAACATGGATTCTTATGTGAAATCTTGATGCGAAGGCACAAGAAGTGAAGCCTTCAGGAGATAATTGCCATAGGCACAAAGCCCTTATTACTAAAATTTGTGCTCTTATACGATACATTTTTTGATTGTCATGGGGGAGATTTTTCTTTCTTGATTGTGTGAAAACACCATTGAAATGGTCAGTCTGCAACTTAGAAGAAGACCCAGACCGGAAACTAAGATGCTGACACTCAGACCTCCTCTAGAAGTTCAATTAGCCACTAGCCAGTCTCCAAATCATAACAACTAAATTTCTGTTGTTTATAAGCCATCTATTGGCAGAGTGTCTGAAACTGAGCAAAACAGTTGCTTACAGACATCTTATGTGTTAATCTCATCATCTATTTAAAAAGAAAGGTTGGGCGCAAAGCCCATAAGAACATATTTTAGTCTATATGGAACAGAATCCTCTTTATCAGTACAACAGAGAAGGCTGGACTTTGGCAAGGATGCCACAGATAAACTCACATAAACAAAGCTATCCATGTTCAAGAAGACCAGTGTACAAACCTCCATTGTCTTCATATGACACCACATTGAGCATTCCAGCAGACACTGACTGAAGCCATAAGCTCTCCATGACACTATTAGCCTCACCAGAGCAGGGCAACATGCTCCCTAATCACAGGTACCTATGTGTATGGGTGCATCTATGTATGTATGTGTGGATGAATAAAAAGAACTTAGCTGCCAGCCCCACTTTGCAAGATGAACTAGAAATAGCACTGCAAATATCTATTCTGGTACACTGATACCATCTAAGAGATTAGACAATACTAAAAAGAAAAATTGAGGAATCATCCAGACTTCTCCCAATAGCATTTTTAAGAACACAGAAATTCTCCCAATCAATTTCCCCCAAATTTTCTCTGTTCCAGTCTTCACTATTGTCCTCATGAGTCACTGCGGGCCATAGATTTTGTTCTCATGTTAGCCAGATTAATTGATATACTGTTTTGTAACTCTAATTCTTCTGTAATGCATTTCTATAGAGAATATATAATTCTTTAATGTGTGGCTATTAAGTTTGAGAAGAAATGGTTGGACTTTTAGCATATCTGTTAGGTACCCTATGCTATGAATCATAGAAAGAATGGCTGATATTTTAATTCAGGGACTTAAATTCTAATTAGAATTAAATAGGGCACATTGCTTCATGTAATCACAATATCCCCAATTTTAAGTCCTATGGAACAGTGTTATTTTTATGTGCTGATTATTTAGAAAATTACCTAGTTGAGCTAAAATTGTCATTATATTTTTAATATGTTATTTTTATTATTATCCCTGAAGTGCTTTGAAGTGAGTTCATATTATAAACCCATTTTTCTGCTGAGAGAATAGATATACAAAGATGCTGGTTTTCACCAAGAACCATACATCTGGGACTAAATTAAATTATCAAAAATAACTTTCAGAGAACAAAAGGTTACATCAACAGAATGACATTAACAGATAATAAAGAACAAAAGACAGCATAAACGGAATACTACCTCATCTGCCCTGATGGTTTCACTTTTTATAATCTCAAAAAACACCATTAAAAATAATGCTAAAGGTTATAGTAGTAAAAGTGGAGTATGTAAGTACAAATTAGAATGTTTCATAGACATATAAGGAAATAAAGAAAGTAAGAAATTATAGACCTAACTACCATTTTGTTGAATTATTTAAACTTCCTATTGAACTATTTTGCCATTAAAAGAACAATGAATTCAAAACTAAGATTTATATTATCCCAGTTAGGTAAGTGCCAGTCTCGAAGGGCACTTTTGTATTTTCTGGGGCAAAAGTTCCCCAGGGTTGCAGCTCTCTGAAAAAATACACCTGCAGAGGTTGAAGTCATCCCACACCTGGCAGGATGCTCTCCAGCTACGCAGGCTCGGTGTGTTATGAGTCTTGTCCTGGAGAGCTGAGTCTCACCTGGTACACACACGTTATCAAATGGGCAACATCAGAAAGCCACAAACATGTCACAACTGTGGAGAGAGATTTGCAGCAATAAAAGCTGGCAAATGCGGATTGCACAGAATGAACACAATGAAGGATGTCCAGGTTTCCATCTTCCCTGCAGGCTTCTCCTCTACCACGCATGCTCAAATCTCTCCCACAGCACGGAAGAGACTTTCCTCTTACGTTTGCCTTTCTCCTGTTATTCAACTTATTTCTTGATTAGTATAATAAACAAACCACCAGGTGACCACAATATATCTGGTTTTTTCACCTACCACTCTCTTGAATCCCCATAAAACTGAGTGTCCTTGCGTGACAAGCTAATGACATGCTTCTTCTCATATTTCTAAGCCCATCATTCTTTTGCCCTTTCCGACATCTACTCATCTTGTCTCACCAGTCTTTGTTTCTGTCACCCCACTTATCATTTACATTACCCTACAACTGCGGGCTTCCTTTTTCTTTTATTGACTAAGTTTACCTGGTTTCATCTATAACGCAGATGCAACCCCAAGGACGGAAGTTGCAAATTTGGCCATACATTAAAACACCGTGGAGGCAGGGAGGTGGTGGGGCACACTTTTAAACCCAGCACTCAGGAGGCAGAGGCAGGAGGATCTCTGTGAGTTCAAGGCTAGCCTGGTCTACAATAGCTAGTTCCAGAACAGCTACTGCTGTTACACAGAGAAACCCAGTCTCAAAACAAAACAAAACAAAGCAAAAATAAAAACAAAAACAGTGTGGGAAGCTTACTAAATAAATAAATATTTTTAATTACTTTAAGAAAAAGCATCTGTGTACTCTAATTCCAAAGCTTCCAGTTCAGTGAGACTGGAGTGGGGCCAGCTAATTTATATTCCTAGCAAATTCCTGATGATGCAGAAGCTGCCTGCTGCTCTGGAAACCACACCTGGAAAACAACTGCCCTAAGGCTTAGTCTTATCATTGTGTTGCTTATTTTATTCTCTGGTGAACTCTTCAGAGACCTCACTTCCCATGACGATTTTAACTAGTCTCTCCTAGGCAGCCAGTAAGCAGGTATCTGTAGCCTTACACACCCACTAAAGATCCTCATTTCATGCCTAACTTCCATCTACA
>JABTXL010008488.1:16333482-16359465 GCA_025134845.1 Neodon shergylaensis
GCTGCCCCAAACACTCTCTCCACACACATACTACTGTCAGCTTAATCTCCCTCAAATGCAGCTTTGTAAACTTGGACCGTTTCCCATTGTCTACGCCAAAGCTCTGCGTTAATATGGGCCATGAATGGATTACAGGTGTGCTAGTATATCCATTTCCTAAACCATGGGGACAGCGAGCTGGGCTGGAGACAGCTGAGCCTAAACAGCCAGAGTCCGAGGCAGCCACAGCACAGCAGCCCACCGCTTTCTTCTTGAACACAGAAGTATGGGTACATGGTGTCGGACTTAGAAAGCCATATACTGTGATCAGATGAATGGGGGTACAAACACTAGGGCAATACGTAGCTATGGATGTAGGAAGGACGGTGTGGAGTTGAGGAAGAGATAACTAAATGCTCCATGGCTCGTAACAAACCACCATCCCTGTAACTGCTTCATTTCTTCCAAAATTGAGGCTAAAATATATTTTTCCACTGTAGCCAGGATATTCCAAAACTCGTTGTTGTCTTTCAGATAGACAGGACAGGTAACAGGATAGCCTTTCTATGCCGTGAATGAACTGATGCTTAGGAGCGTGTGTCCCTCCGTTAGGCTCTGAAGAGACAGTACACACAGTGTGGGTTCTATCTAGCTTGTAGAAAACCTGCAGCACACTGAGAGAAATACAAATAATTGCTGCCAATCGAGATGCTCACTGAAGAGAGCATTTAACGACCCTTCTGCTCTTCATCTGCCTCTCCCATCCTTTCTGGCCCCCTCTTCCAGGATGCTCCCTGACCTAAGAAGGGGTGGTATGGATGTCTTCTTCAGAGCTGAGGGCTCAATTGTCACTTGTTTTTCTCAGAACTTTGGGCAGTCATGAGTCTCAACTTTTACCATTGTTCACTTGCAAAGTGGCACTCCTCTGATTAAAACCAAGTGTAGCATTTGTCTATGGGTATAAACGGAGATATTTATAAAGCAGCTTGATTATATGACAATATAGCTAAACAGCAATGGTAAGTCTCCCCCTAAGGCCTTTCCCAGGTGTCGATTTTTGATTGGGTTTACAGTATCAGGTATAAACCCCTTCTTACTGCCTGTCTCCCCACCCTCCTCTTCTGCCACAATTTCTCCCTGACAATCATAGTCACCTAAACTGTTTTGGGGAACAGGAGGGTGATGTTTAATCAATCTTCTATAACTTCTTGGATGCTGATGAGGAGCATTGTCCATCTCTAAAGAGATACCACAAAACTCTCGTTTTATATATCAGTTGGAGTGGAGGCTTTTAGGTTTTGATTTCTTGTGAAAGGAAGTGGCTGAAACCCCTGCATCATAAGGAGTTTAGTTTGAAATGATAATGTATCCCAGAAGACATAAATTATACAAGATAAAAATAAAATACAGGATTAACCAATGGCCACATAAACCTTAAGAAAAAAATCAAACAATATCCTCTTTTCTCAAAGCATTTCCTTACGACTTTTACTGAAATTCTTGTTTTTTGGGGGGGGTCTATAAATTCCTAATCTCCTTTCTTACTTACTGGTTTTAGATTGTCTTTATTGTTGCTGTTCTTATTATTTTTAAGTTTTACTAATACTATGAACTGAAAGGAATCTGGGCACAGTTAACAGTTGATTACCTGTGGCTGTCTACTTGGTACCCTGTAAATGCTATAGAATGCAGGCACATGCAGACAACATGCACACACATATTCATCTATAAAGGCATTTTTTTAAGAAGTACCAGAGATTTTGTGCCACTTGTGAGCTATAAATTCTAATGCTGATTGGATTCCTATTTTGCATAACATTAAGCAATCTTGAATCAAAATCTGTCCTTTGAAAGGCAGGGCTTTTCTTAGCTCAAGGAAGAAGACTTACATGGGGAAGACATAGAGTTGGAGCCCGGTTTATGATTAAGCAAGCTTAGCTGGCATCAACAGTACTCCAAAACCATGACTCAAATGTCACGGCTGCGAGTACAAGTTTATCTTTAAAATGTAAGACAATAGTTAGTACAACTAAGACAATAGCAGCCATTTTTAGTGCATAACATAGTAAGCTTACCTAGATTTTGAATGCTGCTGCTAGCTGGGATTGTGTCCCCCGTGATTTTTTTTTAAGACAATATTTTGCTGTGTAGTTTTGGTGCCTATCCTGGAATTAGCTCTAATAAACCAGACTGGTCTTGAACTCACAGAGATCTGCCTGCCTCTGCCTCCTGAGTGCTGGAATTAAAGGTGTGCCCCACCAACGCCCAGCCCCTGTGATGTTTATTTTATTTTATAAATACAAATCATAAATCTATCACTTACACATAAAGAATGCTTCTGAAGCTGGTTATGGTGGAGCACACTCACAGAATATGTTCAAGGGGTAGAGGCAGAATGATCAGGAAATTAAAATCAACCTAAGAACAGCTCTGGAAAAAATAAGCTGGAACAGCTTGTCTAAAAAGGGATTTAACGCAAACCACTTAGAGAAATTTTGATTAGCATAAAGACTTTTCATTTTGTACTGTTTTGTTATTCATGAATCTTATAAAATAAAATAAAATTTTAGTTAATTCTAGAAGCTGTTTGGGAAGGAAATCGTTACCAAAATTTATATATCCAGTGTTGAAGTTCACAGATTAATGAAACTTATATAACTCTTGTGGATGCTGCTTTAAATAAACAAGTAGCTTTTTAAATTTTTATGAAACATGTAATAATCCAAAAATATAATGTGATAGGTCCTAACACATTAAGAGTACTCCCATTTATCAGGTGTATGCACTTCTTGAGCCTCCTATATCATCAAAATATTCACACTCACATATACCCACACATTACAGCCAAGCCAAAAAATAAAAACAAAAATAAAAATTCTTCAACAACATCACCTGAATTGCACAGCCTGTGTTGATCCAGAGAGTGTTACAGAGAAATATCAATCACCATTTCTTTGGATTCTCTGGAAAACCTTATTCCAATTCTTAAAGCTATGTCATAGCATGGAGTCCAAAAGACAACCCAATGTGAAGAGACAAGTACGAGGGCCTCTGAAGTGGACAGAAGCCTCCCTCTTCCTGTCCATGCCAAGCCCATAAGGAGATCTGATTAGAGCTTGAATCCCCCATCGGTCTAACGCAAGTGTTCTTGGGCACACCTGTATATGAGCAAATTCACAGAAGAATCAGAAACACTGGTTTCAATGCCCAGTTCTTCTGCACTTACTCTCCCATCTCGGGCTTCAAACTTGTTTTCTTGTTCCAGGGCAAGATCCTCCAAAAACCCCTGCTATGAAAATCTCTACAGTACTTTCTTTAATGCTCTTTTGAAGTAGCTGGCCAGTGAGATCCCATGGATTCCCAAACACTACAGGCAATTACCAGTGCTCTGGGTTACCCTCCAGAAACTGACAGACTCTGTCGCTGAAGATGCCATACTTGAGTCAAAGCATATGGAGAAATTAAGATGATGCTCCTAAGGAAGCCTCATCTCTACTGGCTAAGCTCCTGTAATACTGTAAGATGTTATGCATACTACTGTAGGTGAAAAATAGTCATCAGTCTTACACAGTTGTGAACTCTGGGAGTTCACAATTACAATAATTCCTGGCACGGCAAGACATGCCCACTGGTGAAGCAGTAAAGACATGAACATCACAGGAGTAAGCAACCATTTTCTGGCTGTATTTAAGGCCCCCTCCACATGATGAAACCTATACCTGGCACTCTTTTGGTGCTAAGAACCTGTGGCTAGGCAGACCATGGGCCCTAAGGTAGAAACTATAATTCTTCTAAATGCACATAGCAATAAAATAAATTCCAATGGCATATCCTTATACTCAGAGAGTGGTGCATCTTTCAGCCCCCATCAGTGAAGCTTCTGTTTATAGTAGATGTGATTGACATCTGTAACTGGTCAAGGGCTACAAAATAAGAGACTTGGATACCTTGCTCAGCCTAGATATAGTAGGGAGAGCCTGGGACCTTCCCCAAAGTAAATGTGCCTTACACTCTCTGAGGAGCGGATGGGGGCGGGGGGAGAAGGTAGAGGGAAAGGGATGAGAGGAGGGAGTGGGAACTGGGATTGGTATGAAAAATGAAAAAAGATTGTTTTCTTTTAAAAAATAAATAAAGGTGTGTGCTAGCACCAAAAAAAAAAAAACCCAAGAGACTAGGAAATGATTAAACCTAAATGAGGTATCTATGTCACACCACCTCCTCCCATGGCTCAGGAATCACTGCCGAAGAAGGTACAGGAAGAGTGCAAGAGCCAGAGGTGGTGGATGACTAAGGTAGACAGTAGACAGGGTCTGTCACCTAGCAGCTGCACATGTGACCTCACAGCAGTGTGACAGCGGGCAGCAAACTCAAGTCAGATGCAGTCTCGGCTCAGAGGGAGGCTAGGGCAAAGAGTGGCTCGTTGCACTGCGAGGTGGGAGTTATAAACAACTGATCACAACTGGAGAGGGGAAGTAAGTTCTCTTAAAGAGTGTAGCCCCTGGTAGCGGGAAGTCCCACATTCAAAAGTAGATTGCAGCACAAGTTGGACTCATGGGTCTTCAGGGAGAGAGGCAGAACGTTGGGTGGGAAGGCAAGGGCAGGCAGTCTTGGTAGAGTTGGAGGACGGGGATGCATATGATCAAAAGACATTGCCAAAGATTCTCAAGGAATTAACTTTGAAAAGAGAAAAGAGTAAATGAAAGGCAACCATGAGCTATTAGGGTATTAGGTACAGAAAAACTGCTTATACGAATGAATGTCTTTGTTCTTTTGTTGTTGATGATGATTTAAATCACCATCTAAGATAAAAATATAAGTAGGTAGAGTTGGTCTTTGTATCTAATGCGCTTAGGGAATGTCTTTCAACTGGGTAATTATCTCCATGCCCTCAGGGATGGAATTGCCTATAGTAAATGGATAGGAGGGGTGTGGAGAAGGGCTAGGCCATAATAAAGCAGAAGTAAGTAAAGCATAGTAATATAAAAGAGGGGAACAAAGTTAACTTGGAGTTGTCAGGCAGAGTCAGCATGAGAAACCAGCAGGCATTAGGACTTGGCAGGTTGACGGATTTGGCACCCGTAGAGTCTCCACAAAGCCCTGTCTGAATCTGCCTTTCCCTGTCTTACCATCAGGCATCAGAAAAGGTGCAATGAAGAACCACAGAAAGGAAGGTTGGGGGGTCACACACTAATGCCAATGGTGCTGGAAAGTCTGGGACGTGGCATTGCTGGGAGACCCAGTGGTTTCTTGTGCTAAGGGCCCAGAGCACTAAGGAAGGCCTCTCTTATCTTTATTAGCACCAACATGACTGTCCCCCACCACCACCATGGAGAAAGTGAAGTCCTGAGTCAGTGAAGACCTGGATGAACCTATATTGTTAGACATGAGTAGGCCGTGTAAAGAACCGTGGCCTCCAACCCATGGGAAAAGAGCAAAACCTTCTTCTAGTCCAATGCCAGTGAATACCAACAATTGACCAGTGTGTGTGATAGCTAGCAACCACAGCTTCCTTCTCCAAGGCGTTGACACTGTTTCAATACAAAGACGTCCCCCCAAGACTAGTTAGCCCTTTCCCATGTGCTGTACATAATAAACACACTAAGGTTGCCCATCCAAGTGCACATAGCCCATCTGACCACAGCTTTTCTGGACCTCTATCTCTGTCTTCATTCCCTTGCCACCCCAGTCGGGTTTCCACGACCCAAGGAGTACAGGTTGTGGTATCCCCAAAGTCATCACGTATGTGATCAGCTGGCAGTTCCTCCAGTGAAGGCCCAATGTCATTCAAATTATCAGAACATGAATCCCTGACAGGGAGTGGGGCTGGGGTTCCGCATGTCTCCCGCTTTTGACCTGTATCATTGTGGATATGTACAAGCCTGTGAACTTAAAGGTGGACCCCCTCCCCAGGGAGTTGCGATTTTATTGAAAGTGAAGATTTGGTAGCTGTCCTCTAAGAGAAAAGCTTGTCTTCTTTTCCATGAAGTATTAGTTGGTAGCTCCCTAAGCAAAACATTCTTTTAGTTTAAAAAGTCATGTTCAGGTTCAACTCAACTAAACGTTCATACAGAGATAGAGGGAAAAACCAAAACTTTCACTAAGTACTAGACACAGTGTTGAAAAAGAAAAGACCAAGTACAACTCTGGGTTTTTTTTTTTTACCCTAATGTGCTAATTTGGATTGGTAGACAATATTTTATTTTTTTGTTATTGTTTTGGTTTGTTAATTTTTAATGATGGAAACAAAAATACACCTAAAAGTGAAGCTTCTGGAAAAACCATTTGGTCTTCCCTGTCATGGATGTTCCTCAAACTTGACCTTGGCTTTGTGCCTGGCCTTGCATTTCAGAACTGGGTCTCTAGAAACATCCTGTTGACAACAGTTTTGTCCAAAGGGATGTCCACAGAGGGCCTTGTGGTGATTGTCGTTATAAACGTTCACAAAGGAACTCTATGATCCTTTTGATCTCTTGGTGATTTTCTTCTTGCCCATGACAGCTGTCACTTTTCAGGTATAGCAGTCAATTCCAGCCAGCAGGGCATGGCTGTAAGGCTGGATTGAGGTGCCATCATCAGTGTTCTTCATTGACGGCTTTGCTACTGGAGTAGCATCCTGCCGGGACCAACACCACTTTCCTGAATTTCATGGACTTACCATTTCAACAGCAAGCAGCCAGTACCCAACTCAATATCGTATTTTCTAAGCCAAGTTGTTCTTCTCATCTACAATTATCACAAATAAGTAGCTGTTATTCTGTTTGACTAAAATAAATTTGTATTAAAATGAACACATACTGTGATAAAGATGGCTATTACTGACTGGGAAAAAAAAATTCCTCTCTATCCCTCCAAGAAGGTATGGCTTTCTCCTTGAAAACCAGAACACTTCTTCAGATTGTTCCTGCATTCAACCAAGAAGAAATTCCTGTCTTTTAACCTAGTGAAAAAAAATACATCTCTTGTCCCACTCCAGAGTTTAAGAGCTGGTCATACACCTGTGACAGTCGCGTCACCCAGTTTCTTCTTACAGCACAAAGTACACATCTTCTCAGCTGGATGTTCCCATCTGGGCTGAGTCATCTGGCAGAAGCCACAGCTTGTGGTTGCCAACAGGTTGACGTCGCCGGCCGAGCACAGCCCGGGCTGGCACACAGGGCCTTTCATCGGGTGCAATCTGCAACACATGCGGATGCACGGTGCCAGTTGTGGATCTGTGGGTGTCGCAGTGAAAAACAAGAAAAGAGTGGCTTCCAGCTCGGGTTGCTTGTTGGCGTGAAAAGTGCGATGCTGAGTCCCATTGACCATTCTATTGGAAAAAGTATGAAGGTCAGTCCCTACTTGGACACAGATCTCTTACTCCCAGAGTAGAAGCCACTGAAAATAGGAACATTGATTTACTTAAGCAGATATGTCTCAGCCAACTAAGAAAGCAATACTATGACAAACAAAAACCTAGAGAAAATCTACCTGTGCAATACTTCATATGCACCTGCCCAAGATATAGTTTCCTGTTTCAAATATTTTATTTTGTGTATATGGGTGTTTTTCCTGCTTATAAGTTTGTGAAACACATGTATGAAATGTCCATGGAGGCCAGAAGAAGACACTGGATTCCCCGGGACTTGAGTTACAGAAGGTTGTGAGCCACTGTGTTGGTGCTGGGAATCAAATCCAAGTCCTCTAGAACAGCAGTCAGTATTCTTAAACACAGTCTCTACAGCTCCTACTCTGCTGTTTTTAATAGCGCATTAACACTATACAGTGTCTTTTGCTTTACAGAAGCTTCTCAGTTTTAGTAGGTCCCATTTATTCAATGCTGCCCTTAATGTCTGTGTTGCTGGGGTTATACATAGGAAGCGATCTCCTGTGCCCATTTGTTGTAGGGTGGTTCCCACTTTCTCTTCTATCAGGTTCAGTGTGTTCGGACTGATATTGAGGTCTTTGATCCATTTGGACTTGAGTTTTGTGCAAGGTGATAGATATGGGTCTATTTTCAATCTTCTACAGGTTGATATCCAGTTGTGCCAGCACCATTTGTTGAAGATGCTTTCTTTCCTCCATTGTATACTTTTAGCTCCTTTATCGAAAATGAGGTGATCATAGGTTTGTGGGTTAAAATTTGGGTCTTCTATGCGATTCCATTGATCGACTTCTCTGTTTTTATGCCAGTACCACACTGTTTTCATTACTGTAGCTCTGTAATAGAGTTTGAAGTCAGGGATGGTAATGCCTCCAGAAGATCCTTTATTGTATAGGATTGTTTTAGCTACCCTGGGTTTTTTGTTTTTCCATATAAAGTTGATTATTGTCCTTTCAAGATCTGTGAAGAATTTTGCTGGGATCTTGATGGGGATTGCATTGAATCTATAAATTGCCTTTGGTAGAATTGCCATTTTTACTATGTTGATCCTCCCAATCCAAGAGCAAGGGACGTCCTTCCATTATATTGTGGCTTGTTTGCTAATTTGAACTTTTAAGGATGAAGGCAGAGTTTAATCAGGATATTTAAAGGTTAAACTGGTCTTTAGAAACTGAGTTCAGTTTCTACCTATAATAGCCTTGATTGGGTAAATTGAATGAGTAATAATCTAGTGATATTTTAGGTCTCTAACTGAAAATATAATTTATATGTATATTAGAACATTATTTAAATCATTTTAGCTGTGATATGATGTTTGTGTTGTTGGTTAGATGTGAAAATGATTATTTAATAATGTGACATGAATGAGACTTTTATATATTAAAAATTATATATAACAAAAAAACACTATACAAACAATTCAATATAGTTCAAAAACATAAATTTAAAAAATATATTGCTATATTTGAAAGACTGTTTGGCTTTAAACTCAATTTTATCTGAACTATGACAAGGATTTTTTAAAGTAATAATTTAATACTTCATGGTAAAATAATTAGTCCACATACGTATGCACACTATATATAATATAATATATATTAGATGTGACTTTTACTACATATCTATACATATATATACACACTATCAAAAAGTCATACTTTCAGAGATGCATCAAAGCCAGGAGTCTAGAATCCATGCAATACAGGGAAAGATGGAACTATATGGCAATGCTTAACTTACCAAAAAGATGAGAAAGATTTGCCATGACAGGCTTTAAGATGTTGTCTTGGTTACTGATCTAATGATGTATGGGGGGATACCATGACTAAGGCAGCTCTTAGAAGAGAAAATATTTAATTGGAAGCTTGCTTATTGTTTCAGAAGGTTAATCCATCGCCATCATGGTGAGGAGCATGGGAGCATGCAGACAAACTTGGCACCGTCTCAATAGCTGAGAACTACATCCTGATCTTCAGGCAGCAGGCAGAGCAAAGGACACTGAGTGTTAACTTTGGAAGCCTCAAAGCCCACCCCAGCAACATTCCTCAACAAGACCACACCTCCTGATCCTTCGGGAACCAAGCATTGCAGTATATGAGCCTACAGGGTTCCCTCTTATTCAAACCAACACATATGTGAAAAGCTAGTGGTCCACAAATTTCTGTAGACGAATTAGGGTGGATACAGTACAGAAAGGGAAAAGTTCTCGAATGAAAATAAAACATGGCCATCAATTATCATCAAGAACCAAACTGACCACCTCACACTGAAAGAAATTCCCACTCATTAGATCTATGTCCAGAAGAGACTGGACAGTCATCTTCCATCTTCTCTGAGCCCTCGCAGAGATAGTTTCTCATATTTGGAGGATTAGGGTGGCTTACAATGCTGTGGTTTGGTTGTGGCATGCAATAGCTTATTGACAAGAGGTTTCTGTTGTTGGTATTGCTGTTTCTGTTCATTTTCTATTCCTGGGACTGGTTTTACCTCCTGTAGAGCAGCCCTAAATCTATTTGTATAGCGCTTACCACAGCCACACTACAATATCTCTTTGGAACACTATCCTCTGCAATGTTTAGAAGTTATGCCAGCTGGGGCTGTGGGCATCGCTGTCACTTCCTGTCAGTGTTTTCATTCCATCTCTGCCCTGGGAGTAGTCCCAGCAGTGGCATCGACTTTTACAAACAAAGTCAACATCGTGCCCTCTCTTGATCCAGCAGAACAAAACAGGAGGTAGCTCAGACTCCAGTGCTTACTATTTTCAATATGTCTATGTTTGTCAAGGACATTTCTTTTCTAGTTACTCTGGAAAACCCCAAGTTGCTCCATCATTTTCATAGGCCAATGGTTCATTCATTTTCACAGAGAACCTTGTTTTCTGCCGTGTCTGTGCAAGGAAATAGGAGGCATAAAAGAAAACAGTTTTGATCCAGCTGGAATCAAAGTTAATCATAATCCTCACTTCTCCTTTGCTCTGGCAGCAAAGAATGATAGGAGAATTAAACAAAAGGTGACTCACTCATTAGACTAGACGTAAGCAAAAATCATGGGAAGCGATTCTACATTCCCTTTCTTCCTGGACCCCAACCACTCCTGTGAGAGGACAAACATGCCTTCCACATGTGGCAGATCGGTGCTGTGTGTCTACCTAGCTGAAGCCTGGTGAACTGGAAGAAATACTGGAGATTTCTGCACATCAATGACCATGACGCTACTCAGAGAAACGTATCATTTGATCTTCTAGACAGCTTTCTAACCTTCTAACCTCAGACACATTCGCCCTTGAGCTTCTAGCCTAAGTGCCCTTAGCATTATTTCAGGTCTTCTGCCAAGTGTGCTAAGTGTTTCATGTCTTCTTAAATAGCCGCAGTTGCTACAGGACAAGACAGAGCTACCAGAGAACATTCAAGTTCAAGCACTTAAGTAACACAGAAGCCAGACACAGAGTCCTCAGTTTTGTTTTCCAACATGTATGTTTATTCAATTTACAAAGATGTAATCTCCAACACAGAAAGGGAGAATTTTAAAGCCACTTTGGTGGAATTCATCGTTCCCAAGGATTCCTGAATCTGTTTTAAAAGTCTATAGTTCTGTCCAGTGAGGCCAATGGTGACTCAGAACGAAGATGTGACTGCGTGTGCCCAAAATAATATTCAAATTGTGTGCAGTTATCAACAGGATCTTCAGGCTGCAGCTCTTTAAGAAGGGTAAGCATTTGGATGTTAGAAAACAATTTGGAATTGCACTACAGATAAGGTTAAGACATTCTCTCTACAAATCAAGCATCTGGTGCAGAAACTGCTGAAATTGTCCCTTAGAAACAACTAAGCAAAAAAACCCATGCACAGCCTTCCAACTAAAAACATCCTCTCTACTGTTGCTGCTTTTGAGCCAATAAAACTAAAAGCAAACTGGAACACTGAGTTAAGCCTTGTTCCAGTTCAGATAGGATGACAAGAAATACATAGAGAGTCAGGATATTTAGTCATGATACTTAGCAAGCCCATGTTCTTCAGAAGAGACCCATGTTGTGGGAGACCAATATAAGTGGCTGTGTGGGGACTGGCAGGGAGGAGGGAAACCAGTCCAGTGGTACCCGGCAAGACAGAGAAAAATGTCCAGTTACAGACTGACTTCTGAGAGGGCATGCCAAAGAGTACCTTAATCTTGTTCATTACTTTGGCCACAGAAGTCAAATGCTATCCCTATTTTAGTTTGTCAATTGATCAGTCCTACATGAACATATACAATAAATACATGCATGAGAAGCTGTTGGAATTATATCCTATTCTCAAGACTGATGCTAAAGTGATCGCTGAAATTTTTAAATGTTTCTTAGGACCCGGAAGATTGCTCAATTCAGTGACTAAGAGTCTTTGCAGTTCTTCCAGAAGATCTCAATATTAGCACTGGCACCTCACAACTACCTGTAACTCTAGCTTCAGAGGACCTAACACACCCTTCTGATCTACACACGCACACACTCACACAGAGACTGACAGACAGACAAAGGAAAATAAATGCCTAAAAATAAGTTTTGCTTGAGAAACCCTTGTTTTATCAAAAGATATATACTTTGTATAGGAAAGATGAGAGCCTCAAACCTAAGGACTGGCATAATTTGTAAAGGTTTTCTGTTCTGATAATGTTTTACCCAAAATCTGTGATAGGAATTTCAAGTTCATTTCAGCTGTTGATTTGAAATATAGTAAAGGCTAACTTATTCTTCCCAGTATCTTTAAGATTTTCATATCTGGGTCAATGAGTTGGCTCAGCTGATAGCAATTCGTGAGTAGCAAGCCTGATCATCTTAATTTGAACTCAGGACCCACAGGGAAGAAAAGAACAAACTCCCAGAAGTCATCTTTTAACTCTCATTCATGTGTCATAGGATGTGTGCATCCACACTCAAAACATATATCACATATGTACAGATACACAATAATATTGTAAATGGTTTTCATTTCTATGATAGCTAAAAGTGATCTCAAATACTTTCAAATACCTTCATCTGTGACCTTAACTTGGAACTCCTCTTTTTTTCTTCTCATAATGGTGGAAAGATAGAGATAAAGAGAAAGTGGAAACTTATTTAGATTCTCTTTTGAAGTCTTTGAACCAATAGTTATTTCTGAATACAGTCAAACACATAAAGCATGTTGGTTTCAGCAGAGAGGTCAGAATAGCCACTCCGAGACTGGCAGGTTCTCCAGGAGCCAGTATGAAGTAACACAATAGTTACTCTAGCCAGAGCCTGAGATGGGACACAAATTAGTCTGGGCTTATCTGTGGTCCAAGAGAAGAGCACAAAAAGACAGTTCTGGGTTTCACACAATACAATCTCTGAGAATAACTAGAAATAAACAAGTAAGACTTTGGAAAGGAGTTTAATATCCTTCTGTAGCAAGTAAGACTGGCCAGAGCCAATTTGAGAAACTTGACATCAGTGGGCACATGAAAAACTAACAGGAGGTCACACTCTGCAATCATACTGCTTAAATTTGTTCCCTTGGAACAAAGTCAAGCTCATCATTAACTTCTTCAAAACTAAGTTTACTCTCTAAATAATGATGATAATAATAATAATGACATATGTGATTATTTCAGAGACTAGCAAAACAATACACTTTAATATATAAAGCACCAGCATTTTGTATTTATTTATTATTATTAGCTTTCTTTATGTGTGCATGCATGCATATATATGTGTGTGCATGCAAGCATATGTGTTTGAGTGTGTATGTAATATAATGTGTATGTCCATGTGTGTCTGTGTGTGGGTAGTATAATGTATGTGTCTATATTGTGTGTATGTGTGTAGTATACTGTGTGCATATGCCCATGTGTCTGTGTGTCTATGTGTTGTTCATGCATGTGCCCATATGTATATGTATGTGTGTGTGTGCACACGCATATGGGTTTGGAAACCAGAGGTTGACATCATCAGTGTCTCTACCTCATTTTGCAATAGTCTCTCACTTAAACCTAGAGTTCACTGATTGGATAGACTGGCTGGCTAGTGAGCCCCAGGGATCCTCCTATCACTGTCTTCTAGCACAGCAATTGTAGGAATATACTCCCATGCGGGCTTTTATGGGAGTTCTGAAGAAGCAAGCCAAGTCCTCATTTTTACACAGTAAACCCTTGGCCCACTGAGTTCTGTCTCTACTCCCTGCATTGTTTCTTTATTGGAGATTTGTCTGGATTTGATAGAATTTTTTTTAAAAAATAAAGAAGAGAAGAGAAAAGAGGAAGAAAGAATAAAGAAGGGGAGGAGAAGACAAGCCAGCCTTATTACTTTTGTCAGAAGCATGGAGTTTTTGTCTAAATTGCATAAGTTACAGCGTCTTTTTCTTGCTCAAACTTCATCAGAATTCCCCATATCTTCTATCCTTGCAAAAAAAAAAAGTCTCTTAAATGCCAGTTCAACTGCCTTGCTCATTCTCCTTTGCAATCTATATTCTAGCTATGCTAGTAAATTTGCAGTCCCCCACTTGCAATCTCATGCATTCACCCTTGGAATGTGTCCTTGCTCCTGTAAGCAAGGATTCGTTTTCCGAGATGCTGCAGTTCCACCCCATTCTCCACACCGGCTTCCCATCAGCTGTTTGCTCAGGCAGCACACCTTCTGACTACCCGTGACTTGGCTGAGCGTAATGGATCCCTTCTTTGATATTTTGAACCTACTAGCACCTACTTCTTTCATGTGTCAGTCTTTTTTCTACACACATCTGTCACCTCACTAGACTAAGATTCTGAAGGACAGAGAACCTAGCATTGGTGATGAATGTACATTTTCTGAAGTAAGCGTTTCAATTCTTTCGTTGCAGTCTTGTGAGGTCATTCCATTCACAATTGCCATACGAGGCCCACAACCACAGCTACCTTCAACACAATGAAATCATCTTGTTATAACTAGTTCTGGATCCACAAAACGGGCGTTTTCTCCTTGAAATGCTCTATGGCTGCTTCCTCATGTTAAGAAGGTTACAAAGAGGGGCTGGAGAGATGGCTCAGTGGTTAAGAGCATTGCCTGCTCTTCCAAAGGTCCTGAGTTCAATTCCCAGCAACCACATGGTGGCTCACAACCATCTGTAATGAGTTCTGGTGCCCTCTTCTGGTCTGCAGACATACACACAGACAGAATAATATATACATAATAAATAAATAAATAAAAAAAAAAGAAGGTTACAAAGAGCAAAGAGGTAGGGCAGGAATGGAAAAGAGAACTCTTGGGATGGATACAGAGCTTCATCTTCATTGTGCTTCATTTTGTTCTCAAACTGAAAAGAGAAAGGCAGGTGGATAGTTCTTCTCTCGTGCCATCTCACAGTAGCCGATGGGCATCTCCAATATGTAAAGGGCTAACAGCAAGGAATGGGGAGAAGCAGTCCTTTAGGCTGGAAAGCCAAGGACAGACCCAGCCTCTCTTCACACTGGCTACTGTGTGTTCAGGGATTCCTAAAAGGAAAAATGTTCCATACTCTCAGTTTGATGCAAGTGAGTCTCCATTTCTTCATTCCACAAGTGCTTCTTGGGTACCACCTGTGTTCAAGGCACTACAGATACATAAGTAAATTGACAGAGAAAGTGTCTGCTATTGTTTTTTATTTTATTTTTAAAAAAAACTATCTTTTTTCATTTTACATACCAATCCCAGTTCCCACTCTCTCCCCTCCTCCCATTCCATCGACCTCCCCCACCCCATGTCCACCCACTCCACCTACATTGCTTTGGGGAAGGCCCTCCCTACTATATCTAGAATGAGCAAGGTATCCATCCAAAGAGAATGGATTCCCAAAAACCCAGTACAAGCAGTAGGGATAAATCCTGGTGCCACTGCCAGTGGCCCCACAGTCTTCCCCAGCCATGCAGCTGTCACCCACATTCAGAGGAACTAGTTTGGTCCCATGCTAGTTCCTTCCCTGTCCAGCTGCAGTTGCTGAGCTCCCATTAGCTCAGGTAAACTGTTTCAGTGGACGTCCCCATCATAATCTTGATCTCTTTACTCATATTCACACCACTCCCATTCTTCAACTGGACTTTGAGAGCTCAGCCCAGTGCTCTGCTCCACTGTGGGTCTCTGCCTTTGTTTTTATCAGTTGCTAGATGAAGGCTCTATGGTGACATTAGGATAGTCATCCCTCTGACTGCAGGGCAAGGCCAGTTTGGGCACCATCTCCTCTATTGCTTAGGGTCTTAGCTAGGGTCATCCTTGTGGATTCCTAAGAATTTCTCTAGTGCCAGATTTCTTTCCAGCCCCACAACGGCTCCCTCAATCAAAATATCTCTTTCCTTGCTCTCTATCTCTGTCCTTCCTCCACCTCTACTATCCCATTCCCTCAAGTTCTCCTCCCCCCCTTCTACCCTCCTCTTTCCCTTCCACCCTACCTTCTTGCTCCACCCCCATACTCCCAATTTTGTCAGTAGATAAGTGGATACTAGCTGTAAAGCAAAGGATAATGAGCCTATAGTCCACAACCCTAGAGAAGCTAAGTCACAAGGTGAACCCTAAGTTATAAAGCTACTGCACTGGTTATTTTTAGGTGGGGGGGGGGCATTGAAACTTGGACATAGTTTTCCTATAAGGCAATTTCTCTACCCACATAGAAAACAAGCCACTGTATGACCCTTCTTGTCCCTACCAATACTCAGTTTTGATGTAATCGGATCATAAAGTGCCAGACATTAAGATGCTGCCAAAACAATACAATGGAAAATAAAGTATGTCAAAAGGCTGGAGGAAATCCCAATTTTAGGGTTGCTATAGTCTTCTGTGTATTAATTATGCCCTTCCCATTTTCTTCCTCAATCTGAGATGATTTATTGGTGCACAATCTGGAATAAGAAATTTACCCCAAGGCGTTGGAAAGATGGATCAGTAGTTAAGAACAAGTACTGCTCTTCCAGAGGACCAGTTTAGTTCACACTGTAAAGCTCATAATCCCCTCTTACTTCAGATACAGGGGGTCCAACACTTTCCTCTAGTCTCCATGACTACCTGTGCTTACATTACCCACACAGACACACACACACATACACACACATTTTTAATTAAAATAAGTCCTTTTTTTAAAGAAAATTCATCCTAGGCTAAAGGTGTAGCACAATGGTAGAACACTTGCTTAGAATGCAAAAGATCCTGAGCTCAGTACTTACATTGTAAACCATGATCATCATCATCATCATCATTATCAAAACTCCCCTTCCTTCTTGTGTATGAATAAAAATGTAATCAGCCAGCTTCCTACTCCTGCCACCATGCCTTCGCTACCTGTTGGCATGGCTTTCTTGTGTAGATGGATGCTATTGTCCTAGAACCGTATGCTAAAATACACTATCTTTTCTTATAAGTTGTTTTTTGTCATTTTCTTAGTTAAGGTTTCTATTGCTGTGAAGAGAAACCATGACCAGAGCAACTCTTATAAAGGAAAGAATTTAATTGGGGCTCACTTACAGTTTTAGACACTCAGTACATTATTATTGTGGCAGGGAACATGGCCACAAACGGGGAAACATAGCTGAGAGTCCTACATCCTACAGGCAACATGAAGTAGATTGAGACACTCTGGGTGATATCCTGAGCATCAGAAGCTTCAAAGCCCTCCCCCACAGTGACACACTTCCTCTACTAAGGCCATGCCAACTTCAAAAAGCCACACCTCCTACTAGTGCCTCTCCTTATGAGATTATGGGGGTCAATGACATTCAAACGACCACAGCCATCCTCATTTATTGTAGCAACAGAAAAGTGACTAATACAGAAACTGGTTTAAGAGGGTTGTTATTAGAGACCTGACCACATGGCTTCTATGTCTTTGGACAATTTTATGGAAGAATCAAGGACTTTGGGCTAAAAGTTACATTGAATTTTGGAAGCAGGGCCTAACTGACCATTCTGTTGGGAGCTTGGAAAGTAGAGACATTGAGAGAAATAAAGGACAGTAGAAACCCAGTTTATAAGATTTGAGTACAGAAATACGGACTCTATCAGAAATAGAGGTGGGGGCTGTTCGCGTGAAGAATTCGTGGCAAAGAATCTGGCTTCCTTCTGTCCATGTCCTGAGAACTTGTGTGAACCAGAATTCAAAAGGAATGAACTAACTTATTTAATGTAGGAAATTTCAAGATGGTATCATATTGAGTCTGTGGATGATTGTTACTGACTGCTCACATGCAATTCTACAATTAAAACAAAAGCAACAAGTGGGACAGAAAAAAATGTAAATGTGTAGCTCGGTGAGGAAAAGAACACTAGAAAGCTCAAGTTAGAGCCACCATCTGTGCTGTGGTTGTTACAGAGATTAGTGCTTCTAAAAAGGAAAACTCTTGCTGTTCATTAGAAAGATAAGATGCCCTAAGGGCAATGCTACCATCAGCTAAGACTTCTACTTGTGAACGAAGAGAGCATTCAGGGTTTCCTGTTCTTAGACAGCAGATACCAAGGAAAGTTTCATCAGCTTCAGCATAGAGAAGCTGCTGTAACCATGGTCCAGGGGACCCATGATACATCTCAAAATTGCAAATGAACTAAGTAGTATCAGACATGGAGCTCTAGCATTTGGTGTTTGCATGGCTGGGCTTCAATCTATCTTTGGCCCAAACTTTTCTCATTCTGCCTCCATTCCTCCCTTTGGAAACAGGAATGTATATTTTGTGCCATTATACTTGGAAGTATGTCATTTTTTTTATTTTTTAATTTTACAGTGGGTTAACTGATTGTCTTGAGTCTCAGGAGATGCTTTGAGCTTTGTATTTTTGAACAGTGTTTGAACTATTAAAAAGTATAGAGATCAAGACCCAGAAAGACATGCATGGTATGTATTCACTCATAAGTGGATATTAGACATAAAGCAAAGGATAACCAGCCTACAGTCCATGACCCCAAAGAAGGTAGGCAACAAGGAGAATCCTAAGAGAGACCTTCATGGATCCCCTGGGAAGGGTAAATAGACAAGATCTTCTGAGAAAATTGGGAGTGTGAGGTGGGGGAGAAGGTGAGAGAGAGGAGAGAAGGGAAGGGGAAATGGAACAGGCTGGCTGAGATGGGGGAAGGACAGAGAGGGAGAGATAGGAAAGAGATATCTTGATTGAGGCAGCCACTACCAGGCTAGCAAGAAACCTGGAACTAGGGAAATTCCCAGGAATCCACAGGGATGACCCCAGCTAAGACCCTAAGCATTATTGAAGAGGGTACCTGAACTGGCCTTCCCCTGTAATAAGACTGATGACTACCTTATATTGTCATCATAGACACTTCATCCAGCAACTGATGGCAACAGATGCAGAGATCCATAGCTAAGCACTGGGGTAACCTTCCAGAGATCAGTCAAAGAGAGGGAGGAGCAATAATATGAGCAAAGGGGTCAAGATCATGATGAGGATACCCAGAGAAACAGCTGACTGGAGCTAGTGGAAGCTCACTGACTCTAGACTAACAGTGGAGGAGTCTGCATAGGCCCAAATTAGGGCCCTCTGAATGTGGGTGACAGTTGTGTGGCTGGGGCAGTCTATGGAACCACTGGTAGTGCTTGAACTGGCTTTTTGGAGCCCATTCTCTTTAGTGGAATATATTGCTCAGGCTAGATATAGTGGGGAGGGCCTTTGTCCTTCCCAAAGTGATGTGGGGGGTGGGCTGGGAGGAAGGTGGGAGGAAAAGAGGGAGTGGGAACTGGATTGGTATGTGAAGTGAGAAAAGACTGCTGAATTTTTAATTAAATAAAAAACTATGAAGAAATTTGAAGCAAGGCTAATTGTATTTTGCATTATGAAATGATCATGTCCCAAAACTCATGTATTTGAATACTTGGTCTCCAGTTACTGACTCTGTCTGAGAAAGCTGTTGAATCTTTTAAAGGTAGAACATACTAGAGGAAGTATATCATTCAGGACAAGTTCTGAGAAGTTTCTAGGTTGCCCTCTCCTTCCTATGCATATAAAAAACCTGATCAACCTGTTCCTTTCTGTTACTGTAACCATGCCCTCCTTGCCTGTTGTCATGTCTTCCCCATCAAGACTGACTCTATCACTCTGGAAGCATAAGCTACAATAAACCTTTTCATCCTCTTAAAGTATTAACATCATCATCATCATTAGATGGACTCTAACACTCTAGAACTATAAGATAAAATAAACATTTTTATCCTTTTAAAATAGTATTATTTATTATTATTCATAATGCTAGTCATTTCTCTATATTGAAGAATGCAGTTACTTTGAAAAGTTAAGTTTTTAAGTGCAATTAATACCACTATAATTCTTTTTTTTAAACTTACTCTGTTTGTAAATGTTTCCTGTTCTTAATGGGTCATGCAACTTAAGTAAGAGTTGAAGATTATATTTGCCTTTTTCATTACAGCTGCTTTAAATTTCCTGATATATAAATTATATTGTAGCACAGAAGCGTCTCAAAGTACAATTAACTTTGAACTTCTGCATCTTCCTTACTTTGTTATTAAAAATACATTCATGTAGGCCGTGACAGCATGAACTTTATAGAATCCATTTACTCAGGAGGTTAAGGGTGAATTGATGGGGAATTGAATTAGGACTGTGTGAAGGCATAAAAATACTCACCTACTTCCTGTTATAAAAAATAAAGGTCACACTATTATTGGGATATAAAGCACAGTAAAAAAGAAACACAGTAGTGAAACTTATTTTTAATTTGGCTCACTATCTTTCCCTATAGAAATAAATCCAGAAATGCATCATCATGGCAGTGCTTCCATCATAATTTGGCATTTTATAGTAGCTACCATCCCTAAATGCTAACACAAGAATGACAACGGCTTAGCTTAGAAAATTTTACACATTCAGGAAAAACCAAAAGAGTAATTTATCAGGCATGTGAAAGAAATGTTTACGTTTGTCCTAATATCAGAGCTATTTGGGTCTGTCCTAATTTGATTACGATGTTACCTGAGGGCAAGGGAGAAGTTCTAGAAAGTGAGCGGAAATTAAAAGGGCAGCAGGGCAGCAGGGCAGCACAGTCCTTGAGAGCACTTTCATCTTCCGAAGGAAAACAAAGCCAGCGAAATGTTGCAGAAGATCCACTTAGAGTTCAAATTTTTAAAGGGGCAAATTTCAAATGGCATGGATTATCGAAGCTAGTAAAAATTTGAAAACAAATTCTTTTAATGTTATTTTAGCCCCCCAACCTCAATAAAGCCGGAGAAATACTATCACATGATCTGTCTCCCTCTGCTGCAGTGGATTTCTTACATTTGTATGCTGCCCTCACTCAGTTAAAACAGTTAGGGCACATGACTGCATTTCCTCGTCATAACATATAAGCATCCAATTGCCTATTTATTCTCATTAAGTTTCTGCAGATTCAAAATTTTGTTTCAAATTAGCTTAAACTTTAACCATTTAAAATGGAAACTTCTGTTTTATCTGTTTTTATTATTTCTTTTATTTTCGATATTATAATATTAATATTGTCTTTCTCCTTTCCTTTTCCTCCATCTAAACCACACATAATACCCTCCTGGCTCTCTTACAAATTCATGAAAGAATTCTGTTTTCACTACTTGCTGTCATTTGCATGTTTACATATATACTCCTAATACATAAATACAACCTGCTCAGTGTATATAATTTTGCTTGTATATGTATGTTTCTGGGGCTGACCACTAGGTAATGGATAATCAGTTGGTGTGCTTTTCCTTGAGGAAGACTAGCGCTTCCTCTCTCAGCATTCCTTAGCAGCCTGTAGTTCTTTGTGTTATCCATGTTTTCATGGAGTAAGAAATGCACTAGTTCTGCGAGCCTTTTAAAACTGTGGGATGTAAAGAAAGACTTATCTTACAGATAGCCATGAAGACACATGCATTGATATATGTGTGCTTGCACGTACATAGCCATGTTTTAAGCCTTAGTTAAGAACATTGGTTTCAAAAAAACAAACATCCTAAATCTACCCAATTCAATGGCTTTGCCTTTCTGCCTTGAAATGTCCTTGTGTGTAGAAAGTTTCACGTTCTAGGTCAGTAGTAATTTGTTAGTACGAGATCTTAATACATACATTATGATACAACTCCAGATAGATATAAGAATATAAATAATGGTAGAAGATAGTTCAAGTGCGAGATTTAGAAAAATTCAAGTTTTCTCTTATTTGTATGAGTAGCCTGTTAAAACTATCATGTGTAGAAACAATATATGATTCTCATGGATTTTACTTGACTGATTTCTCATTTTGTTCATTACTGGCTCCTTGTTCCATCACAATCAGATTAGCAGTGTTATCCTATTTATATATTTTAGATGTGAGATTGCTTAATGTTCCTTTGAGATGTATCCCATAATGCTTTTATTTCATAATTTCTAAGCTTTATAACATTATATTATATATATAATTATATGTAAACATATTGCGTATATGTATGAGTATAACCTTACTGTTATAGGAAAACTTGATAAATTACCAATTAAAAAAATCTATGACAAAGAAAACTGAACATCAGATTAGAAAACGGTGATAAGTTTTACATATTTCACAAATTAAAGTACAGGGTACCCAATCACATTTTAATTCTGGATAAAATTGAGTAAATTTTAGCACAAGTATATCACACATAACATCTGGGATCTACTTGGAGAAAAGTTTATTATTTTTTTTACAGTTTAAATTGCACTGTTGTCCTGTGTTTGTCTGACAAACCCATTCAAGGGAGTGAACAGATGTTATTTTACCGTTTACTCCATGTACTAATCAAAAGGTTTGTATGAGGCAAAGAAAGATTTGGCATTCACAGCTTTGACCCCTGATGCACTCAGGAAGTCTTGCTCTTCTTGATCTACTCTGTGTGTTCCTTCCCTGATTTAGGGAACGAGTTCTGCAGAGGTTCTGTTCAGAAAAAGGGACCCAGGCATTTCTAGAGCAGTAGCCAGGAGCAGGGGAAACATTTGTTAGGAGGGTTAGGAGCTTAAGTGTGAGTCAGGTGCTAAGTAAAGTGCAGGTGGTTCATTATCTCCTTCATCCTCCTTCGGCCCATTTCTCAAAGGAATAAACTGAGATAGAAAAGGCCAAGGTTTCACAGCAAGTCGTTAAGAAAATAAGACCCAAAACTCAGCCCTGCCTAATGTGTGGCACTGCCTATTCCAGGTGGAAATGATATTTGTTCTCATTGACATATCCCCATCATCAACATTCATACTCTCCTAAAGATGTAGCATGTAAGAGTGACCAGATAGTCAGTTCCACTTTGAATGTCCCTACATCCCTACCAACTGAAGCCTTATGGTGACAATCTAATGTTCCTGGATACTCTCAGGGTGGTAACCATGACATGTGAACATCAAGAAAAATGGAGGAAAGAGAGCCCAATTTGTTCTCTATTCTAGAAAAAAAGTCACCAAATGAACTGCTAAAAAGTGTTTTCAACTCCAGCTTTTGTGGCAATGTTATCAAAGTTTTGAGGTTGCTATATTTTTAAGTATTTTATTTTATTTATCATTAGTGTGAATGTGTGTGATGTATTGAGGGAAAGCACATATATGGAGGTCACAAGACAACTTTGTGGAGTGGATTCTCACCTTCTACATTTTTGTAGGTTCTGAGGCTTGAACTCAGGTGGTCAAACTTGCACTCTTAAGGCAGGAAGTGCCTTTAGCTACTGATTTATCCTTCTGGCCCAGGTTTTGAACTGATACTTTTAAATGTTTTTTGTAAGTTGAATTAGAATCTACATTCTTGGGAAAATATAACAATACACCTGAATTCTATTAGCCTGAATACTAATGATTAATCAATATAGCATTTCCAATTTTTTAAAATGAGATCTAGATATTTTGCTTTCTTGTCTATTGACTTTGAAATTTAACTAGCCTACTTTGACAGAAGTAGTAGGCTATTTATGTATGTGATCTGCACTATCTGTACTACTCCCAAGACAATACTAAATGACAGGTGTATTTTCTTGAGGAAAGAACTGAGGTAGAGAGATGTTATGTAAATAGTGAAGTCACACAAGTAACAAGTCGAAGAACCAAGCTTTGATGTTTGCCTTGCCACCTTAATCAGCAAACTCTTACCCGAGGATCTTTCATTCATAATGATGATACTATTCCTTGTCTGTATTTTTGATGCAGTGAAGAACCCCATGTCTGCGATAGTCTCCTTGCCCATATGTGAAGAAGGCCAAATACAACATTTTTGAAGCTCAAACTATTAGGCCTTGAAGAACTCAAAAGCCTCACCTTGTCTGTGCAATCTCTGTCATTCGTTTTCATCAAAAAAAATTCACCAGTGCACAATAAAGAGCCAATAGCCAATGGCCAGAATGGACTCAAGTAGCATAAGGTTGGAGTAAGGACATACCAGCTTCCAAAGCACTTCACACGAGCTGCCAGAGGATTAGCCGATCCCTGTGCCAGGGTCACTTAACAGCAGCAGGGCAACTTGTGGACACTAATTGGTTTTCACAAGTATTCTGGGTGATATAAAAATACAACTGTGGGAGAGGCAGTGGCCCCTCAGCTTGTGACCTGCTCCCAGGGCTACAGTACACCTAACAGATCGAATTACAGAAAGGCTTCCTTATTATTGGTATGAAATTTTAAAGGGTATACCACTTTCCCTTGCAGACTACACAGCTTCTTTACATCTGCAGCTTGATATTAAACACAGTGATGGGTTATTTAATATCACATAGGAATAAATCCTCTTCTCTTTCTCCATCAGGTAGATCCATAGTTTTTTGTCTCATAGCCCTGTCCTGTGCATCTCATCCCACACACTTCATGTGTGTATGTGCATACATATGTGTATGTATATGCACATATGCCAAAGGGATTAATTTAATTTTTCAGTTTATAACATATCTTTGGGATAGGTCATCCATCTACCCCAAATTCTAGCATTTCTATCCCCCAAACTCAGAAGAACACTTAACTGGAGTGCAGCACACAGACCTCATCAGCAAAAGCAGACAGCAAACCTCAGTTTTGCAGAAAAGGTGAGGGAGTGAAAGATAGAGAAATGAGTCCAAAAAACAAGGAAAATAATAACACATTCTGGTAGCCCTCTATACTTTCAAACAATCATCATCATGACCAGCTAATAACAAATGTAGGGAGAACAATATGCTTATATACAACTAACCAGGCACAGCCTTCAACTCGGTGAGACACTTTTCTTTTTTTTTTTTTTGGGGGGGGGGACACTATGAAAGCAGCCCTGAGAGGAAAGTTCATAGCACTAAGTGCCCACTTAAGGAAAACAGAGAAAGCACACATTGGAGACTTAACAGCCCACCTGAAAGCTCTAGAAAAAAAAAGAAGCAGACTCACCTAGGAGGAGTAGAAGACTGGAAATAATCAAACTAAGGGCTGAAATCAACAAAATAGAAACGCAGAAAACAATCCAAAGAATCAATGAAACAAAAAGCTGGTTCCTGGAGAAAATCAACAAGATTGATAAACCCCTATCCAAACTAATTAAACGGCAGAGAGAGAATATACTAATTAATAAGATCAGAAATGAAAAGGGGGACATAACCACAGACACAGAGGAAATTCAGAGAATCATTAGATCCTACTACAAAAGCCTGTATGCCACAAAACTGGAAAATGTAAAAGAAATGGACACTTTTTTAGATAAATACCATTTACCAAAGTTAAACCAGGACCAGGTGAACAATCTAAATAGACCTGTTAGTCGCGAAGAATTAGAATCTGTTATCAGAAACCTCCCTACCAAAAAGAGCCCAGGACCAGACGGCTTCAATGCGGAATTCTACCAGAACTTCCAAGAAGACCTAATACCTATACTCCTTAATGTATTTCACAATATAGAAGCAGAAGAGTCATTACCAAATTCCTTTTATGAAGCCACAGTTACTCTGATACCAAAACCACACAAAGACCCTACCAGGAAAGAGAATTACAGGCCAATCTCACTCATGAACATTGACGCAAAAATCCTCAACAAAATACTGGCAAACCGAATCCAAGAACACATTAAAAAAATTATCCACTATGATCAAGTAGGCTTTATCCCAGAGATGCAGGGCTGGTTCAACATACGAAAATCTATCAATGTAATTCATCATATAAATAAACTGAAAGAAAAAAAAACATATGATCATTTCATTAGATGCTGAAAAAGCATTTGACAAAATTCAACATCCCTTTATGATAAAAGTCTTGGAGAGATTAGGGATACAAGGGTCATACCTAAATATAATAAAAGCTATATACAGCAAGCCGACAGCTAACATCAAACTAAACGGAGAGAAACTCAAAGCCATCCCACTAAACTCAGGAACACGACAAGGCTGCCCACTCTCGCCATACCTCTTCAATATAGTGCTTGAAGTTCTAGCAATAGCAATAAGACAACATAAGGGGATCAAGGGGATTCGAATTGGAAAAGAAGAAGTTAAACTTTCGTTATTTGCAGATGATATGATAGTGTACATAAGTGACCCCCAAAACTCCACCAAAGAACTCCTACAGCTGATAAACACCTTTAGTAATGTGGCAGGATACAAGATCAACTCCAAAAAATCAGTCGCCCTCATATATACGAAGGATATGGAAGCAGAGAGGGAAATTAGAGAAACTTCACCTTTCACGATAGCCACAAAGAGCATAAACTATCTTGGGGTAACTCTAACCAAGGAAGTGAAAGACCT